>CM076682.1:156710662-157223162 GCA_038501925.1 Xenopus petersii | reverse complement strand
AATCTGCCCCTTGGTCTTCTATTTTGGTGAAGTAAGAAAGAGATTGGATATTAACCTTTTTTCTCGCTAACATGTCATCCTTTTCTATAGGTTCCTGTACAGTCTTGGTTCGATGACATGACGGATACAGAGCTGCTCGATCTCATTCCTTTCTTCGAGGAACTGAGCAAAGAAGAAAATGTTTACAACATGCTTAATAAGCTATGTAACAGGTAGCCCTGGCCGAGCTCTCTGTCATCAAAAAGCTGTGAATTATAGCAGCTTCAGACTGAGCCCCGTCTCTGACACTTCTCCACCCTGACATGTTTTGCTCTGAACCAATACTCTCTGCCAAACACACAAATCCATCCCAAGAAGATCAGTTCTTCAGAAGGGTGCGAGTGATGCCGACTCCATTCAACTCAATTCTGGAACCAGTCGAGTAAAACATTTTGTTGTGGAATGGACAAGCAGCTTGCCACTCCTCCGGCATCTTTGGGGGGGGCACTGGACAGTGGAAAGAGAATATTTTTAAAATAAACTTTTTGTCTCTAATTTTTCTTAAAATTGATAAGGACTTTCAGGCTTTTATAACCAGAATAAAAACAACACACCAAATGAAAGTGATTCTACAAAGAAGAATACAGTAAACGGTTGATGCTAAAACATCTTTTCCTCGCCCCTCTATGGTTGGTTCCTACACTATGCAGACTGTGCGCTCCCCTTTGCTTGGAGCAGTTGACCTGACTCTAGTCCGTTTTCTTTGTTTTTCTTTCTTACAGGATGAAGTGCCTTTTTGAGTGTCAATTTTAAAACAAAAAAAGATAAAAAGTTACATTTTCTACAGACCCGTAATCTTTATCGACACACTTCGAACGGTGAATCTTTATAAAAGCACTCTCATTTATGCCAACGCAAGGATAACTAACAGGTGCCGTGCGGGTTGCACGACACCAAAACTATAAGACTTTTTAATGATTCACATATCGAGATTTTTGCTGTTTTTTTTGTTTTTGTTAATGCCGTTTGGACATCACTTAATTTAACTGGACTGCCGCCCCACCATCTATTGTGTTTTGGTCAGCCCATTTAACAAACGTTTGTGGTGGCTAATTAATTTTCCTCCCTCTGCTTCCGCACAACTCCATTCCTAGGTTATGTTTTGTCTTCAACCCCCAACTTTTTGTTTTTGTTTTTTTTTTTGCTTCAAAAGAAGAAGGAAGGACCAGAGAAACCTTCAGTGCTATGATGTAAAGAAAATGGTCTTGGATGAAAAAAGAATCTATTTATTCATAATAAGGAGTTTTCCTTTTGATTGGGAAAATAAGCTGGATGCTTTGAATTATTTGTACAAGGTTTTATTTTTTTAACTGCTGCTACTTGTTTGAGTCGCCAAATGATGTTGACTACCGGCTGTCAAACTGTTCTTTGCCACTGTGCCTATGCTTTAAATACATTCACAGTTTGCTGCAAACTCAGGCAGTACATGAAGCAGACAGGTATCCCCGGCCCGCCAAATTTTCTGCATATTTTATACCCTCCTATTGCGCTCTCTCCTATCTTTACCACAGGTATGTGTATTTTCCTCAGGAACAAATTCCTTCTTCAATTTTATTTGTTCTTCATTTTACAGCATTTAAAGGAGAAGGAAAGCTACCAAGGCAAGTTTATTGCCAATAGATTAGCCACAACAGTGCAAGCTAGAATGCCATTTTTATTCTTTAGAATGTTTTTTAATACCTGAGTAAACCGCTCTAGAAGCTCTCTGTTTGTTTAGGACCGCAGCTGTCATATTAGCTTGGTGTGATGTCACTTTCTGAGTCTCTCCCTGCTCACTCATAGCTCTGGGCTCAGATTACAGCAGAGAAGGGAGGGGGAGAGGAGCAAACTGAGCATGCTCAAGCCCTAGCCCTGCAGGTTTAAAGCTGAAAACAGGAAGTCTGATACAGAAGCCCATGAGTACACAATAGAAGGAAAGAAATGCTGTGTTTCTTTTAACAGAGGACTCAGAGCAGCATTACTTTGAGGGTTTACTGGTGTATTTATATAGACCTTTCTGATAAAGCTTACTTACTTTTAACTTTCCTTCTCCTTTAAGAATTCCAGTGGGGCCTTTCTGGGGCATATATTCTCCGTATGTCTGCACAGGCCGAGCACTGGACAGATAACTCTTTTACAGGGAAAATATACCCTATTTGTAGTTGTATTTTAACTCTTGTTTATTTTGCTGTAAGATTGTAATATATAAGGGCGCAGCTTGTGTGCACACTATATACTTTGTCTGCTTTTATTGCATTCTTACATATGAGCGAGGTTACATTATGCTTTTCTTAGCCGTGGCATTCTCTTTATATTGATGTCTGCGGAGAATGCCTCTGTAAGGTAAGCAATATATAGCAGCTTCTGCTCCTATGTATGTATGTAGGCAGAATACACAGAAAGCTACCCGACATACTCATTTAACAAATATTAGAAGATTGGGTTTCTATGGCCCTAAACATTCAAAAAGTGTTATGTTTCAATTACTAATGAGAAGCCACCATTAAATTTGTATTCTTACTTTTCTATCCCTCTGGCGAATCTTAAGTTGTTTTGTTTTTTATTAAATCTCTGTTCCTTTTTTCTTTGCCACTGTACTGGTCTCGGTTTGCAGCGTTTCTCGGTGAAAGTCTTGTAAACAGTATCCTGATGTTTGTAATAAAACTCGGTGCGTATTCATCGTTTTTTTTTTTTTAAAAAAAAAACAAAACAAAACCAAAAAATCCTGTTTTATGGTTTTTTTGCTTTTTGTTACTAAGTGCGAATTTTTTTTCTGTTGAGATAGATCATGCACTGGCAAGTTCTATTCTCCCAAGGAGTGTACATTTGCTTGATACTGTTTTATGTATGTATCATGTATACAGTGCCAACAATGTATCCTGCACTTTACAACTGGCAATAAAATAAAAGGGAAGTGGCAAGAAGTGTAATATATATGTGCAAGATGTTTCAGTGCTTATAATGGGCCATAGGAAAAATGTCTAGATGGTACAACATGAATAGCACAGATCTTTTTCACATAAGCTGGTCTAGTAGGAGCTCTTAATGTGCCCATACACTGCCAGATCTGTTGATTTGGTGGGGTTGCCAAAAAGCGAGATCTGGGACATAGACGCAGCGATAATATCGTACAAAACAAATTTTCGTACAATATCCGCTGGGAGACGAGCCAACAGATATCTGCAGAAGATATAATAATCTCTAATGATTTATTTACCAGTAGGTCTTTCCAGCTGACACAAGGTCACCCATTCCGATTAGAAGAAAAGAGGTTCCAGCTAAATATTGGGAAGGGGTTTGTTACAGTGAGAGCTGTGAAGATGTGGAATTGTCTCCCTGAATCAGTGGTACAGGCTGATACATTAGATAGGTATAAGAAGGGGTTGGATGGTGTTTAGCAAGTGAGGGAATACAGGGATATGGGAGATAGCTCATAGTACAAGTTGATCCAGGGACTGGTCCCATTGCCATTTTGGAGTCAGGAAGGAATTTCTTCCCTCTAAGGCAAGTTGGAGAGACTTCAGATGGGGTTTTTTGCCTTCCTCTGGATCAACTGGCAGTTAGGCAGGTTATATATAGATTTAAAAGGTTGAACTTGATGGAAATGTGTCTTTTTTCAACCTAACTTACTATGTTATTTGGATATCGGACGGCTCGTCGATCAGGCTGACAGCACACACTGTAGTTGAAGTGAAAATGGGGTTGAGTATTTAAAGCCTGTTTGGGTATACACATTATATCCTTGAGAGGTCCCAAGGAGGGACTGAAACGTCGGATTAATGTAACCTTATATGAAAATGAATCACTTTTTCACTTCAACTACAGTGTGTGCTGATCCTCCATTTGCTATTTACCTCATCTTTGATCGTGCACCACTGGCTTCACATTGTTTTGAGTGCTGGTACTGTCGGACACATATAGGGGCAAATTCACTAAAATCCGAAGTTGCGCACAGGGGTAGCGTAAGTTTTCAAAGTTGCACTAGCGTTAATTCGCCAAGCAAAGCGAAGTTACGCTAGCGATGGTTCTTTTGCATACGGCGCCAAATTCAAATTTCAATGGAGGAACACGTATTAGCACTACAAATGCCTAGAAAACCTTCAAATCAGCAAATAAAAAATTTATTTTGCCCTACACATGTGCCCACTGTCTAGGTAAGTTGCCATGAGTCAGGGAAGGAGGGGAGCTCCAAAAATATTTTTATCTTTTTCAGCCTATCACCCATCATGTAGAAAACGCGCCAGCGTTTTTTGGGACTTAGAAAAAATTTTGACTTTTTTTGAAACAATCCCTATCTACTCTATTGCGCTTCGCCAGGTCTGAGGTGGCGAAGGAAGTCTAGCGTAAAAGGTAGCGTTCAGTACACTGCGCAAGTTAGTGAATTTGCAGTTATGTCACTAGCGAAAATTCGCCTGGCATAAGGGTGCGAAGTAACCTAGCAAAATTACGCCAGCGTTCGTTAGTGAATTTGTGCAGTAACGAAAAATGCCAAACGCTAGCGAATTAACGCTAGCGTTCGGCGCTTAGTGAATTTGCGCCATAGAGAGAGAGGGGGGGGGGGAGAGAGAGACAAATACAAAGAGTCCTCTGCACTCAACCCATTATCAATATATTTAAGACAGAGATATGTAAATTAAGCTGAGCGATGACCTCTAACGAAGTTGCACTAGGCAGAATTGATTTGATTTCCAAAGTAACTCTAGTGAAAATACGTGAGTTTGGGGCCCTGGACGCGACTTCGCATTTTAGTAAATTAGCGTTGTCTGAGCGAATTTTCACCTGACGAGGTGTTATGATGGCTGCAAAGCCATCGCTTAGTAAATTTACCCCATAGTGGGAAGGAGGTCCCTGACATATAGAGCTTACAGTTTTAGTGGATGGGAGGCTAACATACAGACACAAATTGGAGATGAAAAAGTGCACAAGGTAATGCATAGTCAGTAGGCCTAGGACTAGGCTAATGTTCTAGTGATCCAAAAAGTAGACTCTTTAAGAGATTGAGAGAGGATTGCTTACACAGAGAAATTCAGGGATGGAATTCCAGAGGTAAGGAACATAGGGCCCATCAGGCAGTCCCCATAGAAAGGCCAATAAGCTGCCAACTTGGTCAGGAGATGTAAAAGACCTATGACCTGCTTTATTTTTGTCGTTTTCAAAGTGCCTTACCCTCATCCTCTATGTAGTGTTGAGCCACTGTGTGTGTATTAGCTGCACTATAAATACAGCATTGCTCACAGATACATGAGGGCCCACTGCTTAATAAAGACCATTGACTTCTGCATATGGTTTTAGTCTGACTTGCAAACCTGCGGTGTATCAAATGATTTAGACAATGCTTGGGACTGGATAAGCAGCAGCAAAATATTCACATGAGATACGACCTAGAAGTTGTCAGAAGTAAGTATTTATCAAAGGGTGTAAATTGAGCTGCCCAGCAGAGGAACAACATAATCTGTAATAATGAGAGAGTACCTTCTTTATGTTCTTCTGTATGGCCATTCCCTGAGACCTCCCCAGTTATAACCCAGCCCTTTTTTTGACCCACCCAAATTCTGCCCACGTTCCATTAAGTCTCCGTTCTTAATTGCTCTATGGTGCTTTTTATTCAAATATAGGCTTAGGGTACATGGTGCCCTTTGCAAAATAGTGTATAGTGCTTAGTGGTCCCTTTATCTACGACATAATTTAAATCTGGCTACAATATCTTAAAATGCAGTCCATGTTTGTAGGTTTCTTTGAGTTTTAAAGGAGAGCTAAACCCTTAAAAGGAATATGCCATTATGGCATATTTTATATACCGAGCTTGT
The DNA here is from genome assembly GCA_038501925.1 of Xenopus petersii. NCBI lineage: Eukaryota > Metazoa > Chordata > Amphibia > Anura > Pipidae > Xenopus > Xenopus petersii. The sequence goes on along the minus strand of CM076682.1, from coordinate 157,217,337 downwards.
TGCACGAGTCAATAACTGCAATGATCCTGGACTTCAAACTTGTCACAGGGGGTCACCATCTTGGAAAGTGTCTGTGGCACTCACATGCTCAGTGGGCTCTGATTGGCTTTTGAGAAGCTAAGCTTAGGGCTCATCACTAATTATCCAGCAGAAAATGAGCTTCCCCTGTAATATAAGCTGATGCTACAGGTTTGCTGATTATTAAATTCTGATGCTAATTGCACTGGTTTCTTTCTGTGCTGCCGTGTAGTAATTATCTGTATTAATTACTAATCAGCCTTATATTGTGACATTTCTATTCTATATGTACTGTATATTGTGAGTGGGTCCCTAAGCTCAGTAAGTGACAGCAGCACAGAGCATGTGCAGTGAATCAGCAGAAAAGAAGATGGGGAGCTACTGGGGCATCTTTGGAGACACAGATCTTTACTGCTAAAGGCTGTGGTTGCCTTGGGCTGGTACAGAAGCACAAAACATAATGTACAGCATTTCTACCTACTTCTTTACTTAAGCTTTAGTTCTCCTTTAAGTGTTTATGTAGAAGGGCAATTGCCCGACTGGCGTGTCCCTTCCTTACGGTGCCCTGTGTGACTGCCCAGGTTGAACATCTTATAGACCGACCTAAATTTGCATTGTGTATAAATTTAAATGGCCATATATAGTTCCTTTATTTGAATCCTATAACGTTAGGAAAACTTGCAGGACCAGTTGTATGCTGAGCCCTTATGTTGAGCTTGAGACATGGCTGCCTCCATAAAACAGGTGAATTAGCTTTAAACAAAGGCCATATATTTCATGTATTTTGCATTGATCGTCCCAGGGTGATGGTGTGACAGCGAATGCATCAACTCAAGACTCGGAATTCCAACGAGAACCGGAGGGGAAGCCACATATTCTAATTCCTATATCAACGCGGGAAGGTAACACTATCCCCATGTTAAATATTTTAATTTTTGGTTCAGAAACAATGCTTGTCTAGCACATTAACCCTATTCTGTCTAATGTACAGGTTGTCCTCTGCTGGTACAAGGTGTGGAGCATTCAATCCTCTTGTGCCTTTCACATGCTAATAATAGTGAGAGATCCCTTTACATACACTGGTGTCATACATATACCATAGCTAACCTGTAAACCCTTCAGAGGAACATTTACTGTGCTCGGGACTGAAGAACAGAAAAAATAATAAAATGCCCTTAAAACATGTTGTTTCATTCATATACTGTATACTGAAGGATGTTATCATTTTTAAAGGGGTGGTTCATTAACTTTTAGTATGTTATAGGATGGCCAATTCTTAGAAACTCTTAAGTATTTGCCTTTTTCTTTTCTTTCCATCTTCCAAAAGGGGGTCACTGACCCCATCTTAAAAAAACAAATGCTCTGTAAGGCTACACATGTATTGTTTATTGCTACTTTGTATTATGAATAGGAGAGGTCTGAATAGAAAGATGAATATCACAGTCTCTTTTTCAAAACAATGCATGGTTGCTATGGTAATTTGGACCCTAGCAACCAGATTGCTGAAATAGCAAACTGGAGAGCAGTTGAATAAAAAGCTCAAAAACCACAAATAATAAAAAATGAAATCCAATTGCAAATTGTCTCAGAATAGCACTCTCTACATCATACTATAAGTCTCTTTTTCAAATCAATGCATGGTTGCTATGGTAATTTGGACCCTAGCAACCAGATTGCTGAAAGAGCAAACAGGAGAGTAGTTGAATAAAAATCTCAAAAACCACAAATAATAAAAAATTAAATCCAATTGCAAATTGTCTCAGAATATCACTCTCTACATCATACTATAAGTTAACGCAAAAGTGGTCAACGACTTTAAGGGAAGGTGGGAAGACTTCCCATATTGTAGGGACTCTAAAAGATGACATTTTTAAAGAAGCAGGTCTTCCCATCGTCAGTCCCTACAGCAACACAGCCAGCCCCCATCCTCTATTGAGACGCCAACAGTAGCCTTTGGAGTATGGGAGAAAACCCAGATAAGAATGGGGAGATTATACAAACTTCTTACCCTGGCTGGAATCAAACTTGGGATCCCAGAACTATGTGCTGCTGTGTTGTCCACCTGTTGGAATCCCTACACTAAGTTAAAAGCCTTGCTACGATATCCGCTTTTCAAATAAACTGGTTTATATTATGTTTGGAAAAGGGACACGTGCTTATGAAATCTAAAGCTTTATAGATGAAAGAACAATTTCCTTCAGCAGGAAAAATATAATCCTCATCAATAAACAAAGCTTTTGTGTATCTTTTTATTTAGGACTGGCCAGGCGTTTGAATTATGAAAAAAATGTTCTGCCAGGCAAAAACAGCATAGAGAGTCTTATTCCGGATGCCAAGGAGCAAGCTATTGAGAGGTCAGGCTTACTTACGAGTTTGGTAACTGTTCAAATCACTTGGTTATTTCTGGAGTCTTATTCAGGATGCCAAGAATCAACCTATTGAGAGGTCAGGCTTAGTTACTTCTTGCGAGTTTGGTAATTGTTCAAATCACTTGGTTATTTCTGAAGTCTTATTCTGGGTGCCAAGGCGCAAGCTATTGAGAGGTCAGGCTTACTTACGAGTTTGGTAATTGTTCAAATCACAGTTATTTGTGTGAAGCCTTAAGAAAATGGCACTCTGGAGAAATCATGCAAATATGATACCTATCTTCCCAGCCTCTCTGGAGAAACCTCTGCACTGCATTTCATAAAGAGGTGTGATCTGCGTGTGCACCATTGTTGTTCCTCCTCTCGAGTGTTTGCATTTCATTGCTCTAGGGGCTGGGCTGATCCTGCACACAGTCCAACGGGCTCTGATTTGCTGACTTCAAAGTCAAAGTTACACTTGGACGCAGTGGAAAAGCAATCACAATATCCTCTCATTCCTCCTTGAAACCAGTTTTTATAATCTGCATGTGTTTTTTTTAAAGTTAGAACTCCGATGCAACACACCTCTGAGTCAAGTGAGATCAACTGTGAATCAACAAAAACATCAACAGTAACCAGATGCAACACCTGTTCATTAATGTATGAATATATATAAAATATATCTGTTCTGTCAGCATGGGCACTGCACCTATTGAGCTTTGTTATTGTGTAGTAGTTTCTTTTAGCGCTAGAACCTCTTCTGTCCCAGAGTTGCCGCTGTAGCTTAGATATTCCTGACGTAAAGATTAAACTCGTGATCCCGAACCAGTGGCTCATGAGCAACAAGTTGCTGTCCATTACCTTAGATGTTGCTCCCAGGGTCCTCGTAGTGCCCATTCTAAAATTCCTTACTTAAAGGAGAACTAAACCCCCTAATAAGCAAAGTCCCTACCTATTACCCTAGATAGTCCCCCTCCCTGCTTCCCCCCGCATAGTTCATTACCCCTGAAAGTGTCCCGAATACATTGCTCATGTATCTGTGCAGAGTAAGTGCAGTAGAGCTCATGGGCGTCATCTTCTTAGAAGCAATGTATTAGTGCATGTGCAGTTGGAGTGGTCTTTATAGTTCTAGCAACTGTGCATGCACCAAAAGTTCCGTAAATTGCAGAAGGGAAGGAAGAGGACCTGGAGAAGACTGAAGATCCGGAAGATGGCGCCCATGAGCTCTGCTGCGCTTACTCTGCACCAATATGTGAGCAATGTATTCAGGACTCGTTCAGGGGTAATGAATGGAGGGGACACAAGGAGGGGGCTATCTAGGGTAGTAGGTAGAGCTTTTCTTATTGGGGGGGTAGTTCTCCTTAAAATGTAAGAGTCGTGAAGACAGCTTTACTCCAACAGAGTTTCCTGCAGGCTAGAAGTCCATATGGGACTACCAGTTAGTTTATCACAGCCCTTATTTTTATGCCCAAGGAATTTTTTCTTGCCTGTTTAGCTCCCTAACATTTGTTCTGTTTTAGTGTGGATCAGGGGTAAAAAAGGTTGGAGACCCCTGGATTAAACCATATTTGTTGTTCATCTGGCCAGTACACCATAGTGTCTGAATCTGTCTCAGGCTTATCAGTCTGAGCTTTCCTGGTCATGAGCTTACTCCCTTCTACAATCATATAAGAAAAGCTTATAGCAAAATTCAGTCCATAACTATTAGAAAGTGTGGTCTTGTCTGCTTGCCTGACTGCACACATTGATGGATGCCACAAGGACAGTGTTTTAGGAATAGTGGTCATTTACTTTAGTCCCTTTCCTGTGTTAGGTGTGGGAGTTTTTATTCTGTACATGGGTTGGTTGAAGCACTCCTTTCCAAAGTGAACTTCCAAACTTAGGTAGCAATGTTATCACAATTACTATTCACAAGGTGCATGGATGATCAAAGGCAAACAACCCCAACATCACCCTTTGTGACACCTACTAGGAGGTCTATTTATCATGCTGTGTCAAAAGTGCAGTGAAGCATTAACAGGGATGTTGCTCATGGCAACCAGTCAGATCTTTGCTTTTGTTTTCTAACTGTTGAAATCTATTTCTATGAGCAACATCACCGCTAATGCTTCACTCCACTTTTAACACAACATGATAAATAGACCCCTAGTGTTGGCTGGAACTGTGTGAAGGGCACCCCCATTGGACTCTGGAGTGATCAATGGCATTTCACTATCTGGCAGTCTAATGGGAAAAGTCTCCATTCAGGAGATGCCAGGGGACCCTACCGTTTGCATTGTGCATTCAGACAGGTAGAGTTTGGAAGAGGAGGAGTAATGGTCCAGGCCTTTTTTCCATGGTTTGAGATTGGGCTTGTGGTTTATATCGTGCAAACCTTACAGTAGACACATAGCATAAATGAAAATTCCCCTAATCTTGTAGGCAATAATGAATAATATATTGTGTTGCTTTCACTCTGGGATAAAAAAAAATCATTAACTTTTTTGGAGCTCCTTACAGATAAGGTACTTCCCCTGTCTTTGTTTCAAATGAGGGGTGGGTTGTCCCCCTGCTAGAAGTACAGTAGGAGGGGAACAGCCAATCCCTGCAGTTACACAAGCAAAGTCAGGCTTCAGTTCCCTATCAGGTCAGCGTAGCTGCTGATTGGTTCCTATCCTACAGCGCAGTGTGCTGTGCCGCTGGCTCTAGAAATTGAGCTGCAGGAAATGAAACCGATGGTCGGGACTAGTAGGGGTTTTGCAGAAATTTTCAATAATTCAGCCCAAAACACTCCTTTTTTTTAAGCACATTCCTTGTTTATTTAAAATGCTATATTGTGCTGGCACATTCTTGGTTTTCACACTATGGGCCAGATTAATTTCAAGTGAGAAAATGTTTTCTCACTGAATTTAATCTGGCCCAATAAGTCTCCTTGAAAGATACAGGGTACAACAAACTTTTTGGCAATTCCTTGCCTCCTACTTTGTAGCTACACCAAACATGCTCCCATGCATAAAGCCCATACAGATGTGGTTGCTGAGATGGGAGTAGAAGAACTTGACTTGCCTCTATCCAAATCAACACCTATATAATTTGTAACCCCAACTGTGAGCCAAACCTGATCCTCAACATCAGTGCCCTACATCACTAATGTTCTTTGGATGAATGGAAGCAAATCCCACCAACAATCTTCCAACATCACTAATGTTCTTTGGATGAATGGAAGCAAATCCCATAAACATTTGTCCAACATCACAATTGCTCTTGTGGCTGAATGGAAGCAAATCCCACCAACAATCTTCCAACATCACTAATGCTCTTTGGATGAATCGAAGCAAATCCCCCCAACAATCTTCTAACATCTAGTGGAACCTTCCCAGAAGAGATGGGGCAGTTATAGCAGGAAAGGCAGGAGCAGCTTCATATTAATCCCCTTGGTTTCAAAAAAGAGATGTTGGACAGGCAGGTGTTCCCATACATGTCTCCCTGATACCCCCCCCCCATTAAATACGGCATAATCATATTATAAGATAATGCTCTCATGAACTGCCCCTCTAAATAGCACATTTTCTAGCCTGGTAAACAAAGTGAGTACTCTGCAAGAAATAGTATCCCATGCCGGTATTTATCCTTCATTATACTTTCAGGAGGTCATGGACAGTTTGTCATTTATTGTGTCTTGTATGGTGGAGCTCCACCTCAGCATCATTATTCTTCATTTTAATAATGCATGGAATGTTTCAGTGCTTTTCAGCTCAATGCCTTTCTGACTTGCCCAAGCTTCCTTCCTCTGAAAAGAAGTCCTGTTTACGAACCCTGGGAATCTGCTGCTGCAAGGCACCATGGGAAGTATCTTAAGTATGAACTGGGATTTCTGCCCAATGGGATCTGATTGCTTGGGCATGTCTTTAAGGATCACTTCTTTGCCGGTGAGTAATTTGTCTTCCTGGTAAAATGACGTTTCTTTAGATGTACTGAGTGATGTTGACAATGACCAATGAAGTTCCAGCTCTCAACTTCGAATTTTCTAAAGAGGGAATCCATAAGGAGGGTCACATGGTCCAACCCATAACTCAATTGTTACTGGGAATGGGTGACTAAAAACAGACATTAAAATCATTTGTGCCCCTGTACAATCCTGCACCCCCTAATAAATACTTCCAAAGATCCCCCCCTGGATTGGATCACCAAAGACAGAGCTGCCCATGGGGGTTGGAGGCTACCATATTTGTTCATTCACTTTTTGTGTTTCTTCCACTGCACATGCTCCTAGTTCTTCGCTCTAGATAAGTTGTTTAGTGATGTCATCAGTTATAATCTGTGCTTAGTGATGTCATCTGTCACAGATCTGAAACGTGTGTATTAGAAGATTCAGTGCAGCTACTGGCACCAATAAGAATATTAGAAGTCATCTTTGCTTTCTATGACATGTATGAAAGCACTCGTATGGGTATGGGACGCCTTACTGACTTTTAATTTCCTTGTCTTTTTTAGTAGGGGTACATTATTCCTTATTTAATACACAAGAGCCACACATGCTCTGTAAATTATATCCATATAAATGGTGCTTGTTGGTGTAGTGGAGTTCCATGTCCTGTTTAAAAGCCTTTATATGGTCACAGAACTCCTCAGTGACTTCTAATATCCTTATCATTTACAGTAGGGGGTACATTATCCCTTATAATACATGAGTGATACTCAGAGTTCCCTGTATAACGCAGCCTGCAGCCTTGTGCCTTTATATGGTCACAGTAACTTCTAATATCCTTATCATTTACAGTAGGGGTACATTACCCCTTATAATACATGAGTGATACTCAGAGTTCCCTGTATAACTCAGCCTGCAGCCTTGTGCCTTTATATGGTCACAGAACAACCCCTCAGTGACTTCTAATATCCTTATCATTTACAGTAGGGGGTACATTATCCCTTATAATACACGAGTGATACTCAGAGTTCCCTGTATAACTCAGCCTGCAGCCTTGTGCCTTTATATGGTCACAGAACAACCCCTCAGTGACTTCTAATATCCTTATCATTTACAGTAGGGGTACATTATCCCTTATAATACATGAGTGATACTCAGAGTTCCCTGTATAACTCAGCCTGCAGCCTTGTGCCTTTATATGGTCACAGAACAACCCCTCAGTGACTTCTAATATCCTTATCATTTACAGTAGGGGGTACATTATCCCTTATAATACATGAGTGATACTCAGAGTTCCCTGTATAACTCAGCCTGCAGCCTTGTGCCTTTATATGGTCACAGAACAACCCCTCAGTGACTTCTAATATCCTTATCATTTACAGTAGGGGGTACATTATCCATTATAATACATGAGTGATACTCAGAGTTCCCTGTATAACTCAGCCTGCAGCCTGCATAGGACAGGACTAACCAAGGCCAGACTGATATACAAGGAAAAACATTGCTAGTGTGTATTTTCAGTGTCAGGGGCTGCTGTACCTCAGGCCTAATCCTTTGCTAAGCAGTTGCCTTGTTGATGCTTCTAAGAGCGGTGCTGCTAACTGCACAGCCAGTGTTTTCTGTGTTATATTCAATATGGCCACTAGATGGCACTGTTACAGCATTGATATTTTAGGTTCTGTAGAAATTGATTTTGAAAAACAGTGTAGAAAGTGGTGTGGAGAAAGCTTTTTATATTTCTATTATCTTAATATTTCTTGTGTGATTTTATGTTATATTTCACTCCACTTTGGGTCAAATCAATAGACAGATGCCAGCTTTTACTTGTTGATGTCAGACATCAGGCAATGTGCGGAGCATGAACAGCCCATTATATGTTATCGATTTTTTAATAAGCTCCTAAAACTTTTAGAAGCTCTTGTACATATAGATTGATTGTATTTATAGATTATTGTGTCTGTCGATAAACCAACTTGAGGCGTGTGTGTGAATTTCTGGGTCTGCAAATCCATTAAAAATGAGGAATAAATGTATATACGTTGCTTAGAATTACAGTTATTTCTTATTGTATTTGGGTGAAGTTCCCCTTTAACTTCCCCTTTAATTCCCCTATGCATGAGTAAAATGAACAGGTGAATATGAGATATAAGTGCTTGCTTCATGAGTGCTAGGGGGTTGTGACTGGTTGTGGAACTATGAATAAGACATTTCTGCAGCCAGATATGTTTTAGGGGTGTGAATAAGAAAACAATGAGATTTTCTACCTTCCCCAATATTAAGGCAGAGGGAAAAGAAAGGTTTCAGGTGGTGCATTAGTGCAAGTACAGGGTGTGTTCCATAGGAAAATCAGCTGTGAATAGGGATTGTATTAAGCCTACAACTTGTCATTACAGGTGTGGGGATATAATCTTCTGTGGCTTCAGTATTATTTGGGATATTTAAATGACAATAAATAGCTATTAAATGAGGATAGAGCTCTGTCATTTGGGAAACCAGCCCTTCCGGCCTCTCTACTCAGTTCATACCCTCAAGGCTTTTATCTATTATCCCAGGGCTGATCAGAGACAAGTGGGTCAGGCACATATTCTGCTAGTGCTCAACATCGATAGCTGGGCACAATCTTCTTCCTGGCCAGACCCATTCACTGGAACCAGGGTGGATCCCAATGTGTATGAAACAGATCATGAATAACAACTATAGATCATATCCTCACTCACAAAATGCTCTCCTGCTCCATCTTCCATTAGATATAGCTTATAATTAACATAATTCTCACACTGAAGCCAAATGGCAATTTATTGACTTCCAATATCCTTATCATTTACAGTAGGGGTATATTATCCCTTATAATACACTAGTGATACTCAGAGTTCCCTGTTCCCTTCAGCCTTGTGCCTTTATATGGTCACAGAACCCCTCAGTGACTTCTGATATCCTTATCATTTACAGTAGGGGGTACATTATCCCTTATAATACATGAGTGATACTCAGAGTTCCTTGTATAACTCAGCCTGCAGCCTTGTGCCTTTATATGGTCACAGAACCCCTCAGTGACTTCTAATATCCTTATCATTTACAGTAGGGGGTACATTATCCCTTATAATACATGAGTGATACTCAGAGTTCCCTGTATAACTCAGCCTGCAGCCTTGTGCCTTTATATGGTCACAGAACAACCCCTCAGTGACTTCTAATATCCTTATCATTTATAGTAGGGGGTACATTATCCCTTATAATACATGAGTGATACTCAGAGTTCCCTGTATAACTCAGCCTGCAGCCTTGTGCCTTTATATGGTCACAGAACAACCCCTCAGTGACTTCTAATATCCTTATCATTTACAGTAGGGGGTACATTATCCCTTATAATACATGAGTGATACTCAGAGTTCCCTGTATAACTCAGCCTGCAGCCTTGTGCCTTTATATGGTCACAGAACAACCCCTCAGTAACTTCTAATATCCTTATCATTTACAGTAGGGGGTACATTATCCCTTATAATACATGAGTGATACTCAGAGTTCCCTGTATAACTCAGCCTGCAGCCTTGTGCTTAAATATTTATTGTATCATGATATTTTTTTTGGAGGGGGGGGCGGGGTTTCCCATATTCAGTAGCAAAAATGTAATTCTATATGAAGATCTTGCCACTAATGCTGTTCAGTATATTTTATAGAGAAGGGGGATTTGCTGGGGATGTGATGGAGGGCATTACAAAGAAAAAATACTAAACAACCCAGTTTTCTAACAAGGCATACTTCTTTTGATTATTCAGTGTAGCTGAGGGCTAGTTCATGAATACTTGTGCAGTAATGCAGCAATATTGGCAAAAATTGGGCTCTAGTCCTGTAACCCCTAGCAACCAATATGCTGGGACCAAATACTGAGTGACCCGTACAACCCCTTGTCTGTGTCCCTGTATATTTGGTACCATGGGGGGGGGGTTCTACCAGTGAATATTCTACAGATTCTCAGTGGCTTCAAGCAACTCCCTGCACCCTGCCCATAGTCAGCTGTCCCTTTCCTTCCTTTTATGTCACTCTCCCCTCATGCTCTTTTATTCACTCTGGTTTATTTGCTAATATGGAAACCTCGGAACACTAAGGAACTAATTAATAATTGTAGTTAATTGCTCTTGTGCAGTAAATGTCAGGGAAGGAGCCAGGAGCTCGGGGTCATTGTACCTGGGTCATGAGTTGGTAAGTGATGTTCCTGCAGTAGGAATATTATTATTAATCATATGGAGATACAGGGAGGTGTCCTGTGTACAACTGGGGGCTAAAAAGGGGGTATTGACTCTGTGTCTCCCCCTATCTCCTCCCAGAAGGATCTACTCTATGTGGGCAAAGGTCCTAGAGAAAATCAGTTACAAAGGATTCTGGGTAATAATTGATGGGCTTTTGAAAAGCCCCCTGTCCCAGACCCCCAGTCACATGTGACTAACCATATGAATAAATTCACCCCTCCCACACCTATGACTCACCTGTGCCCTTAATCTCTTTTGATTGGCTGCTGTAGTCTGTGTAATAATCCCTTTATATCCCTTCTCTGCGGGTTTTATAAAGCCGTCACAATTGCACAGTACAGGTGTGAATTTTAAAGGGCAACTCACCATCAGCATTCATACTGTACCTCTTAAAGGGGTTGTTTACCTTTAAATTAACTGTTAGTATGATGTAGAGAGTGATATTCTGAGACAATTTGCGATTGGTTTTCATTTTTTAATATTTGTGGTTTTTGAGTAATTTAGTTTTTTATTCAGCAGCTCTCCAGTTTGTAATTTCAGCAGTCTGGTTGCTAGGGTCTAGTGATGGGCGAATTTGTCCCGTGAATTGACGCCAACGTCAAAATTCGTGTTTCTTGAATTCGAGAAACACAAATTTTAATGCCGGCGTCAATTTGCTGCCGTCGACAATTCCATCACCATCGACATTTGACGCGCGTCAAAGTCAATGGGTGTCCGTTAATTGACGCTGACGTTGAAATTGTCACTGCCATTGGAATTGTCGCTGGCGTAAAAAAAAAAACGGCAAATTTTCAAATTTATTCAACGGCGGCTAAACTCGCAAATTTGCTGCAAATTCTTGCTTGGCGAATAAATTCGCCTATAGGGTCTAAAATATCCTAGCAACCATGCACTGATTTGAATAAGAGACTGGAATATGAATAGGAGAGGCCTGAATATAAAGACGAGGATTAAAAAGTAGCAATAACAATATATTTGTAGCCTTACAGAGTATTTGTTTTTTAGATGGGGTCAGTGACCCCCGTTTGAAAGGTGGTAACAGTCAGAAGAAAAAGGCAAATAATTTAAAAAAAATAAAATATTTTAAGGAAATATGAAGGCCAATTAATTAGCCACATAGTGAAAGTTAGCTTAAATGGGGATCACCCCTTAGGTGGTCCAAGACATGTAAAGCCATATATACCTTGCAAAGCAATAGGAGACAAAATATGTAAGTTTCCTACAATCCTCAAGCACAGGGCTGTTCAACTGGCTGCCCACGACCCTCTCCCTCTTGGGTGGCCCCCCACATGAAAGTCTGAGTGCTGTGACTGCTTACCTTGTGTAAACTTTAAGGGTGGTGACACACTTTGCTATTCTGGGAGATTAGTCGCCCAGCGACAAATCTTTTCTTTTGGCGACTAATCTCCCCGAAATGCCTTCCCGTTGGCTAGAATGTAAATCGCCAGTAGGATGGCACTTTGATCGATTTGGCTTTCCGAAGTCGCCCAAAGTTTCCTCGTGTGGCATTCCGGGGTGGCGGGGGGATGAGTCGCCCAAAGAAGAGGAGATTTGTTGATGGGCGACTAATCTCCCCGAATAGCAGGTATCAGTACTGACATTAACTGGCCCCTGTATTATTTAAACCTCAAATTCAGACTAATCCCCTGCATTGTTCCACTTCACACCCCTAAAGCCTGTACTGTTCACACCTGAGACCCAGACTGAAACTGCCTTAAACACCCGTAAAGGGCACCTGTTGGGTAAAAATGTCATCCCCAACCAAAGGTGCAGGCTAATATTCCGGTTGGGGATTACAGTAGTTTTTTTTTGTTTTGTTTTTTTAAATGCCCCCTGCCAGCACTAGGCTACCCGCACCTGGAGGGAGCAGCCATGTCCGGTCACTCGCAAGCACATAACACGCATGCAACGTCACACGCATGCACATAATGAGCAATTCAGGCAGCTTTTCATTATGTGATTGTGAGTGACCGGACATGGCTGCCCCTCCCGTTGCAGGTAGCCTAGAGCTGGCAGGGGACATTTTTAAAAAAAAAAAACTACTGTAATCCCCAACCGCAATGCGGCCGCTATTAGCCCGCACTTTTGGGGATAATATTTTTACCCAACAGGTGCCCTTTAAGGGTATGTCTTAATATGACTTAAAATTTTCACGTATGAGGGAGATCCCTGCACTGAGCACCAACCATTTGGTTTTTGTTGTTGTGCCACCATTAATGTGGACATGTTCTTAAAAGTTCTTGTGGTGACATGGGTGTGGTGTAAAGTGGGTGTGGTTTGAAAGGAGGAGTGGTCAACACTGGCTTCCATTATCGGCCCTCCCCATGTAGGACAGAATATTTCAGGCCCTCGGCACCACAGACGTTGCACAGCACTGCTTTCTAGCAGGTTTAATTACTCACCAGATTAACGATGTCTCTGGAGGTGGGTAGGGTATAATAACGTAGGACATGCCGCTATACTCCCTAAAGAGCTGAGCCTCCTGTTAAAGGGGTGGTTCCCCTTCAATTTAACTTTTAGTATGTTATAGAATGGCCAATTCTAAACAACTTTTCAATTGGTCTTCATTATTTTTTTCTTTATAGTTTTTAATTGCCTTCTTCTTCTGACTATTTCCAGATTTCAAATGGGGGTCACTGACCCCATCTAAAAAAACAAATGCTCTGTAAGGCTACTAATGCCTTGTTATTAGTACTTTTCATTACTCATCTTTCTATTCAGACCTCTCCTATTCATATTCTCTCATTCAAATCAATGCATGGTTGCTAGGTTAATGTCTACCCTAGCAACCAGATGGCTGAAATTGCAAACTGGAGAGCTGCTGAATAAAGAGCTAAATAACTCAAACACCACAAATAATATAATCACAAACCAATTTCAAGGAACAGGAAGTTCAGGTTTGTTCTATGGGAGAGCAGGTAACTTGTCCTACAAGCAGCTGTTTGGCACCTCAGATCTCTATGGCCACATTGTATAATATTATATGAATTTGCACTAAATCTGTGTTTTCTATGAAAAAAAAAAGTAAAGCAAATCACGTGGGAGAGTAAATATTGTGTATATTGTTGTTAATACACTCATAGGTGCGTTTGTGTGTTGGTTGTTGCCATATATGGAAATAAAGACCTAACACCTGAGAACTGAATAAAATGCTCGTAATCCACAACCCGAATTTCCAGTTCCCCCCCCCCTCACCTGTTTCTGGCTGCACAAAGTCAATAGTAAACACATAAAAAGTCCTCGTATTACATGTTTTCAGCCACACCTCGGCCCCGCAGCTCAGCATTGCATAATTTCCCTGTTCTAAAGGAGAGCGGCCAAACCACCCCGAGACCCATTTCTATTGCTGCTGGTGGGTTCCGCCATTACATTCCATTGGTAGCAATATGGGCCAGAACTGCTCAAATGTTTCCCCTAGTTTCCCTCAAGTTAATGGCATCAGGGTCAGACAGGAGCACCCCATGGTTTCTCACTGGGCCCCATACCTTTGTGGGTGACAAGTCAATTGCCATCTGCCCTTTCTTCAGACATATATAGCACCTATAACATTCCACACTATCTCCATCGTTTTATTTCAAGAGTAGACCCTGGATATGAAGTTCTCTAGAGGGCCCTAGGGTCCCACCCTGTATAACTATAGTAGCAGAAAGAAAACAGGATCTAGCCATTCAAAAATAACCTTCCATTGTCTTCTGCTGTCCCTCAGAGAACCTCACAATGCACAAAGGTGCAAATTAGGGATGCACCGAATCCAGGATTCAATTTGGGATTCGGCCTTTTTCAGCAGGAATCTGGTTCAGACGAATCCTTGTGCATGACTGAACTGATTCGAAATCCTAATTTGCATATGTAAATTGATTGTGGAAAGGGGAATAACATGACTTTTTGTCACAAAACAAAGTAAAAAACATTTCTCCCACCTTTTCCTTTCACGTCCCTAATTTGCATATGCAAATTAGGATTCAGTTCAGTATTCAGGTGAATCTTTCACAAAGGATTCGGGGATTAGGCCGAATCCCTAAAAAGTGGATTCAATGCATCCCTAGTGCAAATACATAGACACATTTTGGCCGCTGCTTACAAAGTTGACAGTTGAGCCATAAATAAACCAAAAACAGCCTCCACCCCAAACAGAATGTGACCAGGCCAGTTGGAACATGCCAATAGCCAAAGTCATGAGATGGGCACAGTGATCCCGTCATTGGCCTGAGGGCTGAATGATCGGAGCCTGATTTCACTCATTACTTGGTGGAACGTACGACAGTTAGATCATTAGGTGCCACCCATTCTTCATTCCAGGTTGGCCTAGGAGCCAAAACATTGATGGGGGGGGAGGTTATAAGCCTTCAGTAGCAAATCGGGCTATTCTCCCCCACCATCACTTTGTAGAGGGTATGGTGGTTTTGGGTGGGGGACACCACCACTGTTTGGTCCAGTTCATGGGGCTGCAGTCAGCATATCAGGGCAATATTTAACTGCAGGTATAGGATCCAGAAACTTGTTATCCAGAAAGCTCTGAATTACAGAAAGGTGGTCTCCCATAGCCTGCATTTTAATTAATTCACAATTTCCTTTTCCTCGTAATAATAAAACAGTAGCTTGTTCTTGACTCTAACTGATATAATTAATCCTTATTGGAGGCAAAATAATCTTATTGGGTTTATTTAACGTTTAAATGATTTTTTAGTTTACTTAAGGAGATCCAAATTATGGAAAGATCCCTTATCCGGAAAACCCCAGGTCCTAAACATTCTGGATAACAGGTCACATACCTGTACATTTTTTTTTTTTTTTTTTTTTTTTTTTTACATTGAAAAGATTTTTCTTCCCCCAAAATATAGAGTGTGATTCCACAGGGAGGGATTGTCACTTCAGATGATAGTATTTACTGAGGAAGCTGCCTGAGATTAGCGGGTAATTAATTAATCTGCATTACTACATGTGTTAATTGCTGCACTAAAGCACTAAAGCTGCTCTGCTTTCTTATCTTTCTCTATTTCCATCTGTTTAGGAGACCTCCCCCTTCCCAGCTAATTACATAGTGATCCCTCCACACCCTGCCCCACCAACAGCATAATCCTACCCAGCACCCTGAGACTAGAGACAGCACCTAAACCAGCTGATCCCTTCCTCCACTCCCTTCCAATACCTCCTCTCTTTTATGGCCCCGAGGAAAATGCTTTAAATGTTATTTGCATATTGCTTTCATGTTAACCATTGCTTTATTGTGATCCGTAGAGTTGAAAGTGAAGCAGAACTGGCGTAAGCATGGAGGGGAAGCCTGGGGTCCCTATAAAGGAGCCCCTTCTGTTAGCACTAGGGTTGCCACCTGGTTGGTATTTTACTGGCCTGGCCGGTAAAAATGATTGTTAATTCCAATGTTATTATTAGGGAAAAATGTAAATATATAGGAAGGCCGGTATTTTTTTCCAGAAAAGGTGGAACCCTAGTTAGCACTGGGCTTACCTGTGGCAGGTAAGCCCAGTGTTTAACACCTTCATGATAATATTCTACTATTAGGGCTCTTACAGACGAGCCTTTGAAGCTGCGCTCCCCTGCGTTCCGGTTTTATGCGTTCAGCCGCAGGGGAGCGCAGGAGTAGACACATTCAGGTGCATGTAGGTGCCGAACGTAGGAAAAATGCAGCATGTTGCGTCTCAACTTGGTTCGGTGCCTACATGCGCCTGTGTGAGTAAAGCCTCATTGAAAAAAATTGAATGCGTCTACTCCTGCGGCTGAACGCATAAAATCGTAATGGAGGGGAGCGCAGCTTCAAATGCTCGTCTGTAAGAGCCCTTATAATAAGCCATTCAGGTGTAATGTGCTGCTCCAGTGCATCCTTAGCACTCACCCCTCTGTGCCAGTAATGTAAATATTTAACTTTATAGCAAAAAAAAAAAAAAGGCTGAGCTGGGCACAAATGTGCCGGAGACAGAGGATTCATGTTCAGGGAGTCTCCCGGTGACCTTTAAATTGATCTCTGAGGCTGATGGGTCTTTGGGCTGAATGTAGAAACGGCTGAATTAGATTAAACCCAGGATGTAAAGTGGGGGGTTAAAGGAGAAGGAAAGTTACCGAAGCAGGTTATTGCCAATAGATTGGACACAATAGTGCAAGCTATAACACTATATTATTTTCTGTAGAATGCTTTACCATAACCGAGTAAACAGCTCTAGAAGCTCTGTGTTTGTTTAGGATAGCAAGTGGCCATATTCGCTTGTTGTGACATCACTTCCTGCCTGAGACTCTCCCTGCTCACTCATAGCTCTGAGCTCAGATTACAGCAGGGAGGGAAGGAGGGAGAGAGAGAGGAGCAAACTGAGCATGCTCAAGCCCTAGCCCTGGAGGTTTAAGCTGAAAACAGGAAGTCTGATACAGAAGCCCATGAGTACACAATAGAAGGAAAGCAATGTGGTGTCTCTTTTGACAGAGGACTCAGAGCAGCATTACTTTGAGGGTTTACTGGTATATTTATATAGACCTTTCTGATAAAGCTTACTTAATTTAAATCTTTCCTTCTCCTTTAATTCTAGTAATTGAGGTTGTGTCCAAGCTTCTATAAATCATGAGGGCCAAAGTGTCTTAAATCAATATGTGTGTTTGCAATCTTTTTAGCTATTGAATTCTACGTCCCAGTAGCTCCTGGGCCTGATTTAAGCAATACAACCTTTGTACAAGCAGCACAGCAGTCTGACAAATGGTAAAGGATTATTGACTATAAGAGCAGGCCCGGCCCCCGTTAGGAGCTCACTTGGAAGGTGCAGAGGGGGCCGGACCATTGAGCAGGTACAGGAGGTGGATCAGTGCTCTTCATTCTGAGCTCGTGTTACAGTCGGTTGAAACTCTGCTTCTGTCAGCTGCTGCCAGTGGAACAGTCCTGGAACTGGGAGTGTGAACCTACAGACTGATAGGGGGGGTTTCCTTCATCTCTTAAATCCATTAAGGTAAGACTTTCTAGAACATCTAAGGTCTGGACCCCTGAGAAGCATTCATTTGGAATCTGCCTTCTCACTGACTGGGAAGAGGCAAAACCAAGTAGTTTGCTGGAGGGGGGACTGATTCAATTTATGCAGAATTGAATTAGCTGATTTCAATCTAATGTCTGTTAACTGCAAGTTGTATATGTGTACCTGACACCCCATTATTATTATGCTACTCCCAGCAACTCCCATCAACTTTTGGGTGTCAGGGGTGCTGGGGGGGCTGGTTGCTGACCTGAGCTAGGTCTAAATGCAATGAATAATCTTATTTTATGTAGATGTTAGTGGAATGGAAAGTTCTAGAGCTGACATGCCTCAGTAGGAGTGGTTTGGGATGAGCGAGGAGTAAGCGTGTTATCACTAGTTAGTGAGAGGGGGTTCGGTGGTTACACCTCAGTGCAGACGTACAAACATCCACCCTATGTCAGAGGAATTTCTATTCCCCGCAGGCAGCTGTCTCACACAAACATCGATTGGGCAGCATGGTGCATGCTGGGAAACTGGAAATGATGAGCAATGTATTTGGGTGTCAGCCAGAGAGGGGGCATGGGGCAAAAGTGCTCAAATGAGCAAAGGAGTAACCCTGCTATATGCAAAGTGCTGATTCCTGGACTTTATCCACATTTACAATAAGAATTAGGGCTCTGCAGGGCACAATGCCAGTGACATACCTAGAACTTACTGGGCCCCACACCCAAGTCCTTTTTAAACCCCTCTGCAAATGTGGCTACCGTATGTCAAATGATTAGAAAATTATATATTAGGAGTGAAATTGTATCTTAGGAGTGGTGACCACTTCATAGTCATTCTGCTGTGTATATATCCACTAATCTAGCTACAGTTATCTATCTGCATATTTATATACTCATCTGTTTGTCTGTCCGCCTGTCTCTCTCTTTATATATCACCTATTTATCATCCATTCATCTGTTAAATCTATCATATAAATATCTGTGATCTATCTAACTGTGATCTATCTATCTGTCATCTATCTATCTGTCATCTATCTATCATCTATTTATCTATCTATCTTTCATCTATCTGTCATCTATCTATCTATATCTATTATCTATCAGTCTTCAAACTATCATCTATCTATCTATCTATCTATCTATCTATCTATCTATCTATCTATCATTTCTCTATCTGTGGTCTATCTATCAATCATCTATCTATCATCTATCTATCTATCTATCTATCATCTATCTATCTATCTATCTATCTATCTATCTATCTATCTATCTATCTATCTATCATCTATCTATCTATCTATCTATCTATCTACTGTATCTATCTATCTATCTATCTATCTATCTATCTATCTATCTATCTATCTATCTATCTATCTATCTATCTATCTATCTATCTATCTATCATTTCTCTATCTGTGGTCTATCTATCAATCATCTATCTATCATCTATCTATCTATCTATCTATCTATCTATCTATCTATCTATCTATCTATCATCTATCTATCTATCTATCTATCTATCTATCTATCTACTGTATCTATCTATCTATCTATCTATCTATCTATCTATCTATCTATCTATCTATCTATCTATCTATCTATCTATCTATATTATCTATCTATCTATCTATCTATCTATCTATCTATCTATCTATCTATCATCTATCTATCTATCTATCTATCTATCTATCTATCTATCTATCTATCTACTGTATCTATCTATCTATCTATCTATCTATCTATCTATCTATCTATCTATCTATCTATCTATCTATCTATCTATCTATCTATATTATCTATCTATCTATCTATCTATCTATCTATCTATCTATCTATCTATCTATCTATCTATCTATCTATCTATCTATCTATCTATCTATCTATCTATCTATCTATCTACTGTATCTATGTATCTATCTATCTATCTATCTATCTATCTATCTATCTATCTATCTATCTATCTATCTATCCAGTAGCGTTCCTAGAAGGGGACGGGCCCTGGTGCGTGACGCGCAGCTGGGCCCACCCCCCCCATACAGCCCACATTTTCAGTGGCGCGCAGGTTGCCGGGGGGCCCTGAGGGGATGTGAGCCCTGGCCCGCTCGCACCCCCTGCTCCCCCGGTAGTTCCGCCACTGTATCTATCTATTTTTCATCATCAAATTTCTATCTGTCTGTCATCTAATTATATGTCATCTATCTATCTATTTGTCTATCTATCATATATCTATCTCTCTATCTATCATCATTGTATATCTATCTATCTGTCTGTCTGTCATATAACTTTGTCATCTGTCTGTCTGTCTATCTATCTACCTATATTCTTTATCTGTCTATCACCTATCTGTCTATCCCAGTCTGTCTGTCTGTTTCTATATATCTAACATCTATCTGTTTATCTGTTTAAATATATCTAATTTGTATCTATAATCTATCTGTCTATCTTTTTATGCACAGAATGTACTATCTATATACAAATTTCTCTCTCTCTCTCTCTCTCTCTCTCTCTCTCTCTCTCTCTCTCTTAATTATGTTCTTGATGTTTGTGAGTTTTGAATGATTGACCTTTCTGTTTTACTTCTTTCCAAAATGAAACTAAAAATGCTGCCTGGTAACTAGGGTAAATAACCTTAGCAACCAGAAAGCACTAGCAGCCAGATATTGGTTTGATTGATGAATTGCAATATGACAGAAAAGAAAGAAATTTGATTCAAAAGCAGATTATACACTACAGTGAGCCTTGCCCCTCACCCACCACCACGGCAGCAGCGAGGGCCACTTAAAGTCAGAGTTATTTTATGCCAATGGCAGGGTTGGTACAAGAATGTTAGTACATATCTGCAGCCTTGTTAGTAGCTAAGGGGCACCCCCCAAATCTTACTGCATTCAACAGTTGTACCCAGCCTGCTATAGAGCTCCCCACTTCTGGCTTGCGGCCGGCACATTCCCATTGTGACAAGCAAAAGATTATTTGCACTTACAATGTGAGCTGAGAATTTATCCGTGTGCTAAAGGTACAGCACATTCTATAACCCCAAGACAGTTACACCCTTGGGCAGGCCGCCCAGTCCTCCCCACTCTGCCTGAAAAGCTCCGCTCATGTAAGAAACTTGTTCAGTATATGGATCTAATCTGTCTGCTGCACTAGCTCTCGTCCAACTACAATTCCCATCATTCTACTGTGATCTAGGGGTTCTGGGATTTGTAACTTAGCTGAAAAAAACACATATAAAAAGTAAGTTCTTTCATACTCTGGCTCTGCAGAGCATCACACCCCAAGTTAAACATTCTAAGATCTAGATTGGTTTAGTTACTGCATGACTTTCCTAGTAATGGCTAACCCGTTACATTGGTTTCTTGTATCTACTGCCAATTGTAAATTTTATTCATTTACCTGTATGATCTATAAAGTAATATAAATAATTAGCCACCAGGCTTGTGTAAAATGTGCATTGTAAGCAGCAGTCCTGCCCTGTTTATGGCAGCTGAGATTCTAGCTATCTGTATAACAGAGCATTCTGTCCCAGTGTCTGCACAGATCCTATCTGATCCCCATTGTAAGCAGCAGTCCAGTCCTGCTTTAGGGCAGCTGAGATTCTAGCTATCTGTATAACAGAACATTCTGTCCCAGTGGCTGCACAGATCCTATCTGATCCCCATTGTAAGCAGCAGTCCTGCCCTGCTTTATGGCAGCTGAGATTCTAGCTATCTGTATAACAGAACATTCTGTCCCAGTGGCTGCACAGATCCTATCTG
The DNA here is from genome assembly GCA_038501925.1 of Xenopus petersii. Taxonomy (NCBI): domain Eukaryota; kingdom Metazoa; phylum Chordata; class Amphibia; order Anura; family Pipidae; genus Xenopus; species Xenopus petersii. The sequence continues at coordinate 157,196,113 of CM076682.1, read as the reverse complement.
ATCCCCATTGTAAGCAGCAGTCCTGTCCTGCTTTATGGCAGCTGAGATTCTAGCTATCTGTATAACAGAGCATTCTGTCCCAGTGGCTGCACAGATCCTATCTGATCCCCATTGTAAGCAGCAGGCCTGTCCTGCTTTATGGCAGCTGAGATTCTAGCTATCTGTATAACAGAACATTCTGTCCCAGTGGCTGCACAGATCCTATTAGAAGCTGTAGGCTTGGGTAAGAAAAAACATCCACACAAGCATTCATGATGGGGCGGCCTACAATAAGATTTTTGACCTCTAATGTTTGCAGTGTGAGATTGCCGCATACAAGATTCATGGCATTCGAAAGTTTGGCAAATTCAGATGCTGAGGTGTTTTTCCTTCAGGAAACCCGAATCACTACCCAGGCAGATCTTAGAAAGGCAAGAGCTGATTTGCGACATGGGCCTTCCTTCTGGTCTATAGCAGAGGAACCATGTGGGGGAGTAGCAATACTGTTTCGGGGTGGCCTCAATATAACAGTACACCATTTGCTTGAGATCCAGGTGGGCCGTTGTTTGTTACTGGATGTCACGATAAGCGGAAGTAGTTTCCGTCTTATAAACATCTATGGGCCGCAGTCTATGGCAGCCAGGAGGGCCCTGCTAGTTGAAGTGAGACCTTTTCTGCACACTTCCCTTCCGGTCATCCTAGCTGGTGATTTCAACCAGGTCCTTGGACCAGGAGATCGTTCTGGTAAAATGAGAACATCAGAAAGTTATTATTTAAACATGCTTATTCAGCAGGCTGGTCTGGTTGATGTTGCAACCTGGGGTGGCCGGAAGGCATCACATACCTATAGATGTGCAGAAAGAAGCAGCCGTCTAGATATGGCTTTTGTCAGGGCTGGTGAGGAGTTCACTAATGTGAAGGAAGTTGGGGTAGAGTACTCCGATCACTTGACACTCTCTTTTACTGTGGGATCCTCATCTATTCCAGTGAAGGGCAAGGGTCTGTGGCGGCTGAGTGTGGATTCCCTGGAGGGTGAGTCAGTTCAACAGTCTTTTGAGGCTCTTCTTTGTCACCAGCTCGATAGAGTCGATTTTTACAACTCTGTGTCATCATGGTGGGAGGATGCCAAATCCTCATTCCGGACCTTCTTCCGTAAACTATCTGTACGTAGGGAGGGAAATAGGTATAAGAAGTATCTGACTCTTTTAAAGAAGTTGGAGTCCTCTATTTCGGATGGGGTGGAGGGGTCAAAAATTGCCCAGCTGAAAACCCAGATCAGAGAATGTCAGTACAGCCGGTACAAATCTCTTTTGCAGGAAAGGGACTACGGGAGTTTTCACTCGCCGGACCCCTTTTTGAACTGCAAAGAGAATGTTGGGCGAAAACTTGTCACCAGTCTGATCGATCCCAAGGGTGAGTTACAAACATCAAGGGAGGGCATCCTTGGGATAGTGAAAGACTTCTACGGTTCTCTGTTCCGGGCTAAGGCTTTGGATAAGGGGAGGACTTCATCCTTCCTGGAGGCAACCCCAGGGCCTGATGTAACTAATTTGGACTTTGAGCCTTTGACAGCTGAGATCACAGAGGACGAGGTCAAAGCTGCCATCGACTGCCTCGCTAAAAAGAAGGCTCCAGGACCGGACGGCCTTACAGCCGAGTTTTATAAGAAATTTAAAGATCAGCTGGCTCCGGTTCTTGTAGAGGTCTTTAGAGACTGCCTGGAAGGGGGTATCTTGCCCCCCTCTATGACAGAATCCTCCTTGATCCTGCTGTCAAAAGGTAAGGATCCAAAGCATGTTGAGAATTGGAGGCCAATTGCCCTTCTCAACACTGATAGGAAGCTTCTCGCACGGATACTTTTTACTAGACTGAGTTCATTTTCAGGCACTTTATTATCTCCTGTCCAGTTCTGCACGGTGAAAGGGCGGAGCATCTTTGGGGCGATCCTTACTATTAGGGAAGCCTTGGAGCTATGCAAAGTCCAAAACACTGGGTGTTACTTTCTATCTCTGGACCAGGCTAAGGCCTTTGATCGAGTGGATCATGAGTATCTGTGGGCCGTTTTGACAAAGTATGGCATCCCGGGAACATTCATTAGATGGCTCTCAGCTTTGTACAAAGGGGCAGTAAGCTTTCCACTTATCAATGGATGGCGCGGTGAAAACTTTGAGGTCGGGGCAGGGGTGAGACAGGGGTGTCCCTTAAGCCCTCTGCTGTATGTTTTTGTGATCAATCCTTTTCTAAGGCGTTTGCAGGCGAGTGGAATTGAGGGTCTCTCTGTTCCCCGTTGCCAGCCCCTCAGGTCGGTAGCCTATGCGGATGATGTCACGGTAGCAGTCTCTTGTCCTGAAGATGCGAGAGTGTTGTCTGAGACAGTCAGAAGTTACTCAGAGGCCTCTGGGTCTCTGGTCAACATGGATAAGTCTCAAGCTTTTTGGTCATTAGACGAGGAGCCGGCTTTTCCACTCCAGGAATTTTCAACAGCCCAAGATCAGATTAGAATTTTGGGAATCAAATTTGGGAAGGGAGATGATGGTAGGCAAAACTGGGAGGAAAAGTTGGATGCCGGAAATGCAAAGGTACAGCGATGGAAGGGATGGAAGCTGTCTTACAGAGAAAGGGTGAAGCTTGTGAAGACTTACCTGGTCCCTATCTTTTTGTTTGTTTCCTACGTGTATCCTCTGCCTGAAGCTTTCTATGCTCGGATCCAAAGTCTGTTCTTTCAGTTAATCTGGGGGAACAGGCTGAATCCAGTAAAAAGGGGCATTACTTACCTGCAGAGGAAAGAGGGAGGGTTGGGCATGTTATGTCCAGTGGCCTTCTTTGGATCCATTTTCTTGAAGTTTAACTTTGGGAGCCTGGGCCAAAGAACTGATTCCCTGTGGGAATTGGGCATTGCCTCTGGTAGGAGATTGGCTGCTCGGCGGTAGTGTGAAGCAGGTCCGAGTGCGCGGGAATAGTCTCCCACTGCATATTCGACTTGGGCTAAAACTTTTGAGAAAGTGGGACATCAGAATTGGGGAACTGAATTCTGTTACAAGGAGACAAATTTATCAGAGGATCCTATTGAGCTATTTTGTTGTCCCTTTGGCCTTGAAGGACTGTGTGGGGGATGTCCTTTCTCAGAGCCTCCGGTGGCTCAATGACAGAAGGGTACCCCCGAAGTATTTTGATCTGAACTGGCTCTTCAGGGAAGACTTTTTGTCCGAGGGAATGTGAGCTTTTTGAACATCACAGAGAGAGAGTGTCCATGGGGCTGTTCCACTAATGAGACCCTAGAACATTTTCTTGTGGATTGTCCTGTGACAAAAGTTGTACGATATCGGCTGGCAGCGGCTCTCAAAGTGCCCCAGATCAAACATCTGTCCTATGCCAATGCGGCCTATGGTTTTCTGTCTGTCCCACACCCCCTGGATAGAGGGACAGTGTATATAATGATATCGGTGATGAGGTACCACCTATGGCAGTTCCGCTGCAGAAGGTCCATTAGCCATGAGGATGTTGCTGTAGACCAAATAGTGAAGTCTGTGGTGGCTGATTTGGGTTTCCTGAGGGAAAGAGAAGTTAAGCAAAACTGTGTGAATGCATCCAAATGGAGAGGTGTGAAACTGTGATTCATACTGATGTATTTATGTTGCTAAAGCCTGTGATGTCTGACCCTTTTCTCCTTTTACCCTCTAAGATATGTCCTGGCAAAAGTGCCCAGAGGGAGGAAAATCCAGACAATGAAACACCACCAGCTCATGCTTTTCAGCAGAAAAGTTCTGCAAGAGCTTTGGCTCAGCGTTATATGTTTCCTGGGTTGGGGGAGTGTATGAGGGAAGGGTGGTGCGATGGCCCACTAATAGAAAGCCGGACTTTGGACTTTGTGGCCGGGTTTGTGGTGGTGAAGGTTGTGGGTGGAGAGGGAGGAAACCCTTTTTCATGGACAAAGGAAAAGACTTTGCCAGGGTTGGTTTGGGAATTATGGACAGAGGAAGGACTCCGAGAGGTGGTGGGAGATACTGCTGAGCCAAGCCAAAGATTCATGGACTCTTGCTTATTGGTGGTAAATAGTTTAAAATCAGTTTTGGTTTAGCTGAGCTGATGATTATTGTATATTGATAAGTTTTTACTAAATAAAAAAAATTCCTATCTGATCCCCATTGTAAGCAGCAGTCCTGTCCTGCTTTATGGTTGAGTGTTGCTGTCAAATAATTCAAATACCATGAGCAATACATGGAAGAATAGAAGTAGCAGGGCATGGAATATACTGTCACATATATATGTGTATGTCACCTACTCTGGCAGCCTCTCCAGCATGTGTTACTGGGTAACATTTCTTGATATCTGGCTGGTGTATATTACCTCCCAAAAGGTACTTATATGATTGCTAAGGAAAGGCTGAGCCTGTGTCTTATTGAAATAAGTAAATATATTTGGAGTTGTGGGTTACAACAAAGGGTTTTTTCCCTAAAAATATTTTGATTATGAAACTCTCCAGGGTGTACAGAGTTGGGCTATCAGTGATGTCACAATCTCTGCTCTCCTTGCTCTCAGTGATGTCACCATTGATTCTGACAACTTGCCATCCAATCGCTAGAAGTGTAGGCGGGGCTAATGTTCATATGAATATAATGAGAGGTTAAGTCAAGTACATCTTATCTCTGAGCTATTTCTGATGTTGTTATTATTCCAAGGCTCTGTGCTAAATGTTCAGTAAAAAGGTTTAACTCAAAGCTGTTCAGGTGAGGCACCTCCACCCAATAAATCTCTACTACTCTTTCACTGGAGGGAACGATATGTTATTGTTTGCTAATGGGTGTCAGGCCTAACCCACGGGCTGAACAGGGAACCATATGGATTAACTACGGAATCACCTGTAAAGAACCTGCCGACACGCCCAGCTGAGTCTGTTAAATGCCAGGCGCACATTCATTTTAAGCAAACAAACCCCCCCCTCCTCCTCCACCTCCCTCTCCTGAAGATACAGGGCCTATTATTTGTCAGGCCAGGCTCCATGGCAACTGTTGTCATGATGTTTTAGGGGCGGGGCTTGCCAGTAAAATGAAAGCAAAAAATGGAACCAAAATCCATCCTGTGGCTAAAAATGTTTAAAGGGGAACTATCGCAAAAATGTTAATTTAATATAAGCTTCAGCATACTGAAATAAGAAAAGTTTCTAAATACAATCAATTAAATATTCTGCATCAATTCTGAAATAATCAAGTTTATGTTCACTATCCCTCTCTCAGCATCTGTTTCTCTTCATTCTCTCTTCATGCAGCAGTTGGGTGTCAGATATTCATTGACAGTTAGATCCAATATATCTTATAGGGGGGCTCCTTTCCTAGCAGATGTATTAGAGCTCACTCAAATAACTGATTCCAGTACAAACAAAATCTAACAAAATAACTGCCTTTTGCACAAATCCTGCATGTAGAGAGACATGGGGTTAAATTTATCAAAGAGTGAAGTTCCGCCACTAGAGTGAAATTCCGCAGCTCTCAATTCATTTCTATGGGATTTTGAAAGGCATATTTATCAATGGGTGAAAGTGAAAGTTCACCCTTTGATAAATACTCCTATAAAAATCCCATAGAAATGAACTTAGAGCTGCGGAATTTCACTATAGTGGCAGAACTTTACTATTAACTTCACTCTTTGATAAATATACCCCATGATGTGTGGTGAGTTTAATAGAGTGAGGTCTAATACATCTTCTAGGCAAAAGGAGCCCCCCTATAAGATATATTGGATCTAACTGTCAGTGAATATCTGACACCCAACTGCTGCATGAAGACAGAATGAGGAGAAACAGATACTGAGAGAGGGATAGTAAAGATAAACTTGATTATTTCAGAAACAATGCAGAATATCTAATTGTTTGTATTTACAAAGTTTCTTATTTCAGTATGATAAAGCGTATATTAAATTGAAATTTTTGTGATCGTTCCCCTTTAGTTTCCAACATGTATTTACAATATAATATCTTATTTAATATTAAATCTGCTAATATCTGTGAAATAGGTACTAACAGTAAATAGTGCACAAAAGAGAACTTGCAGTACAGCAGTAAAGAGTGACTGAAGTTTATCAGAGCACAAGTCACATGACTGGGGGCAGCTGGGAAACTGACAATATGTCTAGCCCCATGTCAGATTTCAAAATTGAAATAAAAAAATCTGTTTACTTTTTTGTAAAATGGATTTCAGTGTGGAATTCTGCTGGAGCAGCACTATTAACTGATGTGTTATGAAAAAAACAGGTTTTCCCATGACAGTATCCCTTTATAGAGATACTGACACCAGAAAATAACCTTTTTTTATATCTATCATGACATTGTCTTTGCATATTATTTATAAATTTGCCATAAAAGTATTTGCCTGATGCATTTACCCCCATGTTCCTCTATAAGGGGCTGCAATATTTGTGCAGCAGGGGTCCGTTAGCATTAGAAACTCTAACTGACAGGTTAAGAAAGACAGTTAGGTTGGCAAAACAGTCAGGTCTAGGACCTTCAAGTAACAATAATTACAAAAGCAAAACTATCACTGAAAATTATCAACATGACCTATAGGTAACCTTTAATGTATTCATATTATAAAAAGAGAATTTTTTTGTGTCAGTATCACTTTAAAGTATGTTTCCTTTAATTTTACTTTTTTAATTAGATCCCCTTTAAAACGCTGGCTAATGCTAAAGTCAGTTGGTTACACCAAAAACTGTCTCAAGCACCTTCCCCCTACTGGTACAACCATTTGGCTCAGGGTCTTACAGTGTTGAATGCAGCAAGGTTGGGGCACTTTAATATCTCCAACATAGTGATCTATACCAAAAAGATATACAATTAGTTGTATTGCCAAGTTTGAAAGGAAGAACCTGCATCACTTACAGCTACTGTATCTTATTAATCATATCTGATCAATCCAGGCCAATGTATGAGTTTATCCTGATAAACCGGATTACTGAGAGTGAGATACGCATGACTTGCAGGCAGTTTTGTGTCAAATAAATCTTAGGCAAAATTCCTTCAAGTCATGTGAGACTGCACAGAGCCAAACTGGCAAACTTGGACCATGTCAGGGGACTTGTAATTTCTTCCTGTTTGTTGAGACTCAAGATCCCCCCTATTGTCTTAGTGTCCTGCTGCTTACTTGGAGTGGTGGGTATCTACTCATGAAGTAGAAGGCTTCCATAGGGTGCAATTTACCAGGACCTACCTTCTCCACCAGAACTGAAGAACAGAACCTTGGCAATATAATTCGGATGGTGGGATAGCATATCTAAATGTAGACGCCATATTGGTTAGGTCTGGACCTCCAGCAGTAGTTAAAGGAGGGAGGCTCTCCAGTCACGTTCACTTCTTTAGAAGTAAATACGGTGCACCGTGGATGGAGAAGGATAGACTTGAAAGTCGCTTTAAAAATCCATATTTTATTCCATTATTATTCCATTAAAAAAGAAGAAACATCGCATATGAAGGAACCATAGCTTAATGCATTACATGGCTATCCAGCCACTTTCTCAAAAGCACACTGGTTCACACAGAAATCAGACAATAAATACCCATAAGTGCAGGTAAGACCCACCCCATAAAACCATTAGCCCTTAGTTCTCCACAACAACCATATTCACCCATTGATTCACCTTTAAGTAATGTGTTAGAAAACACTAATGCAAAAAACATAAAAGTTATAAATACCTAATAACATTATACATAGGGTCACCCACTGTTCAGGATGACAAAATACTAACTGAGAAAACAGGACAATTCCCAATCCCGGTTCATACCACCATGTTCTTCTATAGTCTTGAGGTGGTAGATCCAGTATGCCTCTTTACCCAAAAGCCTTTTGTTCACATAGCTTTTCCTAATCTCCATGCGTGGCTTATCAATAATTTGGAACGAGATGTCCACAGGGGCTAGATGCTGCAACTTCATATGTCTGGCTATGGCTGATTTCTCATCACCCCTATCTATCGATGAAAGATGTTCTCAAATCCTAACTCCTACCGCCCGGGTGGTTTGTCCCACATATTTTGCCCCACACTGGCAGGTAGCTAAATATACCACCCCCTTCGTCAGGCAGCTAAAATACTGGACCATATGGAGCTTCTCTCCATAGATTGGCCACCTTGCCCTAGGGATTCATTGGGGAGGGGACCCCGTTGAATTGTTCAGTAGAGATTCCAGGCTTGAATGGCTGGTGGTTTCTCACCACAGGAAATGGCCTTGTGAAACGATTTCACTTCCAAGTGTGCACAAGTTGGGTGTGTCAGTGTAGAGCACTCAGAGTGACTGGCAGCTGTACAATAGTACAACACATCATTTAGTAAAGACTAAAGGAAGACACAAAGGGATGGCAAAGCAAATACACACAAAGCATACGGCTATTGTGATGACTTCTGCTAAGTTCTACAATCATTAATGCTGGGGAAGGCAAAAGAGAGAGGCCCCAGTGCAACCCCAAGCCTTATTCAGTTACCTTACTCCCCCTAAGTAAGATTTCTCATTTCTGTAGTCCATGATGCTATAAGGCAGGGGTCCCCAACCACCAGGCCGCAGTCTGTTCTGAACTGGGCCGCCTCTGGTCCTGGCTGCAGTCTATAATAGTTGCAAAAACAATAAAAAAAAGGCCACAATTATCTGCAATCTCAGCTCCCTGACATGCCATTGCCATGACAACAGCTGAGCGAAGCCCACAAAGCTTTCTACTGATCGTGACAAGGACCAAAATACTGTTTGGACATTTTTTTGGTAAGCCTGAAATGCACCCACACATCTTCCCCACCTGGTCCTTGGAAAAATTGTCTTGCTTGAAACTGGTACGTGGTGCAAGAAAGAATGGGGACCACTGCTCTAAGTCAAATTTGAGCACCTCAGTGCTATTCGATAGAACCGAAGTAGTCAAAACCCTTTCCCCCCTACTCCATGGCCAAATTACTTGGTGTGTCATATGCCTTCCAACAAAAGAAGTTCCATCTCAGAGATTTTGTTTTGGACTTTTAGTCTTGCCTATGCCATATTTGTCTTACTTTGACCAGCTGTGGGTTCTGTTGGACAATACTAGGATCTGTTACCTGGAAACCTGCTATCCAAAAAGCTCTGAATTACTTCCATAGACTCCAGTTTATCTAAATAATCCAAATATTTTAAAAATGATTTCCTTTTTCTCTGTAATAATAAAACAGTAGCTTGTACTTGATCCCAACTAAAATATAATTAATCCTTATTGGAGGCAAAACCAGCCTATTGGCTTTATTTAATGTTTATATGATTTTCTAGTGGATTTAAGCTATGAAGATCCAAATTGAATCCCTTATCCATAAAACCCCAGGTCCCAAGCATTCTGGATAACAGGCCCCATACCTGTACTTTATCTAATCTGCCCATGTATAGTCTGTATTGCTACAAAGGTTTTGAGAAGGCATTGGAAGCTGTAGATATTTACTGGGTTGAATAACAATTGGGAGCAGGAGACTCCATCTAAAGACTCTGAAATCTCAAAAGAGGCTGGTAACTTTCTCTGAGATATTAATACTGGTAATCAATAGTTTTACTGGTATGTGGGTATTTAACAGTAACAGCTGGTATCAGTACTCCTGGCAAGCTTAAAATTGCAGCTCGCAGCCATGTTCACAAACAAAACAAAACAAACAAAAATTTAAAGAGTCACAATTTCACTGTGGGTCAAGGTGATTACCAAGATCAAGTAAATGGATGTGACATAATGTTAAATTAATTACTGATAATGCTTTGCGTTTTAACTAATATCTTGGGGGGGGGGCTCTAGATCAATGACCAAGTTTTTCAGTCCTGTAGTTGTAAACCTGTAGTTCTTCATAAAACCCACTGATCTACAGATGTAAATGACTTCTTGCATGAGATCAAAAAAGAACCATTAGGCCCAACAAACCATAGAGCTTAGGTCTTCAGAACTCTTGGGTTCAACAACCCTCTTTGAAATTCAAGAATGGTCATTTGCTCTCTTAGATATACATGAAAGTCCAGCTTGAATTTCAGTTAGGGTGAGAGTTGGGGTGAATATGTATATTACATTTATATATGTGCACTCAATTCATGAACTAAAGCAAACCCTGGCCAAAGCTTGGACTTTGAACATGTAGAGCAATGGGCATCAATTACGCCCCCGATTCTGAATCTGTAATGTGATGGAAAATAAATAGGAGACAACAGTTTCATCTAACACCATCAAATGAATGCAGCTGGTATGAAACATGAGTAGGGAACCAATCATTAACTGTATTGGATCTTCATAGGTAATTGTGGAGTCCTGACATTTTAATGGAAATAATCCACATATTAATGTATTTATTCTGCAATATATGAATATTATTTATTTCTTCCTGGGTTTGGCTACCTTTCTCGCTCTAAAAAATTATAACCTACATAAATTTGAACCACAATTTTAGTCTCCAGTCCTCAGTTAAGATCAGAATAACCACAGTTTTGGTCTCCAGTCCTCAGTTGAAATCAGAATAACCATAGTTTTAGTCTCCAGTTCTTAGTTCAGATCAGAATAACCACAGTTTTGGTCTCCAGTCCTCAGTTGAGATCAGAATAACCACAGTTTTGGTCTCCGGTCCTCAGTTGAGATCAGAATAACAACAGTTTTGGTCTCCATTCCTCAGTTGAGATCAGAATACAGGGTCTTTGATGCTTCTTAGGGACATTTTGAAGCCCAGGCCTATAGTGCAATGATTGATTATTAGGCTTGTGGTTAATGATTATGATATGTAATATAATATGCACATGGGTTTGAAAGCTATAAGTGGCCATCCTGGGTTTTTTTATATTCCAGTTATAACCCAGACCCTCCTCCCCAGCCTGACAAGAAAGAGGCGATGAAAGCTGATTCTCCTTATTGTTGGAAATGTAATTTGCTGGTATGACTGGAAATGTAAATCTTTAATCCTTGCTAAAATAGCCTGCATAAGAAACCATTGTCTGCAGGAGAGGGGGTTACTAACAAATGCAAATTAGACGTGAGAGAATAATAACTAGAGAGCAACTCTGAGCAAGATCTTAGCAAGAGGTTGTCCCCAAGGCCAGCAATACGTAGATGTTTCTCTGACCAGTGTAGGGAACCTTTGTGACACAATTAGAATGCCGGGAATTCTGAGGATCTCAGGTCTTATTTATTAAACTGGTGCTTTGATGCAAAGTGCAACATATCCACACAATTCAACATATATTTCCCCCTTATGGAATATACATACTTTAGGTTCCAGATAAAGATTACAGAGCACAGATTAGTGCAACACAACCTGTGCCTGATTAGTAAATGTGGGAGCAAAACTTGTGGACATAAGTGCACCGGTGTTCTGGTTCCTGTAGGTGCAAAAGGAATTCCAATGATTCCAGGGTGCACAGGGGCTTTCTGTGGGGACTTATGTGGGATGCATTTGATCATTGGTGGGTAGTTCTATACTGTAGTTTCCTCCATCCTGAATCAATGTGCAAGCAACATTTACACAATAAGTGTAACAATTACCCTTTATAAGCAACACCAGGAAGGCTTCAACAGGGATTTGCCAACTAGTACATTGGCAATAAGATGTGTGTCCATATAGGAATTTCAGGCATAACGGAGTAGGTTGTTGGATTGTGCAACACTGTCACCAGATCGCACCTTATTGTAGCTATATACAACTCCTGAACAATTGTCTGCAAACCGCCGGTGACACATCAGGCCTTTTGCCAGATTGAAACCAACACCAGCAGTTTATATAGCCACATATACAGCCCATCTCCTGCCAAAATCTCTCTCTCTCTCTCTGCACAGACACTGGTAAAAAGGGAAAGGACTGCTGTTTCCTTGTTATTTTATCTCGGCCAAACCCTCCTGTGCCCTAAAGCAACAGCCTTTTGTTATAGAAAGTGTGTCTTTCTGCAAGTGTGTGTGTTTATATATACATTTTTTACAGTGTGGTCACACTAATAGTAAAAAAAAACCATTTTCCTCTTGGATCATCCCATAAGGGAAAATTAATACAAAAATTATTTTTTTGTATTACAATGTCCGGCAAATTGGTAGATTCAGACACAGTAGAGATATTTCCAGGTGCAAGCAAGTCCATGGATGCTCCAGTAGATGTTTTATGAAGGTGTGTGGTGCTGTTATCTATAGTTAATTAGATTTGGGCAAGAAAATGCAAATGAGCCACTATAATCATATTCTTTGCAGCCGCACCACTGGTTTTCACAAAATAGTTTCCCCCTAAACTAGTGCCCCGTTGACTTGTCATCCCCTAGTTCAATGAATTGCCTACAACAATGCTAAGGAGGTGATCCTGAACATTTTCCATTGGCTTCCCCAGTTACTCCAGAAACCCAAACTTTAAAGGGCACCTATCACAGCCAAAATCAAACACATATTAACAATCTGACCAGTACAACATAAACACGTTTAATCAAACTACATATATAGTTTTTTTTTTTTTTTAAAAACTGCAGGTTTTAAAAAATCCCTTACTTTGTCAAATGGGTTCTTTCACTGAGGGAGGCCATACTGAGACTATAACAGAGACTATAATATGCAAATTTCAGGAGCATGCTCAGATTGTAACACTGCTTTGAGTATTCTACCCAGAATGCCTTGTTTTAGTAAACTCCTCCACTAGAAGTATCAGGAGATTTCCCTATCTTGTCCCCTGCTGGTGATGTTATTATGCAAATGAAGGGCACACACTAACTTCCAGCAGGTGGCAGCACTACTGTACAGCAGCTAACACACAGGTTTGGCTGATTTGAAAATAGCTTAGAAGGGTTGATAAGCAACAAGGAATTTCAACTGAGCATGTGCGAGATTTCAGAGCTGCAGTTGGCTGGGAAGATATAGGTAGGAGGAGCCAGTGAAATCCAAGATGGCTGCCTCCGCTAGAACTGCAGTGGAGATAGGGGAGATCTTGCAGAAGGAATAGTGAGCTGATCATTTACATTATACAAACAATTCTAACTGTTTTAAAAATCGGATTTCTTGAACTTTCACATAGTGTATTTACTTAAGAAATGATTTTAGTTATGATTGGTGTCCTTTAAGCTAAATCAGGGGGAACACTTGTTTGCTTATGAATATTCTTGGAACTGTGGCAATATTTGTCTGTCTGTAGCCTTGTTAAGAGCCAAAGAGGCCCCAAACAAATGTAGAACCTCAGCCGGTGGCTTGAACCAAAAAAGAAGAAGAAAAAACAATGTATCTATAGAACCACATTATGCCATTCATATACATGAGGCTACATCTTTTGGCCTTAGCACTGTTGCATTGTCTTTTGCCAATATTGTACAACCCTCATACCCTTGCATACTCTGACATTTTTAGTACCGCAGGTCATGGTGAACTTTAAACACCAAGTTCTTTATCTCTGTAGACTGGGCACATCTTGTATTATTCTTACTGTAATCTGAGAGGCAAATAGCAGGGTAGTAATATTGGCCAAAATTCGGTTTTTAAGGTATAAAATCGTCATTGGGAATCACAAATACCTCATGAGTCTTAAATCTTTTCTTTCAGTTTTCCCGTAAAATGTCTCAGAATCTGGATAACCTCTGTCGGAAACCCGGCCTGCAAATATGGTCCATCGAGGTAAGTGATAATTGGGCTCCATCCATGGCGGTTTTTGGGAATGTGCTATGAGCTCAACTCAGGATCTTGAGTTTGATCTTAGAGAATAATGAAATGAAAACTCAGTACAGTGGACACTAGACAGTCTAATTACTTCAGTAGACCCTACTGATCCAGACCAATTATATAGGGCAGCGTATGGCATACACAGGGAGCATAGGGCAGGCAGAGTTTGGCACACACAGGGAGCATAGGGCAGGGAGAGTATGGCACACACAGGGAGCATAGGGCAGGGAGAGTATGGCACACACAGGGAGCATAGGAAAGGCAGAGTTTGGCACACACAGGGAGCATAGGGCAGGGAGGGTATGGCACACACAGGGAGCATAGGAAAGGCAGCGTTTGGCAGACACAGGGAGCATAGGACAGGCAGAGTAGGGCACACACAGGGAGAATAGGACAGGTAGAGTATGGCACACACAGGGAGCATAGGGCAGGCAGAGTATGACACACACAGGGAGTATAGGGCAGGCAGAGTATGGCACACACAGGGAGCATAGGACAGGCAGAGTATGACACACACAGGGAGTATAGGACAGGTAGAGTATGGCACACACACGGAGCATAGGGCAGGCAGAGTATGGCACACACAGGGAGCATAGGACAGGTAGAGTATGGCACACACAGGGAGCATAGGACAGGTAGAGTATGGCACACACAGGAAGCATAGGACAGGCAGAGTATGGCACACACACACAAGGAGCACAGGGCAGGCAGAATAAAGCAGGAGACAGGGAAACCTATCAGGACCACTCTAGGATGTACAGTTCATACTGTACTGCATACAGTGACACAATGCTGGTGCCTCTCCAGCAGTTTGTATGAGTTGTGAACAATTTGGGCACTTTCAGTCTGGGTCTAAGGTGTGAACAATACAGGGTTTTATAGGTGTGAACAATGCAGGAATTTGAGCTGTACACAATACAGGGGTCAGTTAATCTCAGTTATGATACCTTTTAAATCTTACGCAAGGTAAGCAGGCACAGCAGCCAGACTTTCATGTGGGGGGCACCACAAGGGGGGTAATCATTATTATGTTTTAGGTGTGCCACATGGGCAAATAAATATCATTTACCCATAGAATTATAATGTGTACACTGTAATTATCCACTCTAAATAAACCTCTCCTTCTTTTAGAAAATGAAAATGGTTCCTCTTCCTGAGAAGGCCTATGGAAGCTTTTTTGAAGGAGACTGCTACATCCTCTTGTATGTAAGTATCTAAGTGAACAATGCCAGACCAATGGCCGTGCCACTAAAACCAATATTGAAAGCAAACTTAAGTGGACATGTTATATATGCACCTAAGCCTACAAAAGAAATATAGACCAAGGAATAGATCCAGAATGTCCATCCTGAGACCCTCCAAGTGAAGGTTTTGGGGGAGATCTGCTACTTGGGGGTTTCAAGCTGTGTATGTGCTCATTGTGCTATTTTCCAAATTCTGCTTCATAAAAAGAAAACTATATTGGGAATTCAGGATTTAAAAGTCAGGTTCTTGGAGTGTGTGCCTATTTTATTATGGATTAAGTTAAACAACTTGGCTGTTGAAAGATATCAAATAAAAGATAATACCATCAAACTAAAAGCCAGTGCCAAGCTTTTATCATATAATACGTGTAATAAACCCCTATACTGATCTGCATAAAAATACCTCCCAGTGTTATAATTAAAAATGCTCTTAATAAAACTTATCTCTTGTGAATAAAATTCCTCCCTAATTATTCTGATGTCTCTATCTCTTCAATCTCACTGTGCGCTTACTTGCCCTTAAATCATTCCAGATTAATATATGAACATACAATGACTTTGCTGGTGCCTTGAGTCATCCTTTGTGACCCACACCTACTGAGATTTCAGTCTCATTACTCATAAGTCATCTGGCTGGCTAGTCTTCCCCCTATCTAATTCCTATAGGGTAATACAAGTCATTTCATATTGCATTAAAATTGTAATTGTTAGTGGAAAATTTCCAGAAATACAAGTCATGTTTATTAATAAGATTCATTTTTTTATATTTTTTAAAGCAACCAATCCACTCAGGCTTGTCAGTTTATGCTTGGTCAGACTTTTTGGTTCTAGATGTTCTTTTCTACCCAACATTAGGTCAAAACTCATCTCGAACCATCATTAATACCAAGGCCAGCCAAAAAGCATTTCACCCTAACCAGCCTTCAAGCTCATAACAAGGTTACAGATATCTAGAAACAAGGGTACCCAGGGCAAAAATAAACACTCACCCCAAATCTCCCCCTAACTGGCCTTCAGGTTGGGCCCCCTTAGCTCATAACAAGGTTACAGATATATAGAAACATTGGGGTAACAGTCACCCTGCTATAGTTACAGGGGTACCCAGGGTACAAATAAGCACTCACCCCAAATTTCCCCCTAACTGGCCTTCACGCTGGGCCCCCTTAGCTCATAACAAGGTTACAAATATATAGAAACATTGGGGTAACAGTCACCCTGCTATAGTTCCAAGGGTACCCAGGGTACAATTAAGCACTCACGCCAAATCTTCCCCTAACTGGCTTTCAGGCTGGGCCCCTTAGCTCATAACAAGGTTACAGATATATAGAGATATTGGGGTAACTGTTACCCTACTGACTTTAAGGTGTGGATCATTTATATACTGAAAGAGGAAACTCCTAGTGTAAATACAGAAATTAAACATGCAATGTATCAAAGAAGCCAGTTTTAAAGTAGCCTGCTCAAAGCCAATAAGAGTTTAGAATTATTAGAGAGCTAGAACCACCTGTATCCAATCAAAGCATAATAATAAGCCCAGGGTTAAACCAGCCTGTATCCAATCAGATCATTAGAATGATCACAGGGCGATACCAACCTGTATCCAATCAGAGCATTAGAAAGACCACAAAGCTAGACCAACCTGTATCCAATCAGAACATTAGAATGATCACAGGGCTAGACCAACCTGTATCCAATCAAAGCTTTGGAATAATCCCAGGGTTAGACCAACCTGTATCCAATCAGAACATTAAAATGATCCCAGGGCTAGACCAACCTGTATCCAATCAGAGCATCAGGGCTAAACTCACATACTGTGATAAAACAGGATTTTATGCAGTATCTAGTTTCCCCTTTTTACATCCTAACATTTTGGGGGGACCTAGAGCCTTGTTGCTTTTGTTAAAACTCCTGGCAGCCCTCAAGTGCCTTTATACAGGGAAGTTTTAGTTGAACTGTAGGTCGGACCTGATTCAGATGATATTCCCAGTGGTGAGACCCGGTGGATGTGAGCAATGAGCACGATGGAATGACTCGGAGTTCAAGGCGAGGATGCAATTAGGATATGGAGCACACGGTGGTTTCGGAAAAATCAAACCTTCTTTATTGAAACAATGGTAAAACCATCAACTCCTCAGTACATGTATGGATATGACCTCCCCCACACTTGGCGCGTTTCGTGGCGTCTCGCCACTTCCTCAGAAGCAGAATGTGTACTCCATATCCTAATTGCTGAATTTATGTATAATACGTCTTGATCCGGGGACGCTTAATATGTTGTAGCACTGGTGTGGATTAGGACCCGTGGACACAAGTGGGTGAGTGCACGCTATTTGAAAGGAAAAAAAAAAAAACTCACAGGTCCACTACGCGGCCACTCCTCCATTGTGTTCAATCCCAATAGTGTTCAGGCTCCCTCTTACTGGTCTCCAATCCAGTGGACATCATATGTGGGGGGTTAGGTAGGTGAGAAAGCCAATCCACACACTTTGGATAAAAATCACTGTCCAGCTTTATTGAAAAATTTAAAACAACTGACAGGCATCTTTTAGCAGTTGTACTCCTACCCTATGACATGTTGTATCACCTGACGCGTTTCATGCCCCTTTCTGGCACTTCATCAGAGGTGAGGTCACAGGATATCCTGTGCCTTATATACCTGTGTTCATTAAAAAAATCTCATATAAAACAAAACAAACAAAAGATATTTTTCATTTGTTACAAGTCATATAGGTCACAGCCAATGTTGTCATAATATAAAATAAAATAAGATGAACCACACATTGACTTTACAATTAACAAAGTTGTTATTCACTCTTAAGTCATCATGTAAACAGATAGTTAGGTTACTATTCACACATTATAACTTTACAATTAACAAAGTTGTTATTCACTCTTAAGTCATCATGAAAACAGATAATTAGGTTACTATTCACACATTATGATTAATAAAGGCCTTAAGGCTGGAAAAAGCATGTTACTTCTTGTCATGGGTTGGTGGGAGCGGTGCCACGTCTATGGATGTGGGAACCCCTACAGGCACAGAATTATTACTTATCACCGTTTTATAGATGATTTAATATTTATCTGGAATGGTACCAAAGAAGAGAGCGTCAAATTTTTGGAACACTGCAACCAGAACAAGTACAATTTGTGTTTTACCCACTCTACTCATAATAAAGTGATAGAATTTTTAGACATCAAATTGGAAGGAACGGAAACTGGTGAGATACACTGTGACCTTTATGTGAAACCAATTGCTAGGAATACACTTTTAAGAGCTGATAGTTGCCATTCTCGCCCAGTCTTGGGGGGTATCCCGGTGGGCCAATTTTTGCGATGAAGTGCCAGAAAGGGGCATGAAACGCGTCAGGTGATACAACATGTCATAGGGTAGGAGTACAACTGCTAAAAGATGCCTGTCAGTTGTTTTAAATTTTTCAATAAAGCTGGACAGTGATTTTTATCCAAAGTGTGTGGATTGGCTTTCTCACCTACCTAACCCCCCACGCTATTTGAAACTCTTACTATTCAAGGTGAGGATGGAATGTGTCTGTTTGCTAAAGGTGACAAAGAATAATGCCAAATGCAAATATAAACATTCCCAGTGGTTGGCACCTGTCCCAGACCAAAGATCAAAATGCACAGTCCGTGCCAGTTCCAGTCAAGGATGGCTGTCTTCTGGGTGCTCAACCATTCTTTGGGTTCAGTTGCATGGAATGAATTTTGTTGAGTTGAGTTTATGAGAAAAACAAACCTGTTTTATTCCATTACTATCTGCAATGGCATCATGCCATGATCTCCAAGGGTACAAGAATACTACTATAAGTTTACAATTACTATAACTAAGCACAATGCTCTTATGGTTATAAGGGAAGGTCCAAGAGTAGAATATAGTTCTAAAGACGATGTTCCCTTTATTTGCTACAGAACAAACAGACCCCCAATGGCTTGATCAGTGATATTCACTACTGGATAGGGAAGGACTCCTCCCAGGATGAGCAGGGGTCAGCCGCCTTCTATGCAACACAGCTTGACGGTGCCCTTGGGGGAAGCCCAATACAGCACAGAGAAGTACAAGGACATGAATCTGCACCCTTTAAAAGTTACTTCAAGAATGGTGTCATGTAAGTGGCCTGTCCTGTTATTTAGTGTCAACATGGCTCTTCTGGTTAGGCAAAGATTTGGACCTACCCAGTCAACTGAACATAGACCGGTGGTGGGAATTCTAAGTTGGGGCTCTTGACAAATCACAGTTTGGCACTATCCTAAGCACAGACACCATTAGAACCCCAATTAGGCCCAATTAGATGTAGGATACTATGGGTGCCCATGACTTCAAATATGATGAGACTTTACACAGTTAAAAGTTTAACTGGTGGACATGGACAACAAACCTGCATACTGTAGGGGGGTCCCAGAAGTTCAGGTGGCCTGCTAAGTGTGCAAAATAGATCATTTTCATGATGTTTGGGGGTGAAGGTGACTGCGTATGAGCATTCTGCTCCTGGAAGGGTTATGAAGCAGGGGATGACATTGATGGGTCAACTCTTAATTAGACTCCATGAGGATATTGATCATTGGGGACAGATCTAGAAGTAAAGATCTTCACTCTCTGGGAGCTCCTGTACTTTAAGTAAAGCTTAAGAAACACCATCTGTAGCCAAATCTTCTGTAGGAGCACTTTACCACTTGTCTCTTTTACTGCTGACTGGCTCAATTCTTTACTTTGTGCCGAAAAGACTAACAATTCTTCATTCCCCCCCCTAGCTACAAGAAGGGAGGAGTGTCCTCGGGGTTCAAGCATGTAGAGACAAATATGTACAACATACGTCGCCTGCTGCATGTGAAAGGGAAGAAGCACGTCACTGCCACTGAGGTGCGTGGGCACAAATGTCTGGATTTTTTTTCTAACCAAGAGCCCTTCTGTTTGCTCATCTCTAGTAGCACTGTCACTGCTAGATGTGAGCTCTACTGGCAATATGGCCACCTTTCCATAGTTTTAATATTTATTGTTATCATTATTATTATTCCTACAATGCAAAGTACTTTCAGATCCATTACAGCTGCTGCTCATGCTGGATTCAATACTGTCATAACTTATAGGACTGCTGCCCATGCTGGACCCAAACTGTCAAATCTTATAGGACTGCTGCCCCTGCTAGACATAATGTTTTTAATTACTGCTCACACTAGACCACTTTTCAAGGTGTGACTTGGCCTTCACCCAAGTAAGGGAATCACATGACCTTCCTTCCTAATTTGATGGTTTCCTAACCCTATTACTGTCCCGGTTGCAGCCAAAGACTGCTCAAGTTAGAGTCCTGCAGCAGTTCGGGTACCCGTGGGTTGTGGGTACCTGTGGGTAGGATTTAAAGTGCGGGTCTCATCTATATTTCTTATCCTATGTTATATTATCTGTATTATCTATGTTTTACAACTTTGAAATTTCAAACTTGATTTATGCCCCCGACAACTTCTGAAGATGTCACTTGGTGGCAAAAGCACTTCATGTTTAATGGTGGTCAGCTGGTTGTGGATAAGGAAGTTGTGGGTCAGGCTGGGTAGCAGGTCAAATCGGTAAAAACACTGATTGTGGGGCCGGGTTGCAGACTGAGGTTTATGGGTCTGGGTTCCAAAAATTGGTTCCACGCAGGACTGTAGCTCAAGTAGCTACCCTAGCTCTTGCTCCTACAGTAAGCTAACAGAACTAGTTCAACCACTAGTTAACTCTCATTCATGGGACCTGCCTCCCCAACTTATTCTTCTCTGTACTGAGACTCACCGGGTCTCCCCTACTTATTTTATACAAATCCCACCTTAATTAACATGATTTACAGAGCCTCCTACCTCCCAAGGCATACCTAGCTACATAGGAACCACCTACTCTCACCCTATCTTACTGACTCCATTAGATAGGTTCTCCTCTAATGGAACTTATTTTAGAGGAGAGGATCAACACTAATCATATGCTTCTTCTCCATTACACCCCTCTTCTCCATTACACCCCTCTTCTCCATTACACCCCTGCTTATTCTCCATTACACCCCTGCTTCTTCTCCATTACACCCTGCTTCTTCTCCAAAACTTCCCTGCTTCTTCTCCATTACACTCTGCTTCTTCTCCAATATACCCCTGCTTCTTCTCCATTACACCACTGCTTCTTCTCCATTACACCCCTGCTTCTTCTCCAATACACCCCTGCTTCTTCTCCAATACACTCTGCTATTTCTCCAATACACCCCTGCTTCTTCTCCATTACACCCCTGCTTCTTCTCCATTACCCCCTGCTTCTTCTCCATTATACCCCTGCTTCTTCTCCATTATACCTCTGCTTCTTCTCCATCATACCCTGCTTCTTCTCCCTTACACCCTGCTTCTTCTCCAATACACCCCTGCTTCTTTTCAAATACACCCCTGCTTCTTCTCCATTACACCCCTGCTATTTCCCCAATACACCCCTGCTTCTTCTCCATTACACCTTGCTTTTTCTCCAATACACCCCTTCTTCTTCTCCATTACACCCTGCTTCTTCTCCAATACACCCCTGCTTCTTCTCCATTACACCCCTGCTTCTTCTCCATTACCCCCTGCTTCTTCTCCATTATACCCCTGCTTCTTCTCCAGTACACCCCTGCTTATTCTCCATTACACCCCTGCTTCTTCTCCATTACCCCCTGCTTCTTCTCCATTATACCCCTGCTTCTTCTCCATTATACTTCTACATCTTCTCAAATACAGCCCTGCTTCTCAAATACACCCCTGCTTCTTCTCCATCACACCCCTGCTTCTTCTCCATTACACCCCTGCTTCTTCTCCAATACACCCCTGCTTCTTCTCCAATACACCCCTGCTTCTTCTCCAATACACCCCTGTTTCTTCTCAAATACACCCCTGCTTCTTCTCCATTACACCTTTGCTTCTTCTCCACTTGGGCATCAAAAATAATAGTGTTAAATTCAGGCAACTGATTCCAAAGTTATTAAAAGTTAAACTTCACTAGGTGCTGTTCTTTTCTTCACAGGTGTCGATGTCCTGGAACAACTTCAACAAAGGAGATGTTTTTCTACTGGACCTCGGCAAAGTGATCATCCAATGGAATGGACCAGAGAGCAACAAGTCAGAAAGGATACGGGTCAGTAAATAAGTAGGATACCATAGTAGAGTAATAATGTGGAATAATACTTGAACAAAGCCATGTCTGATACTAGTGTTTATCTACAACTAGATCTCTATGAGTGTATGAGTGGGAGGGTTGAACACAAGATTACACTAACCCACTGTGTTTGTTGGCTTTAGAAACCCTAAAATTGGAGGGATTTTGTTTGATACGTTCATGTAGATTTGTGAAACAAGCAGAGTATTCAAAGCTGACTTCTCTTCACAGGCCTGTTCCTTAGCTCAAAGCATAAGAGATGATGAACGAGGAGGGAGAGCCCAGATTGGCATCATAGACAACGAGCAGGATTCTCCCGATCTCATGCAAATCATGGTGGCCATGCTTGGGGCACGAACAGGGGAACTCAAAGAGGCTGTTCCAGATGAGAAAGCAGATGTACAACAAAATGCAAATGTCAGACTCTATCAGTAAGTTACACAATACCTGCAAGGAATGCCAGTGATTAGCTCTATGAGTGGTATATAGTCTCTCTGATTAAATGGTTTATACTCACTATTATAAATCCACTGAGGGGTTCTGTGACCATATAAAGGCACAAGGCTGCAGGCTGAGTTATACAGGGAATTCTGAGTATCACTCATGTATTATAAGGGATAATGTACCCCCTACTGTAAATGATAAGGATATTAGAAGTCACTGAGGGGTTCTGTGACCATATAAAGGCACAAGGCTGCAGGCTGAGTTATACAGGGAACTCTGAGTATCACTCATGTATTATAAGGGATAATGTACCCCCTACTGTAAATGATAAGGATATTAGAAGTCACTGAGGGGTTGTTCTGTGACCATATAAAGGCACAAGGCTGCAGGCTGAGATATACAGGGAACTCTGAGTATCAATCATGTATTATAAGGGATAATGTACCCCCTACTGTAAATGATAAGGATATTAGAAGTCACTGAGGGGTTGTTCTGTGACCATATAAAGGCACAAGGCTGCAGGCTGAGTTATACATGGATCTCTGAGTATCACTCATTTATTATAAGGGATAATGTACCCCCTACTGTAAATGATAAGGATATTAGCAGTCACTGAGGGGTTGTTCTGTGACCATATAAAGACACAAGGCTGCAGGCTGAGTTATACAGGGAACTCTGAGTATCACTCATTTATTATAAGGCATAATGCTCCCCCTACTGTAAATTATAAGGATGTTAGATAGGCTTTTAATGAACCCATTCTGTGCTAGTAAAATGATACTCTAGAGCAGGGATCCCCAATCTTATTTACACGTGAGCCACGTTCAAATGTAAAATAAGTTTGAGAGAAACACAAGCATGCAAAAAACTCCTGAGAGTTCCAGTTCCAGTTTGGTAGCTCCTATGTGGACTGGCAGCCAACTGGAGGCTCTGTTTGGCAGTACACCTGTTTTTCCAAACCCAAAATTAAAAAAAAAAACACCTGCTTTGGTGCCACTGAGAGCAACATCCAAGGGGTTGGTGAGCAACACGTTCCTCACGAGCTACTGGTTGGGGATCACTGCTCTAGAAAAGCAAAATATACAATAAGTGTAATAAATTAAATGAAATTTGTGATGTGTTTCTAAGCTGATGATTCTGTTGATCTGACAGATAAATACTTTATGTTCTAGTGTATTTGAAAAGGATGCAAATCTGGTGGTACAAGAACTTGCTACAAAGCCCCTCACCCAAGATCTTCTGCAGCATGATGTGAGTCAGTGAATAAACAAATCCTTATGATAATAGATTTGGGAGCAGTTAGGATGTAACATATTGGGACAATGACAATCAATTGAATGTGATGGCCCTTGACAGTTTCCTGGATTTATAGAGGGGTCCCAGGCAATGATGGCAAGCTGAAGGTTAAAGAACCCGTCCAACTGCCAGCTGTTGTGCCACAGGCTAGACTAAGTAATAATCTCAACTTCCCATTAGTGGTGACTCTGATGTGGAGACGGCTATGTGTTATCCTAGTAACTGTCAGCTTCTACATGTGTCTATAATAAAGCATCAGCCTCACCTGCTATTGATTCTGTGCCCTGAAGTTGTACTTTCATGTTCTGCAGGACTGTCACATTCTGGATCAAGGTGGAGTGAAGATCTACGTTTGGAGGGGTAAAAATTCCAGCCCGGATGAAAAGAATGCAGCTTTCAGCCGAGCAGTGGTACGTGGTCTCCATGCTCAACCCCAAAGAACATTTGATTTGTACCTGATGCTCTGCAGCCTTGCTAATGGCTTGATATTAAATAAATAACACTCACATATATATGACCAGGTAGTTTGACTAATCCACCATACTGCCCCACTGTGAATGTATGTCAACTTATTGAGCAAACATTTCCACTGTTGGATCACAGTTGCTTTGTCTAAGTACTTTGTTAGTGGTGCATAGTGCATTGTGTCAGATCCAATCATTTGGCTGCTCAGCCTAGATCAGTGATCCTCAACCAGTGGCTCAGGGGTAACATGTTGCTCACCAACCCATTGGATGTTGCTCCCAGTAGTCTCAAAGCAGGTGGTTATTTTTCAAATTCCAGGCTTGGAGGCAAGTTTTGGTTGTATAAAAACCAGATGCACTGCCTAACAGAGCCTCATGTAGGCTGCCAATCCACATAGGGGCCATCAATAGCCAATCATAGCCCTTATTTGTCAATCCAGGAACAGTTTTCATGCTTGTGTTGCTCCCCAACTCTTTTTACTCTCTCTTTATTTATCTGAATGTGGCTCACGGGTAAACAATTTGGGGACCCCCCTCTAGACATTGAGCCAAGAGACTTAACCCAACTCTAAAAAATGGGGCAACTGCACAGAGCCTCCTGTAGGCTGCTAGTCCACATATGGGCTACCATATAGCCAATCACATCACTTAGTTTGCATTCCCGGGGAATTTTTTGCATGTTGCGTTGTTGCTCCCCAGCTTTTATACATATGAATATGGCTCATTGGAAAAAAAGGTTGGGGACCCCAGACCTAGAAGAAAAATACAATTAAGCTTTCCCTGTGTTTCCGTCTGTTCAGCCTCCATACCCATTGGTTAGATACACTGAAGGGTCAGTGGGTTTAGGGCCACCATGAGGGGTAGATGGGCGTGGCATGTAGGGATACCCCCACACACTCACACTTAAGCCCTAACTTACATGTCATTCAGACAAGTTAAAGAGCACCATTTGACCCAGGCTACAATGCAACCCTGAACTTACTGCCTTCAATATAGCAGGTACTAGCTGCAGCCAGGCCCCCCAGAAACAAGTGCTATTGCACCCCTAACTGCCCTTGCACTTCTGTCCATGACCCCTCTAGTGTATATAACCATAGTGTTACAGAAACTCAGTACACTGCCTCTATCCTTCCCTTTAGGGTTTCATTCAAGCCAAGGGCTACCCCCCAACTACAAATGTGGAAGTAGTAAACGACGGTGCTGAGTCGGCCATGTTCAAGCAGCTGTTCCAGAACTGGAAGGACGTTGGAGAAACACAGGGCCTGGGAAAGACTTTTAGTGTCGGGAAAATCGGTGAGATAAATTGCACCAGTGTCATTGATTAAATGCTAGATAGAGATTTAGTCATATGTTAGCCTTTGATTTAGTCATATGTTAGGCTCATTAATAAAGGTCCCAAGGGTCTTGGGCAGTTTGAAAATTGACCTTCACTCTTGGTGGGTCCTGAAAGCTGTACATCAACAAGAATGCCAAGGCTTTAGGATGGGTGAAACTGATGTAGAGCATAGTTGTCTCCATCTATAACATCTCAGTCTTGGCCTATTATACAGGATATTGGGCAGTAGGCCCTAGTAGAACCACATATAGGCATCTCCCTACCCTGCCTGCAATATTAAAAGCATATCCATACTAGCCCACACTGTGTACCCAATATTCAAGTGCAAATCAAAGCTTTTGATATCACGTAAAGTAGAAGGATGTACAAAAGGTTGATAGCTAGAGGGATGGTTCACTTTCACAGTCTGTTCTGAGGAAGTCAATATGATGTCTCATTGGTGTCTGTTACTGGACAAATACCCATAACATTAATTTACAATTGAGCGGGTGTTGGGTTGACCTCCTCATTTCTGCTACAATGCCGATCTGATGACGATGATGATGAAGCTGATGACTTCATGAATGAGCATTGAGTTGAGGCATCTACTTTCTTAGAAACCTTCAAACCATTCAGTTCATTTTAATTTTGATTTTAGCCAAAGTGGAGCAAACAAAATTTGATGTAAACGAGCTCTACGCTCGGCCAGAATTAGCTGCAGAGCAGAGGATGGTGGACGACGCTTCTGGGAAGGTTGAGGTGAGGAAATGCAATGAAATCTGTAACATCAGAAAATGAAAGTGATTCATCCAAAATTTCATGAAAAGATAATGATATCTTATATAGAGGCTAATTTATTATCTGGAAAAGAAAAGATGGTGAACTTGACCAAATGTTGTACAATTTGGTGGCTCATTAATAAAGGTCCATTTTATTTGTGACTTGTGTACGGCACAATAACCTATTGCCCACACTGAAAATAGTGCCTACAGGCATTTTGGGATCTTGCTTCTTTTACAAGATTTTTGAAGACCTAATTCTTTGGTTCCCTGGCAGGACTGGTGGGATTGGTTCTCCTTTAAATGTCTTCTCCTGCCACAAGCCAAATAGTCATCCATATGTGGGTAAACACTGGTGCAGAAGAAAAGTACTTTTTACTCTACTCTATTTTGCATCACACCCAATGATTGATATATCTACCACCTTCTGGGCAGGTCTGGAGAATTGAAAATCTGGAAATGGCAGAGGTAGAACCTAGGACCTACGGACAATTCTATGGGGGAGACTGCTATTTAATTCTCTATACTTATATGAAGTCTGGGAAGCCGAATTACCTTCTCTACATGTGGCTGGTAAGTAATTTATTTGTTCACCTTTTTCATTTTATTGGTCGCCAGTGTTGGACTGGGAAATCCAGGGGCCCACCCAAATACCTTTGACTAGGGGCCCACTAATTAATCTTAGACCAGGGGCCCACTCTTTGTACTACTATTCTTCCTCTTCTCACTCAACCTCTATATCCCTAGTCTCTTTTCTTTACATACTATAATCTACTATTCCATCTATTTAGCCTTTTTGTTCTCATAGAAATAGGGAATGACCATGAAATAGGACAAATGTCTAGCAGCATGAGGGCCCACTGACACCTGGGCTCACTGGGACTTTTCCTGGTATCCCGGTGGGCCAGTCCGACACTGTTGGTCGCTCATATAAAAGCTAACATCTGATGGTTTGATATGGGTTAGTAGACCTGGTTGACTTGCATTAACCTACCAAAGGTAATGTATAATTTTAGCATGGCAAAGAATGAGGTATGAGAGACAAACATGGAGGAGAAGAAGGTGTTTGTGGGTCGTTTTGTTCTGGGCCACCGAGCATCAAATAATTTGTTGAATAGCAAAAGCTGGAGGAGCTCTCACTGGACAACCATGCTTATTTCATTCTTACCCCTTAGATTGGGTCCCCAGCCTTTCTGCAGTGCATCTAAGTTACAATTTGATCTTGTCACATCTACTTTAAGGACATCTAAATCCAAGAATCTATAACAATATCTTATTATGTATATGTATGTTCACTGTCATCCTTCTACTTCTCTGTGCTGCCCAATATCTGTTATTTACTGAAATTGTTTCACTGTACCTCAGGGCCGCCATGCTTCCCAAGATGAAATTACAGCATGTGCTTACCAGGCCGTACAGCTGGACAAAATGTACCATGACCAACCAGTCCAAATCCGGGTGACTATGGGAAAGGAACCGAGACATCTGCAGGCCATCTTCAAAGGAAAAATGATTATATATGAGGTAAGTTCTTAATTTACAGTAGAGGGTACATTATCCCTTATAATACTTGAGTGATACTCAGAGTTCCCTGTATAACTCAGCCTGCAGCCTTGTGCCTTTATATGGTCACAGAACAACCCCTCAGTGACTTCTAATATCCTTATCATTTCCAGTAGGGGGTACATTATCCCTTATAATACATGAGTGATACTCAGAGTTCCCTGTATAACTCAGCCTGCAGCCTTGTGCCTTTATATGGTCACAGAACCCCTCAAAAAAATGCCTTAAAAGCGACATAAACGGCTCCCATCGACTGCAGCATAAACGTAATAGTTTTAAGTAATAATTTAGTTTAGTAATTCGTTTTACATTCAAACTCTACAAATTTTTCATGCTTAATATAAATTGTACATACTCATAAATTGACAAGTTATAGCGCAAACAAATCTGAATTCAGACGTTTATAAATCACCCCATAAGTATATTAGCAAGAAGGAGAGGATTTTTTAAAAACCAGCTGCCAGTACAAAAACATTTGAATGTCACGAGCAAAGGTTTAAATTTTTATTTTGTTTTTGTAATTGAAATTTATACATTCAAATAAAAAATGCATAAAATCTTCACACTGTAATAAATTATTAAAAATGAAGAAAACGCAGCAGGAAGACTTTAGTGTGTCACTCAGTTCTTATCAACTGTTGACTCGTAATAGTCCTATTTCTTGTCATTCTCATCAGTTTTATTGTTTTCTTCATCTCCGTCTCCTTTAATAGATCACGGAGGTTTATCAGATATTTTCTGTTTCTTCTTCCTCTGTCTCTTCTTCTTCACACTCCTCTTCCTCAATCTCTTCTTCTTCTTCACACTCCTCATCATTAGTTTCTTCTTCTTCACACTCCTCTTCATCAGTCTCCTTTTCACCATCAGATTGAGTTTCATTCTCAATTTGAACAGTGCATGTACTACATAAACAAAATAACAACATCGTTTTATTATCTATTCTAATTTTCTGTTGAATAATTGATTTATGAAAGATATAAAAGCATAATAAATGTGTCCAGCCCTGCCTTTGGCTTTATAATCATTTATAGGCTCTATGTTTTATTCATGTCTTATGTGTCTTATTGGTGCAGTGTTAAACATTAGATGCCATGATTCCATATACATATTATTGAAAATAAGAATCTGTTGTCAACAATCTCTTATCACTTATGTTTATCATTGAACTTTACTGGCCATTTTGGATTAAGCTGATGCACTAAATACCCTTTGTTTGTATCCAAGTTAAACGGAAGTCTACACAAAGTCATGGATTTAGGAAAATTAAGAGGAAATAAAACATTTCTGGTTTACATACCTGGGGGGCTGTGCTGCTGGTGTGCTCACTTCTGGGTTCTCTACATCTCTAGATGAACGTTTCTTCCTCAGTGTCACATACATATAACTGTAAACAGACAAAAAAAAGTGTACAGCTCATGGAGGCCTTCTTATAGGTGATGCCAAAAAAATAAAAACGTATCAAAGTAATTAAAATATAATGTACTGTGCACTAGAACAACTGGTGTGTTTGCTTCAATAACACTATTCTAGTTTATATAATTCACACTTTTATTTTTTTGGTGTTACTGTTCCTTTAATGGGGTGTTATTATTAGTATAATATTTTTGTATTTATGTCCTTTAAAGAATCTATAATTCTTTGGAAAAGTGAATCATTGATTCATTTAAATTTTAAAAATATCTACAGGGAATTGTGTGGCTGACTTACATTCCAACTCCTGATATGATTGAGGTTATCACAAGAATCGGTCCAATCACCATCACCGATATAACTAACGCCCTCTCGACAGCATCACTGTTTGCAACTGCCGGCTCTGTACTAGTCATTATACTGGTTGTAGAAGTAGTAGTCAGAGCTTTTGTAGTAGCTCTAGTAGGTGTTGGAGAAGTTCTAGAAGTTGGAGTAGTTGGAGTTTGTGAAGTCGTTTTTGTAGTAGTTGTAGTAATTGGAGTATCTGTAGTAATTGGAGTATCTGTAGTAATTGGAGTATCTGTAGTAATTGGAGTATTTGTAGTCGTTTCTGCTTCTCCCTTCAATTTATCTTTCAATTTTTTGGCTATGTCGGACCAAATTGCCCTAGCTGTAAAAAAAAAAAACAAAGATGGGTGAGTGAGGAGTGGAAATGGCATGAAATGACAGATATAACCAGCAAGTAGTATGTGCCAGTCATTTTAATGCCCGTGCAAGAGAAGGTCCCACACATTCAACACTAAAATTGCACATTTAAATGAGATCACTTTAAGCCCCACATTAAAAACAGCAGCAATTTCCCCATTTCTTTATTTAAAAAAAATTGACGTTTGAAAGACTCACAAGAAGGTTTCTTGTCATCCAAAATGTTGATTTTGATCTTGGAAGCGGGCTTATACACAACCTTATTCACCGACATCCACAATTCATAAGTTCCACCGTCCGACGTTTCAGTGTCATCGATGATCAATGTACAGTTCCCACTCGGCACCAGAGAAACAAAAAGCTGGTACTTCCTACTGTTGTCATGGAAGGTTTGTACTCTGCCGTTGGAAAGGTGGATTAAAGGGGTGTACTCCCCCCCACCTACGGGAATTTTACCCCATTCTAACTGAAGAACAGCTGGATCAATGGCATGGTCTGGGTAGAACATACATGGGATCAGATTCCGACTGTCCGCCTTAAGTGTCATTTTGTGTCGGAATAATGTGATCCGTTTCACAGCTGAAAGAAATAAAACGAAAAACTCTTAAAGTACAGTCCATATGGTCACAGGGTAATTAGATATAGAGAGGTAAGAAAAGAGGGGAATTCATTTATACTGACAGAGCAAAATAATAGAATTGTATAATTACCTGATGCAGGCTGGCAAGAAGGTAGTAGTGCAATAACCATCAGCATCATGAATACAAAAGGCTTGGGACACATCACTGATACACAGGAAGGTCTCACTAAACTCTTATGGTTCTTCTGCTGCACAAAGATACAGAAAAGAATTAATGATTGAACCTTTCTAATATTATTATATTTTTCATATATGTTAATCATTTGCTGCAATGTAACAATGTCAATTATTTTATCATAACCCACCCCATTTACTAATCCCACAAGGCGATATAATCGACATAATACCTTATAGGAGAGTTGCTCAAACAGCTTCTCTAACAACACAATATTGTAACCTTGTAACATCGTTAACAAACGTATTTATTTAATTGTTTATTTTTATTGAACTTGTGTTCATGCTTGTTCCATTTAAAAGCAATTGCGGCCCGATCCTATTAGTGACAATAGTGAGCGATGTCTTCTTGTGCAATGAGAAAGTTCTAATATTATAAAACCATTGGGACAACTGAAGTCTCAGGACCTGTATCATTAACAGTTTTTACCGGCCTTCTACTTAGACTGTTACTGCTGTGATATAATCAATTTCTTTTTGGTAAAACCCTACAGGATATTATATATGGTATAATAGTAGGGTCATGTCCTTCTCCTGTTCTGACTATACTGCATTATAAGGGTTCTCTGCTTATGGGCTTATTTAAGAAAAATCTAATTTGTGACATTTTAGAGGATTTTTCTATTTCTAATAAACTCACCAACTAAATGTTTGCTTATTTATGAATAAATCTGCAAATAAAAACTCAATTGAATACAGTCACGGAACAAAAACATGACATTTTGCGAGTTTACAAGCTCAAAAACTAGAATTTGTGAGTTAACCAGCTCAAAAAATCTAGTTAAAAAACGGCTTCAATTTTGCCTAGAACAACTCCTATTGACTTCTACATGAACTCGTAAGCTTTTAGATGCCAAAGTTTTACATTATAGTTTTTAAATTTTTTTGTACTTAGTAAATACCAAACATTTGAGTTTTTGAAAATATAATTTAAATTTTGGTGTAAAGAAATTTGAATCGTGGCAAAAATTTGAATTTGAATGTTGATAAATCACCCCATTAATCTATAGAATCCCGTATCCCCTGCCCCGTAGATAATTACATTTTTTCTATACTCACAGTTCTTTTCTCTACGTGGTTTTTCATATTTTCAGCGATATCAAGAATATTATTAAAGAATATAAGTCTTTTTAAAATAGATAGATAGAATAAGATAATCAGATGTAACATGGTAAGCTTCTAAAAGCAAACTGAGCTGTGAATGTGAAACTCACTCTACATATAAACTCTGTTGATGATGTCATAATGCCATTGTCAGTTACTGTAGCAACCGCTTTGTGACATAATTTTGAGCATGGAAGTCACATCTGGTGTGTGGATGATGTCATAATGGCCATATTGGTTACTATAGAAACAAGCTAGGAAGCTAAATGAGAACCGGTAGAGCTAAAGAAGAAAATAAAAACAGGATTAGTTTCAGTTACACTTCACTTTTTAAATTATTATCCTTTATTTTTACAGCGCTGATGTTACACAATAATTTACAGAGATTACACATGATTGCAATCAGTCCCTGCTCCAGTGGAATTTACAATATAAGGTCCCTCCATGCAAACCCCCACTATTTGCTAAATTAGGGGCATGTTTTAAAGGGGTTGTTCACCTTCCAAACACTTTTTTCAATTCAGCTGTTTTTAGATTATTCCCCAGAAATAAAGAAAAGTTTATAGTTGAATGTTCATGTCTATTGAGTCTGACAGCTCAGTAATTCAGATTCTGTTACAATTTTTCAACATTTAGTTGATCCATTTCTCAGCAGCATCTCTGGAGTATCAGCAACTATTGTATCAAGTCTAACAGCTGCCTGTAATGAAACCCAGAGATTCTGCTCAGCAGGGACAAAGATAAGAAATATATCAACTAAATGTATCAATTTAGAACAGTTTACAGGGTCAGCACCCCCCCTCCCAGAGCTGCTTTAGAAGGAGAAAAATGACACTTTACACTTCAATATTAGAAAAACGGTCACAAATAGAAAATAGAAAGTCATTGGAAAACGTCTTTATTTCTGTTGATGTATCTGAAAAAAACAACTAGTTGTTTGAGAGTGAAGAAACCCTTTAAGGGGTAAAAGTAAGAGCTTGACCAGTAATTAATATGCCCCTTATAAATCCTATAAAAACCCTACACAACTCAATTGAATGTTGTGAAATCTCCCTCTGATAATTTACAGTAAGCTCTATTCTCACTCTTTATTAAGTATGAACCAAGTCTAGTATCAGTCATTATCCCTTATAATACATGAGTGATACTCAGAGTTCCCTGTATAACTAAGCCTGCAGCCTTGTGCCTTTATATGGTCACAGAACAACCCCTCAGTGACTTCTAATATCCTTATCATTTACAGTAGGGGGTACATTATCCCTTATAATACATGAGAGATACTCAGAGTTCCCTGTATAACTCAGCCTGCAACCTTGTGCCTTAATATGGTCACAGAACAACCCCTCAGTGACTTCTAATATCCTTATCATTTACAGTAGGGGGTACATTATCCCTTATAATACATGAGAGATACTCAGAGTTCCCTGTATAACTCATCTTACAGCCTTGTGTCTTAATATGGTCACAGAACAACCCCTCAGTGACTTCTAATATCCTTATCATTTACAGTAGGGGGTACATTATCCCTTATAATACATGAGTGATACTCAGAGTTCCCTGTATAACTCAGCCTGCAGCCTTGTGCCTTTATATGGTCACAGAACAACCCCTCAGTGACTTCTAATATCCTTATCATTTACAGTAGGGGGTACATTATCCCTTATAATACATGAGTGATACTCAGAGTTCCCTGTATAACTCAGC
Source organism: Xenopus petersii (assembly GCA_038501925.1). Taxonomy (NCBI): domain Eukaryota; kingdom Metazoa; phylum Chordata; class Amphibia; order Anura; family Pipidae; genus Xenopus; species Xenopus petersii. The sequence continues at coordinate 157,162,505 of CM076682.1, read as the reverse complement.
CTGCAGCCTTGTGCCTTTATATGGTCACAGAACAACCCCTCAGTGACTTCTAATATCCTTATCATTTACAGTAGGGGGTACATTATCCCTTATAATACATGAGAGATACTCAGAGTTCCCTGTATAACTCAGCCTGCAACCTTGTGCCTTAATATGGTCACAGAACAACCCCTCAGTGACTTCTAATATCTTTATCATTTACAGTAGGGGGTACATTATCCCTTATAATACACGAGAGATACTCAGAGTTCCCTGTATAACTCATCTTACAGCCTTGTGTCTTAATATGGTCACAGAACAACCCCTCAGTGACTTCTAATATCCTTATCATTTACAGTAGGGGGTACATTATCCCTTATAATACATGAGTGATACTCAGAGTTCCCTGTATAACTCAGCCTGCAGCCTTGTGTCTTTATATGGTCACTGAACAAACCCTCAGTGACTTCTAATATCCTTATCATTTACAGTAGGGGGTACATTATCCCTTATAATACATGAGAGATACTCAGAGTTCCCTGTATAACTCAGCCTGCAGCCTTGTGCCTTTATATGGTCACAGAACAACCCCTCAGTGACTTCTAATATCCTTATCATTTACAGTAGGGGGTACATTATCCCTTATAATACATGAGTTATACTCACAGTTCTCTGTATAACTCCGTCTACAGCAATGACTCAGTCATTGACTTCTAATATCCTTATCATTTACAGTAGGGGGTACATTATCTCTTTTTCTAACATTCTTTGACTAGGGTGGAACAAGTCGATCGGGGGTACAGGAAACAGAAGCGCCAATCAAACTGTTCCAAGTCAAAGGAACCAATGAATACAACACCAAAGGCACAGAGGTTCCAGCGAGAGCATCTTCCCTTAACTCCAATGATGTGTTTGTGCTAAAGACGGAGTCAATGTGTTACCTCTGGTGCGGCAAGGTATTGTCAAGGGGAGAAATATGACAGAATATCCTGTTGGAGCCCCTCACATGGGTCTTCAATATCTGTCATGGAACTCAGTACACAATTGTGGCTTAATAATTGATTTAATCTTTTTTCTCTCACAAAGGGCTGCAGCGGGGATGAGCGGGAAATGGCAAAGACTGTTGCAAACATTATCTCCAAGCAGGACAAACAGACCATCCTTGAGGGCCAAGAACCCGCTGAATTCTGGGTGGCCCTTGGAGGAAAAGCCCCTTATACAAATGATAAAAGGTAACATTGGTACAAAAAGTTATGGTTGAAAACAGTCAGGGGCCCTTAGGACAACAGCATCATGCTTTAATACCAAAAAGAACATTGAAACCTCCACTAAACATCTCACTCCAGTTTGCCTTCAAACTGCTCCACCCTGTGTATTGTTTTGGACCTCACAATGGGTCCTGTAGATCCACATAGAGCTATCCTCTTGCTTGCTGGGAGTTTCTCAATTGTAGCACCCATAATCCTTAGCAGTGGAGTCATTGGTTGGTTCTTTGCACCTTTAATGTAAATGGTAAATAGTCGAGACCCAATACAGGAAGAATCACAATAAGAGTCCATGCAACAAACATGCTAAATATTGCACAAAGATTCCAGTTTAGTACCATGAGCACCGGCCACAGTAATCATGAGACTCATAATGATCATCATCTTTTAGTACAACACATTCCTAAGGAATATATGAGCCAGAAGGGAATGAGTATTGCTGCCACAGCCAAGACCTTGATTACAATGTAATTCTCCTACCGCACACCTGTAGTTCACCACTCCTGCAAGCTGGTGGTGCGTTCCTTCCGTTGACCCGGCCGGGTCCCTTAGCAACCAATGTGTAAAAGAAAACGGATCCGCACACACACCGATTAGTGCAGTCGGGGATTATCCCCTTTTATTCAGCCACCAAACATCAACGTTTCGGGGGTTTTCCAAAGACAGGCAAGTTTAAAAATAACAATATAGATGAGAGGAGACCCAATAATAGTAATGCAGTATCAAAAATGGTTACAAAAGTAAAAAAAAAAAAAAGACATGTCCAGCCTAACGAGTTTTGTGCCAAAATGAGTAAGTGCCTATTTGTCACGAAGCGCGTTAGGCTGTACATGTTTTTTTTTTACTTTTGCATTTCGTGCCAAATGGGCACTTACTCATAAGCTTATAGGTAAGTGCCCATTTGGCACAAAACTCGTTAGGCTGTACTTTTACTTTTGTAACCATTTTTGCTACTGCATTACTATTATTGGGCCTCCTCTCATCTATATTGTAATTTTTGAACTTGATATATCTTCCCACAGAGGGTGACCAAGCAAGTCAATCCTAAAAATGCTTCATTGGGTTGTTGCCTTGGCTGATTGCAGATTCCAGGAGCAGCTTGTGCAGTACTCACCTCGGCTCTTTGAATGCTCCAACCAGACCGGGCGATTTGTAATGACGGAAGTGGTGGATTTCTGCCAGAGTGACCTTGATGAGGACGATGTCATGTTACTGGACACGTGGGAAGAGGTTAGTGAACAAGATGGCTGACTCTGGCCCCCATAAGACCCCCATAAGTCTCGTGCTCACAAGACATCCATGGTGATCAGATGCATTTTGGAATGCGGCACATCAACTGGTATTACACCTACTGGTAGATAGTCTTACACCCACCACCCTGTGCCATTCCAGGACAGAGAAAAGCTGTTACCCTTGGGCTTTACTCTCATTTTTAAAATAATAAAGCCCTTAACAGAAGTGTCTATATCCAAACTTTAGAGCCTGAGGGACAGATTTATTGTATTGAACCAGATTTCCTTCTAGCAACTTCATCAATCAACCAATCACCCCCTGATTCAGACTGCCAGACTACTCTCTCTTTCCCCGGCCAATGTTGGTGCAGCTCTTCAAAAAACTTTTTTAAAAACTATTTTTTCCCTCTCTTCAGATTTTCCTTTGGGTGGGTAAAGGGGCCAATGACTACGAAAAGACGGAAACGATTAAAGCGTCACAGGAGTATCTGAGAGCACATCCTGCAGGACGGGACTTGGCTACACCCATAATACTGGTCAAACAAGGACACGAACCTCCCACCTTCACAGGATGGTTCAACGCTTGGGATTCACATAAGTGGAGTGTAAGTACATTAACATACACACAAAGCTGAGTGTGCCCAACCTGGGGCCCTCATTGGGAGTGTTGGAGTTGTTAACCGGCTGAACTATAATACTGCTGATTGGTCCAACTATGCCCTTGCTGGTAGGATGTCTACTTATAAACAAAGACAAAAATGAACTGTCGAGTCATGTGATGTTTCTGACTGAGCAGTTACATTGCTGAGAGGTCATGTTGACAACAGTTAAGATGCTCAGTGTGTGCAATAGATTAAAGGAGAAGGAAAGGCTAAAACTAAGTAAGCTTTATCAGAAAGGTCTATATAAATACACCAGTAAATCTAGTGCTCTGAGTCCTCTGTCAAAAGAAACAGCACATTTCTTTCCTTCTATTGTGTACTCATGGGCTTCTGTATCAGACTTCCTGTTTTCATCTTAAACATCCTTGCCCTGGGCCTGAGCATGCTCAGTTTGCTCATCTTCCCCTCCCCCTCCCTTCTCAGCTGTAATCTGAGCCCAGAGCTATAAGTGAGCAGGGAGAGACTCAGGCAGGAAGTGATGTTACCCCAAGCTAATATGGCAGCTGCTATCCTAAACAAACAGAGAGCTTTTTACTCAGGTATGGTAAAACATTCTGCAGCTAATCTATTGGCAATACAATGCCTCCGTAGCTTTCCTTCTCCTTTAAGAACAGGCAACAAATAAAATTCAAATGTCCACAGCATTGAAGCAGGTTCTAAATGGGCAGTCCCTAGCTCCTAGTGCCCACCCCCCCTCGCACGCACATAAGCATGCAAGCTCCACCTTCACAATCGCATACATACATGCGGCTGGGACGCATGCCGCCCCTAAAACTATGGCACCCTAGGCCCGTGCCTGGCTACAAGATCACAACACATGGCATGGAAATTCAGTGATATCCAACCTGTAGCCCTCCAGCTGTCACCTATCTACAATTCAATGCTTGGGATCCTCTGATGATCCACCAAGAGCTTTTACTCGGCAATTTGTTATTCTAAGTGTGGTACCATGGTAGGAAACTGTTTCATTGTGCCATAAAACAATCCCTGTTTGGAATGGTATGGGCAGAATTGGTCTTTTACAGTAGTAGTAACATAGGACTAGTCCCTGGATCAACTTGTACTATGAGCTATCTCCCATATCCCTGTATTCCCTCACTTGCTAAACACCATCCAACCCCTTCTTATACCTATCTAATGTATCAGCCTGTACCACTGATTCAGGGAGACAATTCCACATCTTCACAGCTCTCACTGTAACAAACCCCTTCCCAATATTTAGCTGGAACCTCTTTTCTTCTAATCGGAATGGGTGACCTTGTGTCAGCTGGAAAGACCTACTGGTAAATAAATCATTAGAGATTATTATATGATCCCCTTATATATTTATACATAGTTATCATATCACCCCTTAAGCGCCTCTTCTCCAGCGTGAACATCCCCAATTTGGCCAGTCTTTCCTCATAGCTAAGATTTTCAATACCTTTTACCAGCTTAGTTGCCCTTCTCTGCACCCTCTCTAATACAATAATGTCCTGTTTGAGTGATGGAGACCAAAACTGTACGGCATATTCTAGATGGGGCCTTACATGTGCTCTATACAGTGGAAGAATGACCCCCTCCTCCCTTGACTCTATGTCCCTTTTAATACAGCTCAAGACCTTATTTGCCCTTGATGCTGCTGACTGGCATTGCTTGCTACAGACAAGTTTATCATCTACAAGGACTCCAAGGTCCTTTTCCATAATGGATTTGCCTAGTGCAGTCCCATTAAGGGTATAAGTGGATATTTTTACATCCCAGGTGCAGGACTTTACATTTATCAACATTGAATCTCATTTGCCCTTAGCTGCCCAGATTGCCAGTTTGTCAAGATCGTGTTGCAAGTGCCACATCCTGGATGGAATTAATTGGGCTGAATAGTTTTGTGTCATCTGCAAACACTGATACATTACTTACAACACCCTCCCATGTAAAGTGTAAAATAGAATAAGGCTAGAAATGCTGTATTTTGTATACGAAATATAAACATGAACTTACTGCACCACAAGCCTAAACAAACAAATAATTTATGCTTTCAAAGTTGGCTACAGGGGGTCACCATCTTGTAACTTTGTTAAACATCTTTGCAAGACTAAGACTGTGCACATGCTCAGTGTGGTCTGGGCTGCTTAGGGATCGTCATAAACAAAGCTGCTTGAGTTCTGCATGGCTGGGAAGTAAGGCGGGGGCTCCCCCTGCTGTTCATAAGTATGATTGTTTCCCTGCTCAGCAGTTAGGGACCGTCTGACAATTCCTATCCACAGCCGTAAATGAAGGGAGAATTTCACTGCATACAGTCAGGTGACTTATAAAAACAGTACACATTCTTTAATTAAAGTATATTGGAAATAGGTTTCTTTTTCATTAAAGAAAGTAAAAATGGGATTTTATTTTTTTGCATTTACATGCCCTTTAATTGCTAAAGGCCTTTATAGCTTGAAGGGTTTGAGCATGGGTATTGCCCTTCTTCCATGTTTGTGTTCTTTTTTTGTCAGAGATCATGTGTTACTCTAGTGGGAGTGACAACAGGCAAAACTAGGGTCAAGGTGGCCGTGATATGATTGGACAATTAGCCCCACATTGTCCTCTCTGCCCAACCAGTGGCTCATGTTTGGGATCTTTGGGAAGAAGTTCTCCCAGACCTTCCAACAATCCCATTGGAGACTAAAAAACTGGATCAGTCGTTCTTACAGTAGCTCGTGAGCGAGACACATCGGCAGATCCAAAACAAACACTTTCACTTCTGAGACCCATTTGTATCTGTGGTCTATAACTAGGTGGGAAACCATACGGTGAACCTATAGCACCTTGTAATGAAGGGCTGATCTGCTTTAATATGTATGAAAATCACTGAGTGAAGATAACTGTTACCTAATGAAACATTTTGGGTGAAAAGAACATGAACGCATCACATGTCATTTTGTTCTTCAGTCAGACTTGTCTTATGAGGATATGAAGAAGAACTTGGGGGACGTCTCGACAATATCACAGATTAGTGTGGTGAGTCTTAATGTCCAAACTCAACTAGCAATGCCTATGATGAACTGATCTTTTTGAAATTCTGTAAAGGCTAAAACTTGGCTAATATGTATGTGCTAGTGATGTGCAGGTTGACCACGGTGACCCACAGTGATCCACAAGTTGACCACTGGTTGGGCAAGTTTTGTTTGAAATTTGCCCAACCATTGTATTGATATTTCAGACACATTGTTGGTGTAACCATGACAGGTTAATCTGTTTAGCCCATCCCAGTCTCACCTCTGATTAATGCCAAGATAATCAAACACTATTCCTTAATAAATGGACAACCAAGATCTGTAGGCCACTTCCCTGTGGTTGAAATACGCAGTTATCAGTGAATAGGTAATAATATTATGATAATTCACTGGCCTACAGCTCACGATGATCAAATTATAGTCGTTGCTTTCCACCGATTAGGGGTTGTTCACCTTTAAATGAGCTTTTAGTATGATGTAAAGAGTGATATTCTGAGACGATTTGCAATTGGTTTTCATCTTTGAGTTATTTAGCTTTTTATTCAGCAGCTCTGCAATTTAAGCAATCTGGTTGATAGGGTCCAAATTACCCTAGAAACCACACCTTGATTGGAATAAGAGAGACTGGAATATGAATAGGAGAGGCCTAAATAGAAAGACGAGTACTAAAAAAGTAGCAATAACAATTCATTTGTAGCCTTACAGAGCATTTGTTTTTAGATGGGGTCAGTGACCCCCGTTTGAAAGTTGAAAAAGTCAGAAGCAAAAGGTAAATAATTAAAAAACTAAAAAAAAAATGAATACCAATTGGAAAGCTTCTTAGAATTATTCATTCTATAACATACTAAAAGTTAACTTAAAGGTGAACCACCCCTTTACAGGGGTTCCAGAGTTATTGGTGGAACTTCCCATTGCCTTCAATAGAAAATGACCCACAGCAATACAAAACATTTGCATTATGGGCCATAATGTCAAGGTCCAATGGCCAATACTGGGTTGAAGTCTGGACCAAGGAGGAAGTAGAACTCAGATTATCCAGTATCCAAAGGGTTGAACCCTGTTCTTTGGTGTCTATTTAATTTGAACTTTTTCACCGAGCACAGTGAGTTGATATCACCAAAGACAAGAGGACCATTGGGTGGTCCTTACACATACACCTAAATCTAAGGTTGCTCTGGTCTGAGGTTGTTTTATGATTTGGCATTTACCCTAATTATAAATGATTAATTTTATTATAAATAGGTCAGTTATTTGCAGTGAGGTTTCATTACTGTCAGTTAGATGCTAATCTCTGCTTCTTCTTGTAGGACCTACAAAACACCAACCTGAACAAGAAGAGCACGAGCAATGCCCCTGAAAGTGTCAACATACCCGTGTACAGATCCCACAGCCAAGAGAATCTGCAGTACAACAACAACAGTCACCAGGCAACGACCAATGGAAGCCAAGTCCCGAGCCAAGTCAAAGAGAACTCCAAGCCCCTGCCAGAGAGCAATGGCAACCAATGGTATGATAGATCTTTCCTCATCAACAAGACCACGGAAGACTTGCCCGATGGAGTGGATCCAACCAAGAAGGAGGTAAACTCATAATTACAGGGAATTGGCTCTTTATTCTTAAAGGGCACCTATCACAGCCAAAATCAAACACATATTAACAATCTGACCAGTACAACATAAACACGTTTAATCAAACTACATATATAGTTTTTTAAAAAAAAACTTCAGGTTTCAAAAAATCCCTTACTTTGTCAAATGGGTTCTTTCACTGAGGGAGGCCATACTGAGACTATAACAGAGACTATAATATGCAAATTTCAGGAGCATGCTCAGATTGTAACACTGCTTTGAGTATTCTACCCAGAATGCCTTGTTTTAGTAAACTCCTCCACTAGAAGTATCAGGAGATTTCCCTATCTTGTCCCCTGCTGGTGATGTTATTATGCAAATGAAGGGCACACACTAACTTCCAGCAGGTGGCAGCACTACTGTACAGCAGCTAACACACAGGTTTGGCTGATTTGAAAATAGCTTAGAAGGGTTGATAAGCAACAAGGAATTTCAACTGAGCATGTGCGAGATTTCAGAGCTGCAGTTGGCTGGGAAGATATAGGTAGGAGGAGCCAGTGAAATCCAAGATGGCTGCCTCAGCTAGAACTGCAGTGGAGATAGGGGAGATCTTGCAGAAGGAATAGTGAGCTGATCATTTACATTATACAAACAATTCGGTTTTCGTGAACTTTCACACAGTGTATTTACTTAGCAAATGATTTTAGTTATGATTGGTGCCCTTAAATGTTGTTTTATAAAATCCCAGGATCTGCCTAAACCCTGTACAATCAGATCATAGTGAATGAAAATGAATTATATAAAGAAATTGTATCACTTCAAAAATCAGTCCGGTTTCTTCCTATTCCCCTCTCAGCATTCTGTCTCTCTACGTGCAGATTTGTGTCGGAGTCGGTTATTTTGAAAGACAGTTATTAGATCTGTCAATCCAGATTTGACTTTGACACCTGCATGAAGAGAGACTTTAAACTGATCCTGTTTAGAATATTGATGCAGTAAATCCAGGATTCGGTTCCAAGTGCCTGGCCGAACAAATCCGAATCCAAAAAAATCAAGTGCTGCATAGGCGGTTCTTAGGGACTTCCTTAGAATCCCATATTAAATTTCCATTTTTGTGATAATTCCCCTTTAATAAATCTGAGGGAAATGTGTAGTGACAGTTTGCATTACAATGACTATGTTTTCCCAATATATTTGGCAATTTTTCATTAGTTATTATATTTAGGGTAACATTTTTTGGCTGCTGATCGGCTTTCCATTCGTTAGGGGTGGTTCACCTTTAAATTTACTTTTAGTATGATGTAGAGAGTGATATTCTGAGACAATTTGCAATTGGTTTTCATTTTTTATTATTTGTGATTTTTGACTTATTTAGCTTTTTATTCAGCAGCTCTCCAGTTTGTAATGTCAGCAGTCTGGTTGTTATGGTCCAAATTACCCTAGCAACCATGCATCGATTTTAATAAGAGACTGGAATATGAATCAACCCTTTACAATTAAAAAAAAACCCATTGGTTTATATTTTTGCTGATGAATCTTTTTATTTTCTTTATTTGAAGTTTTGAGATTTTTTTTTCAATTGATAAATCTCATAAACTCAGAAAAGAAATTTGGATTGGAAAATATTCAAACGTAAAATTCTGCGCCGCGATTTTCTCACATTGAGGCACAAACTCAATGCGAAATTGAATAAATCGACCCCTCGACGGAATGTGGAATTTGTTGCTCACACGCGACGCAATTGTTTTTTTCGATTTATCTTTAATTGAAATATGTGAATTAGAGTTCGGATCCAGTTTAGTATTTGGACTGAGAATTCTGGATTTGGCGAATCTTATGGCACTTGCCTAATCTTTTCTTCCTCTTCTTCGCCAGATGTACTTATCCGACGCAGAATTTGCCGCCATTCTGGGGATGCCTAAATCACAGTTCTCCCAGCTGCCAAAATGGAAGCAACAAAACCTGAAGAAGCAACACGGCCTGTTCTAAAGAAATTCCATATACGACTCCACTTCCTGCCAATGATAAGAACTTTATGGCCCCGCCCCTGTCCCCAGTTTCTGAGAAATCCCGCCTTCTCTTTAAGCTTTAAGGGTGTGGATAGGTGGAGCAGAGGAGGCGGGATTGATCGTAGCGCTGCCATTAGATTCTGTATGTGGGAAGCCATTTTCACAGCTGAAAGGGTCACTACCCATCGTCCGGCAGCCAAGTCCAAATTAAATCTAATAATATATAGAGTTTATGCTTGGGGTCACTTCTTTGCCAATCCTTTGAATAAGAATAATATTTGCCACCCTGAGATGTAACGACACAGAATGTATAAGAGGCATCACATGGTGTGAGGGCGGAACACTCCTTACATTTCATATTTGCATTTAAAGGCACGGGAGCTTGGTTAGAAGTGCAAATATAGATGGAATAAACCATGACTGTGCTTAGGGCTAAAGGTGACATTATCCTTGTGACTTTTCTATTTCAATGCTTATATTATATGATTGAATAAAACATTTTGAGAGCAGAGTTTGGGTTTTATTTCTGCTGCAGTTAAAGGGACACAATATATTTAGGTGTTTAGGGGCTGCTGTAAGTTGCCATTATTTAGTGGGCTAGTGGGGGGTCTGATTGGGCCTCTGTGTAGTTGGAATGTCAGGGCCTGTTTTGGATCCCACTCCAGACCTGGTCCAGGCACCTTTGGAAGTTTAGGTAACTATAGAGCTGAATATTAGTGATACGCCAATCTGACCGGTTTTGCTTCACTGAAAATTCGCAAAATGGCGAGAATTTGCCCAAAATGCATTGAAGTCTATGGACGACAATTTTTTTTGATGTGCAACAAATTGAGCAACGTTTTGATGCGCAACAAAATTTTCATCCATTAGAGCCTATGGGAGTCATTTTCACTGTGAAATATGGAGAAAGAAATCACGCATCACTACTGAAAATGCCGTATTTTAGGAAAATTGTGTCATTCAATGGCGTAAGGAAGCAGTCGCAGGGGGGCCCGGACAGCAGGGTCTGCTTCCTCTATAGTTACGTGGTGCACCCTCCTCCTCAGCTATTATGTTACCTTTGGCCGGGGAAGGGGGTTGCAGGCTGCTCCGGTGCTGGGAGGGAGGGGAGTGGGCGGGATAAGGTGGAAGTGGGCGGTGCAGACAGGTGGGTGAGTTGGGAAGTGCAGTGAGCCCGGCTTTCTGAAGATTGTTTTCAGGGTCGGGCCTGACCCGCTGGGCGCACTATTCAACCCAGGCCGGTAAGCTCCACCCCATGTCAACAAGCCCCACCTCCTACGTGCACGAGCGACGGAGAAGGATGGAGGGGACAGCAACAGGGGGAGGGAGAGACAAGAGAGGGGAGGGTGTAAAGAGGGAGAAGACTAGGACTAGGGGTAGGCAGAAGTTCTAGAGGTAGCTGTCCAGTGCCCCCCTATTATTGCACCCTAGGCAGCTGCCTCTTCCGCCTATCCCTAGTTCCGGCCCTGATTGTTTTGCAGGGGGCCCAGCACACTGTATCAGATGTCCAAGTAATCATCCAAACTAATTACAAGACCTCTACTCAAAGGAAAACTATACCCCCCAAACAATGTAGGTCTCTATAAAAAGATATTTCATAAAACAGCTCATATGTAAAATCCTGCTTCATGTAAATAAACCATTTTCATAAGTAGTATGTGCCATTGGGTAATTATAAATAGAAAATTGCCATTCTTTCTGTTACAGTTAGAGCTGCAGTATTTCTGGTCAGGTGATCTCTGAGGCAGCACACAGACCATCACGAAATGGTGGCTCAAGGCAAGAGATGTAAAAGGGCAAGATTTACTTAAATATATATTCCAGTTTGGTGAGATTCTGTAATATGCCTAATATAATATGAACTATCTGTTGCTTAAGTGTTCATTTTGGGGGTATAGTTTTCCTTTAAAGGGTTGGTTCACTTTTAAGCTAACTTTTAGTTTGTTATAAAATGGCCAACTCTAAGCAACTTTTCAATTGGTCTTCATTATTTATTTTTTATTTTTCTGACTCTTTCCAGTGGGGGTCACTGACTCCATCAAAACACAAATGCTCTGAAAGGCTTTAATATAATAAACTGAGCCCCCCCCCCCATATGATGTAATGATCACTGAACCAATCATATTGCAAACTGGTAGCACCCGCTGGGACATAGTGCCCTGTCTGCCCAACTCACCTCTCTCCATAGATGGAAACCATAGAGTTGGGCCAAACCTATATGTGCCTTTCCCATCATTCTTGTTGTTCTACACAAATAATGGGGCTTTGAATGGTGTTTGTGGTTTTTCCATACTCATTGAATAGAGTGCTCATATGAGTCATCCATGGAGGGACCTGATGCAAATCAAGGAATTTTCCCTGAAATAATTTGAATAGTAAAACTCCATAGGATCCGTGCAAATGGCGCCTCCCTGTGTGCGTATAGTGGATCCCCATATTCAGGTTAGAAATAACAAAGAGTCAGAACAACCGGTCCCAACAAGTGTTTATTTCCAAGCTTGTTTCTGGAAAATGACCGTCATCATCTCGGCAACATGAGCTTCTGGAGAGAAACACCCAACATAAGGAAGGACCATGACATGAAATTCAGTCTTTAAACAAAAGGGATAAAAATCAATATAAAAGGTTATTCTTAAAATAATCCACATATTTCATTGCACATTCTCCTTGAGTACAAACAGTCAACACAGAGATAAGTCTAAGGCTCCAGGGTTGGGGTCCATAGCAGAGACCTCCAGCCAAGGTTGGGAGACACTTCCCAGAATGCCCAGGGATCAGAGCCCAGGCCTAATGGATTACTGGGGAGGCGTGGCTCTTTATTTAAAGGCACAGGCGCAACCGTATCCCGGGGACACAGGGTGGTACCCGTTACAACAAAGGACCATTCATATAAAATCCGCATCACTATATACTGTACATTTATAAAGTGTAGGACCAGAATAGAAACTATAAATATAGAAATCTTGGCGCTTTATAAAGAAAATAAAGCTTTCAGGTGGTCAAGTATGAAATTGGCAATTTGATCCCTAATCTTATGGGTATCTAATAACCCCGGCCAGGGGCAGTTTGGACAGATTGACCTACAGCCCTATCTGACCACAGCCTGAAATCTGAGTGGGCGTGTATTTGAGGGATCAGCAAATCAGAAAAGGGAAGGCGTTGCTGGTCCCTCCCTGTTCCCTTCTGATTTACCTGCATGGGTGGCCCCAATGGAGACCTTTAAATTGGGTGAGAGAATTAATGTGGCCATACATGGATAGATCTCCCTCAGATATGCCCACCTTGAGGTGGGCAATATTGGGCACATCCGATCGTGGGCCCTAGGGCATTCGCAAACGGGCGGTCGGATCGCGGGAACGCATCAACGAACAGATGCGGCCGTGATCCGACGGGATTTTTAAACCCATCCGATCGAGATCTGGCCGACTTTCGGCCAGATCTCGATCGGGGAAGCCCGTCGGGGGCCCCCATACACGGGCCAATAAGCTGCCGACACAGTCTGTCAACAGCTTTTATCGGCCCGTGTATGGCCACCTTTAGGAAACATAATGAACTAGAGATTAAAGAAAGGGAAATGAGTGTCCCAGTTGGCTATACTACAATTGTACAGGCCCCATCATTACTGGGGTACGGACTGTCCACTAAATCACAAGGGCCCCCCTACTTGCACGAGGCAAAGAGAATTTCTGCATTCACAAGTATATTCTATATTCACTTTATTAACCTGGAGACTCCTGACCAGTGTTTAACAGTTATGTAGTCAGCTGGCCTTGCCCCGGCTAGTGTCTTTACTGGCCCTATAACCAGCCATAATAACCCCTCTACTTATTGGATGATTATGGAAAGTCTTGTGATGTTGCTCAGAAAGTGAAGCTATTGAGCAGAGAAGAGTCATCTGATGTAGTGTAAAAAAAACAAATACTATCCCGAAAACTAGAAAATGTATCATTTACAAAGGTGCTCAAAAGAGCAATTTGTTTTGAAGGTTTACATTAAAAACACGTATTCATCTGACAGTTGGTATTTAAAGGCTCAGACACCCCAGAGCAAAGGCACGTGGGTTCATAAATATTGTAGACGGGTTTTGGACGTAAAAAAATCTATGTTTAAGGGAAAATAGGCAAAGCTCCAGCAGCATGGCAGCTCCAGTCCAATATTTACTATTGGCACCTAAAGGGGAGGTATTCGATGGCGTCCCTGATTAAAGGCAACGCTGAGGCACAAGCTGGGGCTGTTAATGTACAATTACTTAGGGGCTGATTCACGAAGGGTCGAATATCGAGGGTTAATTAACCCTCGATATTCGACTAGGAAATAAAATCTTTCGACTTCGAATATCGAAGTCGAACGATTTTGCGCAAATCCTGCGATCGATCGAAGGATTTTTCATTCGATCGAACGATTAAATCCTTCGAATCGAACGATTCAAAGGATTTTAATCCAACGATCGAAGGAAAATCCTTTGATCAAAAAATCCCAGGCAAGCCTATGGGGACCTTCCCCATAGGCTAACATTGACTTCGGTAGCTTTTAGCTGCCGAAGTAGGGGGTCGAAGTTTTTCTTAAAGGGACAGTACTTCGACTATCGAATGGTCGAATAGTCAAACGATTTTTAGTTTGAATCGTTCGATTTTCGTAGTCGAAGTAGCCCATTCGATGGTCGAAGTAGCCCAAAAAAACTTCGAAATTCAAATTTTTTTTAATTCGAACCCTTCACTCGAATTTAGTGAATCGGCCCCATAGTGTTAGAACACAGCAACCAATCAGTTATTTGCTTTCATTTCTCTAAAGACAACTGCTAACTGCTGATTGGTTGCTCTGTGCAATTAGTGAGCATTAACCCTTCACTTCTATACATTCACTAAGAGCAATGGTGGCGTGTAACAGGCACAGAGATGTAAAACCAACAACTGTTGAACTACAATTCCCAGCAGCTCCGTCGGTGCATCACTTCTAATTCAACAGCAAGAAAACTGCAGGTCGGACACTTTGTTCATTATTCTACGGAGACTTATTAGAAAGGTCGACGTTTTACGCCCCTTTCTGGATTGTCAAGGGTAAAACTGGGTTTTCCCAAATTTAAAATTAACAATTAAAAAAAAAAATACATAAAATCAGGATAAAACAGGTAAGGTCAAATTCCATGTCACTAGACGCATAATGACCTAAAATTGTCACATTTAAAAAAAAAAAAAAAAAAATTTAAAAACATAAAATGGAACTTTAAAATTCTGGGAATGATTTCAGGACTTGCTCTGTTCCACCAGCATGGTGTGCACAAACAGGGTGGCCGAGGGGTACTGGTCTCCCCTCTTGGACAGGAGATGGATGTGACGGTAACCTACAGACAAGAGACAGGCGGGTGTTATAATCGATTAAAGGACAAGTTCACCTAAAACTTAAAGAGGTTGATCACCTTTACGTTAACTTTTGATATGTTATAGAATGGCAAATTCTAAGCAACTATTTCAATTTGTCTTCATTATTTATTTTTTGTAGTTTTTAATTATTGTTTTTTATTTATATTTCTTCTTCTGATTCTTTCCAGCTTTCAAATGGGGGTCACTGACCCCATCTAAAAAACAAATGCTCCTGAAGGCTATAATTTCTGTTGCACTTGGCCCCCTGCCTTGCACCTCTTGTTAATGTGGCTATAGGAGCCATGATTTTGGGGCCCGTGGTGCAACTGCAGTGGCGCAATGCAAGACACTTACCCAATTTCAGACTGGTCAGAGGCACAGTAAACTGCCCAATGAAATCGTTGCGGCTCGCCGCGTCGTAGTCTTCCACCACAATACGCAGGAGGGCGAGCGCCGGGACGTCGATTTCAAACTCAAAGTGCTCGTTCCATTTTGGGTTGAAGCCTGGTGAGAAGAAGCGGGACATCACGGTGGTGCGGGTATAGGGGTTTATATTGTGTCACATTTACGCATTCACACTGCTACGCCTACGGGAAACACAGGCCCCCCCCACAATCTGCCCTTAAAGGAGAAGGAAAGCTACCGAAGCAGTTTATTGCCAATAGATTAGTCACAATAGTGCAAGCTAGAACACTATATTTATTCTGCAGAATGCTTTACCCTACCGAGTAAACAGCTCTAGAAGCTCTCTCTGTTTGTTTAGGATAGCAGCTGCCATATTAGCTTGTGACATCACTTCCTGTCTGAGTCTCTCCCTGCTCACTCATAGCTCTGGGCTCAGATTACAGCAGGGAGGGGAGGAGGGAGGGAGAGGAGCAAACTGAGCATGCTCAAGCCCTAGCCCTGGAGGTTTAAGCTGAAAACAGGAAGTCTGATACAGAAGCCCATGAGTACACAATAGAAGGAAAGAAATGTGCTGTTTCTTTTGTCAGAGGACTCAGCATTCAAGGGTTTACTGGTGTATTTATATAGACTTTCTGATAAAGCTTACTTACTTTTAGCCTTTCCTTCTCCTTTAAACTTTGGGTGAAGACTCACAGAGTTACTAGTCGCAGTTACTTGTCACAATAGTGATAATTGGCTGTGCAATGTTATAGCAGAATCAATTCTCAGTATTGTTTATGGCCGGGTAGTTTGTAGCCACAAGTAGCTGCTACTAGTAGTTCCAGAGTTGGTAACAGCTGCTACTTGTGTTGGCTACAAAATGCCAAAAAAAAATATACCCTGCCATAGACAATACTGAGAATTGCCTCTGATATAACACACGTAGGGGGTTATTTACTAAACCTCAAATTTATCTGGTTAGGCTTTTTGGGGCAAAATGCTAATTTTTCAAGATTTATTAAAACCCGATGCTGCAAAAAGCCCCAATTTGTAAATCCTCCATCTCAGACCTGCCGAGGTTGTGTCAATAGGAGAGGGCCCAATTCTAATATAGTGGTCTGCACTGGGTTAAGCCCAAACATCCGATTGTTTCGTGTAAAAACCGGAAAAAAATCGTACCAATCTTACAGGCACTATATTACCGTTGGGCAGGGAAGGGGGGTGGAAGCTGCTTCGGCGCTGGGAGGGAGGGGGCGGCGGCATGAGGCGGAGCACTGAAAAAATTGCACAATTAGGGGAAAAAACATTTTTCAGGTTTTTCTCAGAACCAATTAATTCAAGAGATTTTTTATTTTTATTAAAATAATAAGATCAATTCCGATTTTAGTAAATAACCCCCTGCTGTGACTTTGCACAACCAATTATCACTACTGTCTGTCTTGTAGTCGTGACAAGTAGCTGCAACTAGAAGCTCCGTGTGTCTTCACCGTTATAGACGTCATTTCTTACCGTTATTCTTCATGACCTGCGTGTGTTTATGGCCTTTATCCCGTTCCACGCCGACTATTGTCACTGTCACTACCGGATCCACGATGGAGCTCGGCTTCTTGTTCACCTTTGGTAACTGCTGCCCAGAGATCACCTGCTCACGTGAGAGGAGAATATTATTCAATAGGCACAATGGGCTTGCCACATCCACAAATAAATATTTATTATATATCCACATAAATATATATTATATATCCACATAAATATATATTATATATCCACATAAATAAATATATATTATATATCCACATAAATAAATATATATTATATATCCACATAAATATATATTATATATCCACATAAATATATATTATATATCCACATAAATAAATATATGTTATATATCCACATAAATAAATATATATTATATATCCACATAAATAAATATATATTATATATCCACATAAATAAATATATATTATATATACACATAAATATATATTATATATACACATAAATATATATTATATATCCACATAAATATATATTATATATCCACATAAATATATATTATATATCCACATAAATAAATATATATTATATATCCACATAAATAAATATATGTTATATATCCACATAAATAAATATATATTATATATCCACATAAATAAATATATATTATATATACACATAAATAAATATATATTATATATACACATAAATAAATATATATTATATATACACACATATAAATACATATTATATATACACATAAATAAATAATTATATATACACATCAATAAATAAATAAATAAATATATATTATATATAAACATCAATAAATAAATATATATATATATATGTGTGTGTGTGTGTGTAGCTCCACTTTAAATGCCTCTGCCCACACCAGTTTTATGGAACAGTAATATTTCTATAACAAAATATCTCTGTGCCTCTATTGGGAGATATTTGCTACAGGTATGAGACCTGTTATGCAGAATGCTCGGGACCTGGCTTTTCCAGATAACAAATCTTTCCGTAATTTGGATCTTCATACCTTAAGTCTACTAGAAAACCATGTAAACATTAAATAAACCCAATAGGCTGGTTTTGCTTCCAATAAGGATTAATTATATCTTAGTAGGGATCAAGGACAAGCTACTGTTTTATTATTACACAGAAAAAGGAAATCATTTTTTCAAAATTTAATTATTTGGAAAAAATGGAGTCTATGGGAGCCTTTCTGTATTTTGGAGCTTTCTGGATAACGGATTTCCGGATAACGGATCCCACACCTGTATTTTATAAGGAAAGGTATACCCTCTAGTGTTTAATTCTTTTTATTGATTTTAACCAAAAAAACTGCCGATTGCTTTCAGCAGGTTAATTTTCGGTTCCCAAAGGTTTAAAACATTAGCACATTTCAGATAACAATATGAAGTTTGAATTCATATGGATTAAATAAAAACTCCATAAAGTAACATCTGATTATACCCTCTGAATTAAGAAATAAATGGAACATTGCTCAGCTGCTCTGGACTGGAATACACTGGTCAGTTCTTCAGAAAGGAGAAATGATCAGATGAAGAGGAGGAGGAATATCTTCTGAGAACATTGTAGGGAAACATCTGATGTCTCTTCTATCAGCAGAGCAACATCTCAACACTTTTCTACTTGTGACATTTCCAGGCTGGTTGGAAGAACTGACCAGCAGGTGCCGCTGTTGTTTCAATTACACAATTCATATTTGTACAATTTCCTGATTTCCGGAGCGAAACCTAATTGATGTCAATTGCAAAAGCTGTTTTTTGGGGGGTATATGTTTCCTTTAAAGGGGTATATATCTTCATTTAAAGGGGTTGTTCACCTTTGAGTTAACTTTTTAATATGACGTAGAAAGTGACAATTTGCAATTGGTTTTCATTTTTTATTATTTGTGGTTTTTGACTTATTTAGCTTTTTATTCAGCAGCTCTCCAGTTTGCAATTTCAGCAGTCTGGTTGCTAGCGTGCAAATTACTCTAGCAACCATGCATTTATATGAATAAGAGACTGGAATAAAGGCCTGAATAGAAAGATAAGTAATAAAAAGTAACAATAACAATACATTTGTAGCCTTAGAAAGCATTCGTTTTTTAGATGGGGGTCAGCGACGCCCATTTGAAAGCTGTAAAGAGTCAGTAGAAAAAGGCGAATAATACTAAAACTATAAAAAAAATTAAAATCGAAGACCAATTGAAAAGTTGCTTATAATTGGCCATTCTATGACATACTAAAATTTTACTTAAAGGTGCACCACTCCTTTAACTTTTAGTATGGACCCCGGCAACCAGATTGCTGAAATTGCAAATGGGAGAGCTGCTGCATAAAAAGCTAAATAAGTCAAAAACCAGAAATAATAAAAACCAATTACAAGTTGTCTCAGAAGATCCCTCTCTACATCATACTATAAGTTATCTCAAAGGCCACCGCATGAATCTCATCTTTGTTATCTGGGCTACATTACCATAATGTGCAGCTTCTTGGGCGTCCACCACTCTCCATCTTGGATGGACCTGGGATTGAACCTGGAATCTGACTGCCTGAGGAACTGGGGCTTGAGTACATAACCGCACGCTCCGTTGTCCTGGAATCGGCCCTGATACGTGTCCATCTCTGCACACGGGGTCTGGAAATTTAGAGCCACTGCCAAAAGGAGAATGATTCCAGTTAGTTCGTATGGCACAGATATTATTATTATTATACAGGTGTGGGACCCGTTATCCAAAATACTCGGGACCCAGGGGGTTTCTGGATAAGGGATCTTTCCATAATTTGATCTTTATACCTTAAAGGACAAGTAAACTTTAAAAATAAGTGAATATAAAATTAATGATGGTGCTATTCTAAGCACTTTTACAGTATGCATTTATCCTTTTTTATTTTTATTTTTGAAGATATTAAGGGATACATGTGCTGTTTATATGAATGAATTTTGTTACAACATCGCCACCTGCTGGTCAGTTTCCCACCAGTCTGACCACCAAGTAGTCAAGGAAGTTGTCAGGAGAAAGAAAGAGGCTGATGTTCTTCTGCTTAGGAAAGATTTGAGAAAGGTTTCTAATTTTATTCCTAAGCAGAAGAACATCAGAGCAGCCTCTTTCTTTCTCCTGACAACTTCCTTGACTACTTGGTGGTCAGACTGGTGGGAAACTGACCAGCAGGTGGCGCTGTTGTAACAAAATTCATTCATATTAACAGCACATGTATCCCTTAATATCTTGGGATCTAAAAAAAAATAAATGATGAATGTACTTTGCAAAAGTGCTTAGAATAGCACCCTCATTAATTTTACATTCACTTATCTTAAAGGTTTACTTGTCCTTTAAGTCTACTAGAAAATCATGTGAACATTGAATAAACCCAATAGGCTGGTTTTGCTTCCAATAAGGATTAATTATATCTTAGTTGGGATCAAGTACAAGATACAGTTTTATTATTACACATTAAAAGGAGATAATGTTTTAAAATCTGGATTATTTGGATAAAATGGACTATGGGACCCCAGTGCTACCCATTATGCCACTATGATGCCCCATTATATTCAAATTAAAACACTAATCATATCCCACTGTAACCAGTGGAACAAATATAGCAGTCTGTGTGTGTTATCTGTTACAGTGCAAAGATTTTAATTCAGGTATAGGATCGATTATCTGGAAACCCATTATCCAGAAAAGCTCCATTTTATCCAAATAATCCTAATTTTTATAAAGTATTTCCTTTTTCTGTGTAATAATAAAACTTGATCCCAACTAAGATATAATTAATCCTTATTAGAATCAAAACCAGCCTATTGGGTTTATTTAATGTTTATATGATTTTCTAGTAGACTTAAGGCATGAAGATCCAAATTATGGAAAAATCAGTTATCCAGAAAACCCCAGGTACCGAACATTCTGAATAACAGGTCCCATACCTGTACAAGTAAATTGCTTGTTTGAGTATTAATGTTTGGGGACCCCAAACTTTTTTTTTTTTTTTTACTATCGATGCCCTTTAATTTGGGTTGACTACAGTACAAAGGAAAACACCCGGCGGTTGTGACCGTACCAATCTGGCAGCCCACGTTCCACATTTCCACTGGATTGTAGTTGGACGAGTCTGTCCTCATGCCGTCGGGATAGATCCGGGTCAGCTGCCGTGTGTTGTGCTTTATGAATTTGTTCCCTGCTCAGAGAGGAAACACAACAAGGTCACACAACAAGTTCCCTTCCCATCACACAATGAGACTCCTAATTGTATCTATCAAGCAGCTCAGCAGTGCGGCCAGTCGGGGGAACTGACAGTTTGGTGAGAGAGCCTCCAATAAAGAGGAGTGAGTTGCAGCAGTACTACAGACTGGCACTAACCCAGGAGCAATGTCATGTTCTCCCATTTCCACATTGCTCCATTACGGGTAAATATTTATTTCATTATTCCACAATAGAAATGTCTATCCTGAGTCCCTCCCGTGGTGCTTAGATAATAAATCCTGGCAACTCTAATTCAACAACAGCCGGAGATACAAGCGCTCATACAGCACTAAAAGCTCAGGGGTTAAATGAAGATATACCAGTTGCTCTGCATATAGAGCCTTTGTCCCCTATCGCTCCACCCTAGTGGGTACTCTCACTCATTACATAGGGAAATGGTGATGTTAATAAAGGGGCGGTTCACCTTTAAAGGGCACGTAAAGGCAAAAAAATAAAATCCCATTTTTACTTTCTTTAATGAAAAAGAAACCTTTCTCCAATAAACTTCAATTAAAAAATGTGTACCATTTTTACAAGAAGCCTGACTGTATGCAGTGAAATTCTTCCTTCCTTTACTGCGGTGGATGGGAATTGTCAGACGGTCCCTAACAATCATACTTATGAACAGCAGGGGGAGCCCCCGCCTTACTTCCCAGCCCGTGCAGTTTATGACGATCCCTAAGCAGCCCAGACCACACTGAGCATGTGCACAGTCTTAGTCTTGCAAAGATGTTTAACAAAGTTACAAAATGCCGACCCCCTGTGGCCAACTTTGAAAGCATAAATTATTTGTTTGATTAGGCTTGTGGTGCAGTAAGTTCATATTTATATTTCGTATACAAAATACAGCATTTCTAGCCTTATTCTATTTTAGACTTTACATGCCCTTTAAATTAACTTTTAGTATGTTATATAATGGCCAATTCTAAGCAACTTTGGTCTTTATTATTTATTTTTTATCCTTGTTGAATTATTTGCCTTTTTCTTTTGACTCTTTCCAGCTTTCAAATAGGGGTCACTGACCCCATCTAAAAAACAAATGCTCTGTAAGGCTACAAATGTATTGTTATTGCTACTTTTTATTACTCATCTTTCTATTCAGGTCCTCTCCTATTCATATTCCTAGTATGAATGCACCGAATCTAGGATTTGGTTTGGGATTCGGCCAGGATTCTGCCTTTTTCGGCCGAATACTTCTGCCTGGCTGAACTGAATCCGAATTTACATAAGGAAATAAGGAGCGGGAAGGGAAATCATGTGACTTTTTGTCACAAAACAAGAAAGTAAAAAATGTTTCCCCTTCCCACCGTTAATTTGCATATGCAAATTAGGATTCAGATTCGGTTCGGTATTGGGCCGAATCTTTTACGAAGGATTTGGTGGTTTGGCCGAATCCAAAATAATGGATTCGGTGCATCCCTAGTTGCTAGGGTAATTTGAACCTAGAAAGCTGCTGAATAAAAAGCTAAATAACTCAAAAACCCACAAACAATAAAAACCAACTGCATTGACACAAATTGTGTCAGAATATCAATCTCTACATCATACTGAAAGTTAAATTAAAGGCAAACAAGCCCTTTAATGGGACTGAGCAGCCACCTGGCCAACCATTTAAGCAACCAGGACACCAGCTCTCCAGGGAACCAGACACTGGGTTTAAACCTAATAGCTGAAGCGCATCCATGTCCCTACTACTAATGTCAGAAGGAAAAGTAGAGAATGGGGGGCAGATGAGGTTTGGGGCACTGGGAGGTTCCCACCTGATTCACTGGCCAGCTTCAGGGCTTTGTCCTCGGATATGGACGACATCTCGTAGAAGGACTGGTGTTCGAGCGCGTAGTCAAAGCCACCGAAGTGCACACTCTTACAGTATACAACTGTGTCCGACAACTCTTTGGCAAGTTTCAGCTTCGCCTGCAAATCAGTTTGACAAAAACATTGTACTTACCATCCCCAGCAGAGGATACATAACACATGCTCTGAACAGTAAACACAAGTATGGGATCTGTTATCTGGAAACCTGTTATCCAGAAAGCTCAGAATTACAGAAAGGCCGTCTCCCATAGTCCCCATTATATCCAAATAAAGTAGATTTTAAAAATGATTTCCATTTTCTGTGTAATAATAAAACAGTAGCTTGTACTTGATCCCAACTAAGATATAATTAATCCTTATTGGAAGCAAAACCAGCCTATTGGGTTTATTTAATGTTTACATGATTTTCTAGTAGACTTTAGGTATGAAGATCCAAATTACGGAAAGATTTGTTATCCAGAAAACCCCAGGTCCCAAACATTCTGGATAAAAGGTCCTATACAGGATCCATTATCTGGAAACCCGTTATCCAGAAAGCTCCGCATTACGGAAAAGTCATCTCCCATAGACTCAATTTTATCCATATAATCCAATTTTTAAAAAAACTTATTTCCTTTTTCTGTGTAATAATAAAACAGTAACTTGTACTTGATCCCAACTAAGATATAATTCATCCTTATTGGAGGCAAAAGCAGCCTATTGGGTTTATTTAATGTTGATATGATTTTCTAGAAGACTTAAGTTATGGAGATCCAAATTATGGAAAGTTCCGTTATCCAGAAAACCCCAGTTCCTGAGCATTCTGGATAACAGGTCCCATACCTGTAATAAGGAGGCTTCATAGTTATCATTTATATTGTCCGACTACCGAAACCCCATATTTGGGGTGGGATGATGAAACTATCAAATTCCTGACAGCAACCCCCCCCCACACATACAGATGTGCCCCTCTGGTTTCCCCAAGGAGCTGGACCTACAGTGTCCCAGAGACTTGCCTTCCCCTTGGCCTCCTGCACTTTGGATTTAACAGCTTCATCCTCCATTTCTGCTGCCTCGTCCTCATCAGACACATCTTCAGCCTCCGTCCCGCTGGCGCTTTGCCTCCTCACGCTCTCCTTCAGTTTATTCAGCTTCTTCCCCTTCACCAGGATTTTGCCCTTCAGTTGCTGGGGTAGAAAAAAAGCTGCCATTATAACGAGGCTGATGCTGTAACAAGTAGGGATGCACCGAATCCACTATTTGGGATTCCAATTCCTCAATCCTTATTGAAAGATTTGCCCGAACCGAATCCTAATTTGCATATGTATATGCAAATTAGGGGTGGGAAAGGAAAAAGTGGGATTTTTTTTTCACTTCCTTGAGAAGTCATGTGATTTTCCTCCCCGTCCCTAATTTTCATATGCATATGCAAATTAGGGTTGGGATTCATTTCAGCAATGCACAAGGATTCGGGTGAATCCAAATTCTGCTGAAAAAGGCCAAATCCTGGACTAATCCCAAACCGAATCCTGGATTCGCTGCATCCCTAGTAACAAGGGTGACATGGAAGATTTTGGAAGCTGCCAAATATTCGGAATCCATGGTACATGTCATTTTGTGTTACATTCTCTATGTGTGTATTCTTCATGTAAGTTCCCCTCTTGTTAAAGGGCACCAATCATGACCAAAATCATTTACTAAGTAAATACACTATGTGAAAGTTCAAGAAATCCGATTTTTAAAACAGTTAGAATTGTTTGTATAATGTAAATGATCAGCTCACTATTCCTTCTGCAAGATCTCCCCTATCTCCCCTGCAGTTCTAGCTGAGGCAGCCATCTTGGATTTCACTGGCTCCTCCTACCTATATCTTCCCAGCCAACTGCAGCTCTGAAATCTCGCACATGCCCAGTTGAAATTCCTTGTTGCTTCTCAACCCTTCTAAGCTATTTTCAAATCAGCCAAACCTGTGTGTTAGCTGCTGTACAGTAGTGCTGCCACCTGCTGGAAGTTAGTGTGTGCCCTTCATTTGCATAATAATATCACCAGCAGGGGACAAGATAGGGAAATCTCCTGATACTTCTAGTGGAGGAGTTTACTAAAACAAGGCATTCTGGGTAGAATACTCAAAGCAGTGTTACAATCTGAGCATGCTCCTGAAATTTGCATATTATAGTCTCTGTTAGAGTCTCAATATGGCCTCCTTCAGTGAAAGAACCCATTTGACAAAGTAAGGGATTTTTTTTAAAATCTGCAGTTTTTTCAAAAAACTATATATGTAGTTTGATTAAACGTGTTTAGCTTGTACTGGTCAGATGGTTAATATGTGTTTGATTTTGGCTGTGATAGGTGCCCTTTAAAGCACTTTGCTGATGTCTGTTCCCCCCTGAAAACCGCACTCATATACTGTGTTTAATTTTATTGTCCGTGAGAAGGGACCCCAGAATCCGTTCCAACCACATTATGTGTATGAAATCGGGCCCCGAACACACAACTCACATTAGAAGAGGAACTCTCCTCTTAAAGGGGTTGTTCACCTTAAAAATACCTTGATGTAGAGAGGGATATTCTGAGACAATTTTCAATTGGTTTTTATTTCTTATTATTTATGGTTTTTGAGTTATTTAGCTTTTTACTCAGCTGTTCAGTTTCAGCTTCTGGTTGCTAGGGTCCAAATGATCCTAGCAACCATGCATTGATTTGAATAAGAGACTGGAATATGAATAGGAGAGGCCTGAATAGAAAGATGAGTAATAAAAATACATTTGTAGCCTTACAGAGCATTTGTTTTTTTAGATGTGGTCATTTTAAAGCTGAAAAAAGTCAGAAGAGGTCAAATAATTAAAAAAACTATAAAAAAATAAACAATGAAGACCAATAGAAAAGTTGCTTGGAATTAGCCATTCTATAACATACTAAAAGTTAACTTAAAGGTGAACCACCCCTTTAATGAAACTACAGATTGAGGATCCAATCTCACCTCTGGCGATGGGAACTCCTTTAGTTTCCCCTCCAGTGGCGCCACCAGGAGCATATCTCCCAGAATGCTTTTCATGTGGTCAGCCATCTTGATTTGCTGTTCCAGGGTGCAGTGGTTCTCCAAGGACAGTATCACAGGGTATGGAGAAGTCTGCACAGGGGGGAAAGGGCACCATATGAGAATTGCACACAAGTCAGGCAAACAGTTAAATACTCAGGGTATAATACAATTTGATTTCCTAATCGGGTTTATTCCCTATTCCACCACAGATCTGGCGCATGAGCCACTATGCTCAGCAGGAAGCCTATAATATAATCTATAAAACTGAATATTCCTTTATCTACAGTTCTTTAATAACATTTTTGAACAAGCTGTAAGATGGTGCCACTCAAGCACTACAGATCTTGTGTCCCAGATATTAAATGTGCTCTTTGAACAAATTACATTTGACTGGCTTGAGCTTTAAACTATGTTTCCACAGTCTCTGAAACACCACGTTGAGTCTTTGAAGAGGTCAATCAAAGGCGGGTGAAAGGCTCGAAATTTAGATCTCTCAAGTGCTCCATCAAACTTTAAAAGGTTGCCGGGGCATTGGTCAAACCAACTGGCATTCTAACGAATTCATACAATCCCAATCCAATCAGAAATCTTCATCGTAACGTGAATATACTGATTCATTGGCAACGGTAGCTCCTTGGGTAGAATTAGAATCCACAGGCCTCAGGAAAATGTTTTCCCATGCATCACCTTCAAAGTTGCAAACAACCAGCTTTGCAATAAATGTTCGTGTTATTTAGTACACGCAAGCTGTTCCTCATAACCGCTCAGCCCAATCAGCCAATAACATTACTTCCGTTAAAACTAGAAAGATAATTCAGCACTGAGATAAAAGGGACTGTCAAAGAGGTCAATGAAGTCACCGATCGTGTAGACCCCTCCATTCTGTACTCGGCAACCCAAGGGTATCCTGCCGACTACACCAATTTAATGTAATGTGCTAAAGGTGTATTAGTATTAGTAACTTAGACGTAGACATCGACCAACTAATGTTCTTTGGCTTCTTTGTTGGGTGAACTCACCAGGGTGAGATTGCAGACAAAAATACCATGGCTGAAAGAAGCTGCTGGGGCTTCAGGTCCCACTTAGGACTGATAGCACTGATCCTAGGGTTGGTCTTTAGTGCATCTCCTCTTGCGCAGAGCAGACAGTTCTGCTTTATCACCCTAGTTTACCACCATGGTGATCGGCCCTGGAACATGGCTATCCAACAGATTACATAAGGAGAGTGCCTGGCCGCAAGGTTATAAACAGCTTATTTGGGATGAAGTATCACTGGGAGTTTGGACAAGGTCTCACTAAGTCCTATAACCTGCACAAGATTTATGTACAAAGCATGGATGTGAATTGCTTCTTGATGAGTGCAGAGGCCAACCTGGCTGGTCTGTACTTGCCGAAAGGTTCCAAAATATTCCATCCAAACATCACTTGGCAGCCAATCCCAGTCAAACTGTGCCGGAATCTGAAGACCAGTTTTATTCCCATTATCCCCTTGCCCAGCGTATCTGAAGTTTCAGGAGGAGACACATCAGTCGGCTGAATATGTCAATATGATGAAAGACAACAAGGCTTTTCTACAGATGTTGCAAACAAAACTGACTGCACTCTATAATCCGTGTGGTTTGTCTATGACGTCCTGCTCATCTTTTCTCTTCCACCATGGGCAAGCTCCGACATCCTAGGCCAGCTGAATAAAATTAAGGATTTCAGCTTCGTCTTCTAATTTTGGGTTTGTGAGTGGCTCAAGAGACTTGTTTTCAAGGAGGTAAGCTCCTTATACCTCCTGCCATATTTCTGAGCCAAGATTCTGTTGGTTGCTATGGGTTGCCAGACCTGGTGCAGATTTTGCCTCTTTTTATTACATTAACCCTCCCCCCAAAGGACACAAGTTTTATTCAACTAATTGCAATCAATGTAAATAACTGTCGCACAACTGAAACTGTCAGACCCTGTGGCTTACTTTGAAGGCGTACTTCTTAATGGCCGCTATGACATCTTTGAAGAGGATCTTGGACGTGAGGGTGTAACCGTGATAAATAACGGGCTCCGAGTTAGGGCCGTCCCAGCAGTCCAGTTCTACACAGCGGCATCCCTTCGTCAGTGCCCTGGATAAACAACACAGGCAAACATTGAGCAAGCAGGGGTGTCCGGGCTATTTCATGCAACTGAAATTCCACCCCACTAAATAGGCCACAGGGATATTCATTTAAATCTACACATCTCCTGCTATTCCTCCTGTCACCAGCTGATGGTGCTGTGCAACTTCTGATGAACAGAAAAGGTCAGTTCCTTGCAGGCAGTTGCAGGACAGGTTGGGAAAACATGGTTTCAAGGATTTCGTCTACATATGAACTTTGCCAGTAGTAGTATTATTATTATTATTATTAACATGTATTTATAATGTATAGTAACATAATATAGTGGAGCTGGAATGGGCCCAGTAGAACTTACCTGATGTAGGCCTCTGTACTGCTTGGGCCTTTTAGCTGGTCTTCCATCAGGTAGGTATTGTGAGAGGAGGAGATATAGTAATGGCTGAGGGGCTGCTTCATGTCCTGATAGACCTTCCTGTGCGACACATTAAACAGGTTCCCATCGTCCGACAGCAGGTAAATAAGAAAACCGTCCTTGGTCATCGCTTCTTGCTTTTTGGCTGTAGGAGAAATGGAACTGCTTATATAACAGTGGTGTAAACAATGGAAACCAGGAGTCTGCAACATAACAGTTCACTGGTTTTGCCATCGACAGAACAAAAAGGATTTTGATCACTAATTTGGGGGGGGGGTAGATCCTACTCATGAATACTTCCATTTTGCCAATTTCAGATAGAGACCAGAGAGAGAGAGCAACTTACCCTGCTCGCTGGGCTCATACTTTTCTATAAGGGACTTGGTATACTCGGCCCCCACATTTTCCCGCTGTTCCTGCTTGAGGAATTTGAGCAGGTTCTCGGTAGACATGAGGTTGCCGCCATCAGAGTAGGTGGCGAATATGACATCAATCTCTTCTCTCTCGGTCAGGATCTTGTAGAAAACCTCAATCTCCTCCCCTTCCAGGGTGCCCGACTGGGACTTGTCACATTCCTGGAAATGGGAGTTACAGAAAGCCGTCACACTAGAGCCAAGACTCCCGTGGAATGGGTGAGGGGCAGGTCCGGACTGAGAACTAAAATAGGCCCTGGCATTTCAGGTACACAGAGGCCCAATTAGCCCACAAAGAGGCCCAGACAGCCCACACCAGCCCACTAAATACTGACTTTCCATGGGGCCTTATAGCAGCCCCTCTGGCATTTGCCAGAACCCACAGATTGCCAGTCCGGGCCTGGTGAGGGGGATCTGCAAGGTCCTGCAATTCTTCACTTGCACCCATGAGCCCACCACCACTCCAAGCAAAGCGTATGTGAGATCACAAGACATGCATGCAATGGAGGTGGCATCTATATATTGACATCATACCCCATAATGCAACAGTATGAGAGCTCTCCTACCTGCCCCGTGTTTCTTGGCACAAGGACTCTCTGATTGGAATATCTATGGATGCAAATAAGTGCCCTTCTTTGTGCCAAGTACTGTGCCCAAAATGTGGGCACCCTGAGCAAATATTTGCAGAAATCAGACCATCATGAAAACCATGTATAGGTATGGGATCCGTTATCCGGAAACCCGTTATCCAGAAAGCTCAGAATTACAGAAAGGCTGTCTCCCATAGACTCCATTTCATCCAAATAATCAAACTTTTTCTGTGTAATAATAAAACAGTCCCTTGTACTTGATCCCAACTAAGATATAATTAATCCTTATTGAAAGCAAACCCAGCCTATTGGGTTTATTTAACGTTTACAGGATTTTCTAGTAGACTTATGGTATGAAGATACAAATTATGGAAAGATCTATTATCCAGAAAGCCCCAGGTCACAAGCATTCTGGATAACAGGTCCCATACCTGTATTCTTCACACCTGACACACGTATATCCCAGGACCCACAGGGGACCAAAGACACATCTTTCGCTAACTTGCCAAGAAGTTATCTGCCGGTAGAAGATATGGTTAGTAAGAAAAGGAAAGTCTTTGTTTTTTTCTGTTCAGAAAATACAGATATTGAGTATCATCTGACTTTTCAATGGTCAGTTCTGAGCAGAGCAACATCACAAGGTTTTCCTTTTCTCACTAATATTCTACTGACCAGTTGGCTGAATTGAACAACAGGTGGTGCTGTTGCTTCAAATTCATTCTAGTAGCAGTGTAAATAAAGCTAAAAACTAGGGAAAACATTATCTAAATTGCAAAAGTGCTGAGAATATCTGTCTGAACAATTGTTATTTTCATTGATTCCAGAGTCTATATTTCCTTTCATGTGTACAGGATTCTAAAAGTAAATTTGAAATTGTACTTTGATGAGTATTAACAAGCAGGCAGTAACATAGGGGAGTTTGGCCTTTATCTGACGTTGGACTACAACTCCCAGCAGTCAATGGATAAATGCACCGAGGGTACCTGAAAGATCTGCTTGGCGTAGCTCTCATCTGTCTCAATATTCACTTCTTGCAAGAAGCCCTTGAGTTCCTTTAGGGTCATCCGGTTATCCTTGTTCTTATCCGCCTTCCTCAGGCACGAGTGGATCCAGCTAGTTCCTACGCTAAGGACAACTCAACCTCGCAGGTATTAACCATATAAATTATATATACCCATCAGATAAAGGATTAGGAATGATATGTACTCGTCTGGTAAAGAATTGGGAATGATATGTAGCCATCAGATAAAGGATTAGGAATGATATGTACCCATCAGATGAAGGATTAGGAATTATATGTAGCCATCAGATAAAGGATTAGGAATGATATTTACTCGTCTGGTAAAGGATTGGGAATGATATGTACTCATCAGATAAAGGATTAGGAATGATATGTACCCATAAAATAAAGAATTAGGAATAATATGTAGCCATCAGATAAAGGATTAGGAATTATATGTACCCATCAGATAAATGAGTACTGTTCTCCATGGGGAAACCCATTTCCTTGTTCTCGTATGACGGCCTTTATTTCCTTTTCAGCAGGAAACAGCAGTTCTGGCTTGCTTTATGGCAAGAATTCAAGATATAACTCACGATTAAAGGGAAACTAAAAGCCCAACAGAGTTTTATGGGGTAATGTAATAAAAGGAACTCCGAGTGCTTCGTTTTCCAAGGCTGATCAGTATGACACCAGCCTATATTTGAATGCAGTCTGAGCAGAAGGGGGCGCTGCAGAGCAGACCAGGGCTGGATTTATATAGTGGGCGCCCCTAGTCCCACTGCCATTCGTCGCCCTTGTCCCCTCCAGGAGGACAGGAGCAATGGGGATTAATGGGTAATAGTGGGTAATACTTAAAAAAACACCCTGTATGCCATTATCCTGTGTTGTTGCTAGACTCCTTCTCCTTTAGCAACCAGATAACAATTCAATCTATGCTCTTCTGTTTTGAAAGGCTGGGGCCAGATAGCAAATGTTATTGTGCTGCTGCCACTGGCAGGCGTTATCATCATTTGTGTAGAAAGTTCCAGCAGGAGAGATAAGAGTAAATCAGTTCCTCTGTGATAGGGCAGGATAATCACACTTATCTTCAAAGCAATGTTCAGGGTATAAAGGGAACTAAATCAGCTTCCCAGTGGCAGAAATAAGCAGTGATGATACATTCAACATTCTCATAATAGATATATGAGAGGTTAAATGACAAACATGGCCCTAAATAAATACAGGTTTTAATATATTAAAGTGAATTAGAGCAAAAGGCTGCAACTCCCAGCAGCTCTATGGTTTTCATTTACTGCATTAGGCACTCGGGAGCAAAAGGTGGTGCAGAATCCAAGATTCGTTTCAGGATTCAGCCAAGTTTTAGCCTTTTTCAGCAGGATTTGAACGAATCCTTGTGCCTGGCCAAACAGAATCCGAATCCTAATTTGCATATGCAAATTAGGGGCAGGAAGGGAAATCATATGACTTTTCGTTACAAAAAAAGGAAGTAGAAAAAATGTTTCCACTTTTTCCTTTCCCGTCCCTAATTTGCATATGCAAATGCAGTTCGGTATTCGGCTGAATCTTTCACAATGAATTCAGGGATTCGACCGAAACCAAAATTGTGGATTCGGAGCATTTCTACTTACAGGAGCCTGGGATGTAAGTGGGAATTAAAGAGAGGGACCCTATATTTAATGCTAGTAAACATATATATATATCATATGGTTGGGCTGACAATGTTTCAGGCCTACTGAGACCCATTGGGTAACACCAACATCAGATTTATAAATCAGTGTTTACCCTATTTAAACTCACCTGATCTAGTTCATTTATAGACCCTTCCAACCTCATGATGTAAGCCCAGTGGTACAGCCCTTCACATCTAGACACTATTAAACCACTCCTGTGTCAATCAACAGGCTAAGCTCCACCCACCCGTTATACCGAGCCCATACATGGCCATGCACCACTGAACATTCAACACCATTTTCAGGGTCACCAAAGGCCCCTTTAAGTAAGGATACTGTTGCACCTTCTGCGTCTGGTTCATGGACTTGGAGTTAGTGAGGATTTTACTGAAGCCGGAGACCCAGTGGGCCACCTCCTTTTCATCGCTGGCTATCAGGTTGAGGTTCTTGCGCTCCCCCTTAAATACGATGGAGAAGCAGAGGTTGGGCGGCGTGCTGGAGGCGAATCTCTGCATCTCCTCTGTCTGGTGCCCCATCCGCACATCTTCAATATCATCAACGGAGACTGTTGGAAAGGAGGGAAATTCTGAAGTTGGTTCAGCCTTAAACGAGGAAGTTACCCTTTAAATGAAATGTTGTACGGGGTGGGTTTTCCATTAGACTTCTCTTTGCTTCTCTGTCTACAGAACTGAGCCTATTGTGCCACACCCTCAATCGACCCAGCCACGCCCATTTATACCAACCACACCCCTGTTCCACCCACTTCCTCAAAATCCTGCCTATTTTTAGAGATCCACAGATTTTGATTGGCTGACCTTCTACTCGAGCCAGAAAAGGGTCAGTTTGACGGCCACTGGAAGCAATATGGCTGCCTCCACCCATATGTATTAATACAAACATACAGAAAGGGAATTTTCTGGTTCTGGGCTATGACTTCATACTGAACTGTCTTAGGATGGCATTATGGCAGCTCCCATCTATTTGTATAGATACAAATATACAGAAAAGAGAATGTCCTGGGCTATAGTCTAAGTGAGATACTATGGCAGATCCCATCCATATGTATAAATACAAGATATAATGCATGCATACAACCATACTATGCTGTCAATTAAAGGGAAAACAAATGCAGCCAAGCCTAGGTATGTATTAGGAGCGGATATCACATGGGCGGGTACAGAGCTGGTTTAAATCAAAACCTTTGAAAACTCAAAGTCCGGTCATAAACCAAAGGAAAATCAAACACTGGCTGCAGGCAGATATATGTTTGATTTTTGGGCACACCCAGATTAAAACTTCCCATTAACGATTTCAATGCTGGAGCTGATGTGTAATAGGCTGGTAAACAGAGAACAAACAAAGCGTCAGAGAAAAGGTCTTTTCTTTCCATCCCCATTAATCCCACTAATAACAGAGCCTGGGACTCAAGTCAGACACTTTAACCCCCTGGGAACCAGAGAGCAGCAATAGGAACTGGCAGCAAGCAAGGGGAGGAGTCACACCTACTGCCACATGAAAATGAATATTGTTGTGTAAATAAATGTGCCCCGGTGTCACAATATGAGTCAGCGCTGAATTCAGGTGAGTTACAGGAGCCACGTACAGTACAGAAGAAACGGATTCAGGGTTCTCTTCCAACAGCAACGCCATGAGCCCGACACATTGTGATTGTGTAAAAGTGAAAGGATTTAAAACAGGATGAAGGGCACAGATGGGCTTTAGTTCTCCCACACTTTTCTGCAGTTCTTATTAAAGGGATTCTGATTTTTATGGTGTAGTTTTTATCTCTAAATGACACTGTTTACAATGCAAATAATTCACTCTACAATATAAAATGTCATTCCTGAACCAGCCAGTGTAATTTTTAGTTGTAATATTGGTTTGTAGGTGCATCTCAGGTCATTTTGCCTGGTCATGTGATTTCAGAAAGAGCCAGCACTTTAGGATGGAACTGCTTTCTGGCAGGCTGTTGTTTCTCCTACTCAATGTAACTGAATGTGTCTCAGTGGGACCTGGATTTTACTATTGAGTGCTGTTCTTATATCTACCAGGCAGTTGTTATCTTGTGTTAGGGTAAGGGCACACAGGTAGATTCGGGGAGATTAGTTGCCCCAGCAACAAATCTCTTCTTCGGGGCGTCAATTTCCCCAAAGTGCCTTCCTCTACATTCCTGCCGACTAGAATGAACAATCGGAAAATGAACCGACGCGAGTGTCATCTCGCTGGCGATTTTTCATTCTAGCCGGCGGGAAGGTAGGGGAAGGCAGTTTGGGGAGATTGTCGCCCCCGAAGAAGATAAAGTTTGTTGCTGGGGAAACTAATCTCCCCGAATCTGCCCATAAACCTGTTCTGTTGTTAGGCTGCGGGGGGGGGGGGAGAAAGGGGGAGGGGTGATGTCACTCCAACTTGCAGTACAGCAGTAAAGAGTGACTTTAATCTATCAGAGCACAAATCACATGACTGGGGGCAGCTGGGAAACTGACAATATGTCTAGCCCCATGTCAGATTCAAAATGTAATATTAAAAAATTCTGATTGCTTTTTTGAGAAATGGATTTCAGTGCAGAATTCTGCTGGTGCAGCACTATTAACTGATGTGTTTTGAGAAAAAAAATGTTTGTATCCCTTTAAAGATACTACAATCAAATGCACTTATGGAAAATAAAGGGTTCATTTTTAGGGAGTCTAAATGAGGACAACTGACTTGTGAATTGAGTTTACGGGGCCCCTATAGCTACAGTTGTAAGTAAGAAGAATGGGGGACAGACTGGCCACAGACGCAACGATAATATCGTACGAAATTAATTTTCATACCATAATCAGTGCGTATATGGTGGGAGACTAGCTGAAAGATTTCGGCAGAAAACTTGGATATTGGCTCATCGATCAGGCTGGTTGGAAAAGTTTAATCCTTCGAAGGGACCTGAACATCGGCCATTGTTAGTGCTGAATCGTCAGAATTCTATTGTTTCTATCAGTGTATCTGACCATTCAGCTCTACACGTGTGTATTGAAACGAACAATCTTTCTTGGACACTTCATAACTGTTACGTCTATGGCCACCTTTAGTAGGGGAAGAGATAGTAAGACAATATACTAGCAAAGGGCAACAAGGTGGCAGTAGGGTAACATGGCACTGGTACAGTAGTAGGTGACAGTAAGGCTTTGTGCAGCAGTAAAGCACTGGCACATGGAAAGCTGGCAGCAATTATATTGTATAAAGCTTTTGGTCAACCAAGGCCCTTCAGTTCTTAACTCCCAGCAACGACTGAAAGCCAAAATCTGTAGCCAAACAACAGCTGAAGGACCACAGACAGGACAGTTCTACTTTAAACAACAGTTTGTGTGGCCACTGGGCCCCACCACCACTATAGATGAACCCTAGGAGTGGATTCTGTGGGTGAATAAGAGTTGGCACCACATTCTCTGCTTTAGGGTAGCCAACTGCTACAGGGTCAAGTGGTCCAAACAGGGCAAAACAGGGTCCAGTGGTTTTAATGAGGATCTACTTCTTGCCACTCCAACAATTGAAGAAAACAGCAGCAAACAAGTAAAAGTTACAATTAAATAAGTTCCTCCATTTTGCCTTTTTGCTGCATTGAACCCTTTAAAGGGGTTGTTCACCTTAAAGTTAGCTTCTAGTATGATGTAGAACAGGGGTCCCCAACCTTTTGCCCCCATGAGCCACTCAAATGTAAAAAGAATTGGGGAGCAACACGTTATATAAGGATTGGCTTTGTCCTATGTGGACTGGTAGCCTACGGGAGACTCTGTTTGGCCATAAAACCAGTTTTTATACAACCAAAAGTTGACTCCAAGCCTGGAATTTAAAATAAGCATCTGAGAGCAACATCCAAGGGGTTGGAGAGCACCATGTTTTTTTTTTAGTTATTTAGCTTTTTATTCAGCAGCTCTCCAGTTTGTGATTTCAGCACTCTGGTTGCTAGGGTCCACATTAACCTAACAACCATTTACTGGTTTGAATAAGAGACTGGAATATGAATAGGAGAGGCCTGAATAGAAAAATGAGTCATACAAAGTAGCAATAACAATACATGTGTAGCCTTACAGAACATTTGTTTTTTAGATGGGGTCAGTGACCCCCATTTGATAGCAGGAAAGAATTAGAGGAAGGCAAATAACTTAAAAGTTACTTAGAACTGTCCATTCTATAACATACTGAAAGTTAACCACCTCTTTAAAGGCAAAACACCCTTTTAAAGAGTGGTTGTCCAAACCCAGGACAAAGGGTCACTTGTGTCCCTACATCAGATTTATATGACCCCCGAATTGCTATAGGGATCCAAACACTTCAATTTTTCATCTGGTGCCATAATATGTTAAATAGCAAGCTCTTCTGGACAGGGCATTGCCTCTTGTATTGGCTCTTCTGTTATATCTCTGTATAGAATCTGTATAGACAGCCATTTATTGTACAGTGCTACAGAATATGCTGGCGCTTTATAAATACATTATTAACAGTGGATAATGGGCCCAGTACATGGGCAGAGTCTGAAAGTATGGCTTTGGTTAAGGAATGCTAATAAACAGGGAGCGTTCCCCTGAAGGAATGTGTTCTAGAAAATTACATTATATTAAACCCTGTGTATTCCCGGAGGGACATCCAACCCTGCAGAAATATGTAGATGAGGGTTAAGCATTACAGATGAACAAATGCCTTTATCCGAGTATTTTCATCTTTATTGGAACATTCTGACCAACTTGGCCATTGTAATAGGAAACTCAACTGCTGTGACCACCAGGCATGAAGGGAAGAGCTCCCCTCACTGGAGTAAAATGGTTCTGTCCATGATTAGGAAACTCACAAAAGGCATTTAGCAGGGCAGCAGAGGTCACAGTTTGACCCCATTTCAAGCCTCTCCCACTGGTCATCACTGACACGTAGAAGCCCATTTATCTGAGGTCGAATTTCGAATTCGCGTGAGTTTTTAAAAACTCCCATAAATGTAAAATTTGACCAAAATGTATTAATAAAATCAAATCTTTAAAACTCGCATGAATTAAATCAATCCGAAAACTCGAATCGAATTAGAATCAAATTTGATTCTAATAAAAAAAACCCTCAACGTCAGGAAGGCTGCAAATACAGTCATATGAAAAAGTTTGGGAACCCCTCAGCTGCATAGTAATTTACTCAACAAAAAAGATAACAGTGGTACAGTATGTCTTTCATTTCCCAGGAACATCTGAGTACTGGGGTGTTTTCTGAACAAAGATTTTTAGTGACGCAGTATTCAGTTGTATGAAATTAAATCAAATGTGAAAAACTGGCAGTGCAATTTGGGTACCCTTGTACTTGTGCTAATTTGAATGCATATAACTGCTCAGTACAGATTACTGGCAACACAAATTGGTTGGATTAGCTCGTTAAGTCTTGAACGTCATAGGCAGGTGTGTTCAATCATGAGAAAATGTATTTAAGGTGACCAATTGCAAGTTGTGCTTCTGTTTGACTCGTCTCTGAAGAGTGACAGCATGAGATCCTCAAAGCAACTCTGAAAAGATCTGAAAACAAAGATTGTTCAGTATCATGGTTTAGGGGAAGGCTACAAAAAGCTCTCAGAGGTTTAAACTGTCAGTTTCAACTGTAAGGAATGTAATCAGGAAATGGAAGGCCACAGGCACAGTTGCTGTAAAACCCAGGTCTGGCAGGCCAAGAAAAATACAGGAGCAACATATGCGGAGGATTGTGAGAATGGTTACAGACAACCCAAAAATCACCTCCAAAGACCTGCAAGAACATCTTGCTGCAGATGGTGTATCTGTACATCGTTCTACAATTCAGCACAATTTGCACAAAGAACATGTGTATGGCAGGGGGATGAGAAAGAAGCCCTTTCTGCACTCACACAGAGTCGCTTGTTGTATGTAAAAGCTCATTTAGACAAGACACTGTCATTTTGGAACAAAGAGCTTTGGACTGATGAGACAAAAATTGGGTTATTTGGTCATAACAAAAAGCACTTTGCATGGCGGAAGAAGAACACCGCATTCCAAGAAAAACACCTGCTACCTACTGTCACATTTGGTGGAGGTTCCATCATGCTGTGGGGCTGTGGGGCTGTGTGGCTAGTTCAGGGACTGGGACCCAGTAATGGAACTAGGTGGCCACCCTCATCCATGTGTGTTTTCTTTGCAGCTGCAGTCGACTCCAGCCGGCTGCAGCACCTGCGATCTGCCGGGGGGGGCCTACGGGGGTGCGGGCCCTGGCCCAGTTGCACCTTCTACTCCCCCGGTACTTATGCCACTGCTGGGGCCCTTGTTAAAGTTGAGGGTCGGATAAATTCAACCCAATATCAATAAATTCTTCAGGATAATGTTCAAGCATCAGTCACAAGGTTTAACTTACACAGGGGTTGGATATTCCAACAAGACAAGGACCCTAAACACACTTGGAAATCTACAAAGACATTTATGCAGAGGGATAAGTACAATATTCTGGAATGGGCGTGAATATCATGGAAAATCTATGGGATGATTTGCAGCGGACTGTCCATGCTCACAGCCATCAGAGAGATTTTGTATGGACGAATGGTCAAAAATACCCACACCCAAAATCCAGACACTCATCAAAGGCTACAGGATTTTTTTTATTATGTAAAAACTTATCAATTTATCAAAGTCTATAGGAGGCGTCTAGAGGCTGTTACTTTTGCAAAAGGAGCTCAACTAAGTATTGATGTAATATATCTGTTGCGGTGCCCAAATTTATGCACATGTCTAATTTTGTTATGATGCATATTGTATATTTTCTGTTAATCCAATAAACTTTATGTCACTGCTGAAATACCACTGTTTCCATAAGGCATGTTATATATTAAAAGGAAGTTGCTACGTTGAATGCTCAGCCAATGGTAAACAAAACTCCAAAGAATTAAGAGGGGTTCCCAAACTTTTTCATATGACTGTAGCTCCAAATTGATCCCTGGACGTCTACCATTGACTCAAACAGCCAATTGGCAGGTTTTAGGTGGCGAAAAGTTGAATTTGTATTCTTAAAGGGCCAGAGTATGATAAATCTCTAAAATCGAATTTGAATTTTTCGAAACAAATTTGAATAACCCCCTAGTCGAATTGACAGTTTTGACTATAAAACGAATACACTGGTCAGTTTTGACCCAAACCAGTCATAAAACATGCGGGCCAATCAAATTCCATAATCATTAAAATGATTTGGTCTGGCTGGCAATTGGTTGCACTGGCATGTCTATATGGCCAGTGAATAAGGAACCCTTGTGTCCTGGCTGTGCATGTCTCTATGATCTCAGCTGATGCCCATAGCTCTACTCAATATTATCAAGGGCATATGTGGTTTATTTTAGTGGTCTGGAAGCCCAAGGCATCCAATTGGGTATTCACTTTTCAGGTGCCCAGTTAAATGCAGCTTACTGATTGGTTGCTATGCGTAACTAGACCTGGAGCAAATGTTTTTGCCCATAATAAACAGAGATTAATATGAATGTTTCAGTAATAACACATCTCGTTGCCAGTAGCCAGGCCATAAAAAAAGGGTTAATGATGGCTGTCGTTTGGGCCCCACAGAGGAAATTCCCTGATCCCGACGCCTGTAGAGATAATAAAGGCCAGTGCTATCTTGTATAGGAAACCCTGGACAGACATTAAAGGAAATGGGAAGGAGCGGCCAGACTGATCTCTTTGATGCCCCCTCACTATCATATCATATGTTACTTCATATTTATTTGTAAAAACAGACCAGCGGTGAAATGGATTTTCCACTTTCCAATTGCACTTTGTCCTTGGGGCCCCCAAGCTCTTATTTCCACTGAAACCTCTGCTCCCTAAATTAGACTAGAAGGACACAGACCAGACACCCCTGATGTAGTATTGTCTATGTCCCTATACAGGGAATTGCTTATGTCCCTATACAGACAGGGAATTGCTTATATCCCTATACAGACAGGGAATTGCCTATGTCTCTATACAGACAGGGAATA
This sequence comes from Xenopus petersii, assembly GCA_038501925.1. Taxonomy (NCBI): domain Eukaryota; kingdom Metazoa; phylum Chordata; class Amphibia; order Anura; family Pipidae; genus Xenopus; species Xenopus petersii. The sequence continues at coordinate 157,122,317 of CM076682.1, read as the reverse complement.
TAGGAGAGGAAGAAGGGAACAGCTGGCAGATAGAAATGTTGACAGTACAAAGCTTGGCCGGCTAGTATGTGTATGTTTATGTATGTGTCTGGGACACTGAATGTTGAGCTTTAAGCGTGGCACTTAGAAAAGGAGCGATTTAATTTAATTTAAGGGTCACATTTATACACACCACAAGTTTGTAAATAAATAGCTAAGGTACAAAGGTTGAAATGAAATGGGTATTTTTGACTTTGAGTTTCAACCACAAACTTTTAAGCCTGGCACTAACGGCCAAATCCCACTGTGATTCCGCAGCAATGCACACACCTGTCACAGGTACCTATTATTGTGGATAAGGGAGCTGCCATGTTGCTCTACAGCCTTTATTAGAGCAGCTCCATCCTATTGTTATTTAAAAGAAAACAAACCCCTAAACTACAGCAGCTATGTCTGCTCAAAATGATGGTATAGAGACCCCAAGTTAATAATATAAACATATTTGTTGACGAGGCTGGACAACATGTTTTCTCCGTGAGCCCCCCCAACTTAACATCACTTGGTTCAGGCTTGTTATTTAAACTCTTCCCAGGAACTGAGAGGCTAATGGAATGGAAAAGGGGAAAATGAAAAGTCGGCTCTTATCTCACACAAACAATAAGGCAACAGATAAATCCGCCTGGTTCTGATACACAGTCATCACATTAAAAGAAAGAAAACAGGAAGGCGGCATTATCATCGGGCTCCGGGTGGGACTGAGATCATTTTCAGTTGTGCCCCGTATCCACCTCCGATAGGGAAAACTTTATAAAGTCGCCAGATTTCCAAGAACTGGGAAAATAACTGTGAGAAAGGTGTAACACTTAATGGAGATGTTTTGAGGGTTTTTTTGGGGGGGTGGGGGGAGTTTAGACTGACTGGATAATTAGCCAGATAGGCTGTAATTAGGAGGGTGGGGCTTTATTGGGGTGTTTCAGAGATATTCTAAGATACTTTGCAATTGGTTTTTATTTTTCTATTAATAAGGAGATGGTGTGAATAGAGAGCTGAGTAATAAAAAGCAACAATAACAACACATTTGTAGCCTTAAGCTGGCCATAGATTTTTAAAAGATCTGATCGTCCGATCCATCGTGAGACCACGATTATCTCAAAACAATCATACGATCGTACAAATTGTCCATCAACTAAAAAGACCATTTCAGGCGATATTGCCAGCAAAACTGAAGAGTAGCTGCCTGCTTGGCCCTGCAAACATAGATGGATTGCACTGGGACCGATAAAGATTTTTTATTCTGGCCGATCAATTTTCTGACAGATGTCGGCCGAAAAATCATAAGATGTACGATTGTTCGGATCCCACTAACCGCACGATAATTTTGAAGGATTGGTCGGACTTTGCTAAAATCAGTCGTTCGGCAAGAAAAATCTTTGCGTCTATGGAGACCTTTACAGAGCATTTGTTTTTAGATGGGTTCAGTGACCCCCCCCCCCACCATTTGAAATCTGGAAAGAGTCAGAGGAAAAAGGCAAATAATTAAAAAAAAATAATAAAGACCAGTTGAAAGTTGCTTAGAATAGGCCATTCTATAACATACTAAAGGTTAATTGAAAGGAGAACCACCCCTTTTATAACTGCAGATTGCTGTATTTCCCTATAGCTATAAAGATTTATTAGATAGACTATATAGAGATGTTATCCCAAGTATTTAGACACTGTACAATCACATTAATTAATACCTTTTTGTGTCATTATAATTTTTTTTTAAAAAAAAAAAAAAAAGGAAAAATGATGGCCACTGTCTGTATAATTGACCGACTCCAGATCCTGCCAGCTAAGCCCCGTCAGTACAGGGTAGAAGGGTTATGTAACCACAAACACAGATATTATCCAATGTGCTGTACAGTGTTCTGTGGATGAAATACAAAACCGATGTTAACACAATCAGAAGCCCTTTCTCCCCACCCTTATTTGTACAGGAATATTAGGTACCTATGAAAGGTAAATAGCACTTGGTTTGCTTGCACACCTGTTATCAGCCGTCTTATGTTCCTTTATAGTGATACTGGCAGGGCAGCAAATATCATAGGCTCTGTATCTGTATGAGCATGGGCAATATAGCAAACAAGGGAAAGTTGTGCTCACCACTATTTTTTAAAAACCATTAGGCGGGGGTGCAATGAGGGTGTGACCTTTGCAATATATGGACAAATAATCCCTGTGTTGTTTAAAGGGTAAGGCATTTTTCAGTAGCAGTATGCACAAAATGTCTCTGTCTTAAATATATTGATAATGGGTTGAGTGCAGAGGACTCTTGTATTTGACCATGGGCAATATAGCACCATTATATCACTGATTCCCAACCAGTGGCTTGCAAACAACATGTCACTCACCAACCCCTTGGATGATGCTCCCAGTGGCCTCAAAGCAGCTGCTTATTTTTGGATTCCAGGCTTGGAGGCAAGTTTTAGTTGAATAAAAACCAGACGTACTGCAAAACAGAGTCTTCTGTAGCTGCCAGTCCACATTGGGCTACCAATAGCTCTTATTTAGCACCCCCAGGAAATGTTTTCATGCTTGTGTCGCTCCCCAAATCTTATAACATTTGAATGTGGCTCACAGTTGGGGTTCCCTGAATAATAACTAGTATTGGCTAAATGTTTCTACTAGGCTGGCACAGGCTACATATCAGTAGGACAGGTATTACAACACTATTGTCGCATGTGTAGGCCACATATCTGTAACAGGTCAGACAATACAGAACCATAATGTTATATGCTGGCACTGGCTCAGTATTAGACAGGGCAATACAGCACCTACTGTTGCCACCTGTCTGGTTGTGAACTGACTAATTTGGTTTTACTTGGGGCTGTTAGGACCAAAGCCCAATCAAAAATCTTGCCAATACCCAACTCTCAAGTCACAGCCCCTCCCCTACATGGCATAACCCTTCCCCCGTACAGCATGACCCCACCCTGGTGAAGTGTAGACAAGCCCCCTACCCGCATGTTTACCCCCGAGTCAGGCGGGTTTGGGCAAACCTCAGCACTCCATTTGCAGGCTGCGGACTCAGGTTGAATTCTTCGACCATAAACTGCTGGCTTCCTGCTTCCAGCTTCTGTTTTTATAGGCGTGTAGTAGGCCCACCCCTTTTGTGATGTCATTGGTAGGGCTAGCCTATAAATAGAGGGGAGGAGACTGGTGTGGGCAGGCTCGGGTCAGATGGCGGTCAGGTGCAGGTCAAAAAAACCTCGACCCGCACATCACTACCCCACCCCTATATGTCAGATGTCACTGCTCACACCCTTGTCCCACTTTGCCAAGGCTAAAGATGGCAACCCTAACCATTAAATAATAGGCTACATCTGGCTATATATCTGTACTAGACCAGACAATACAGCATCATTATAGGAAGGGCTATTGGCTGCAGTATAACAGCAATACAGCATCAACATATAACAAAAACAAAGCCAACTAAGTGGTATAGACAAGGGGGTGGGGGGTATTTGGAGGAGTGCTAATGGGAGTGGACACAACCCATTAGATAACAAAGAAATCAGCTATATGAGCCCCATAAATGAAACTCTGTAGATGCATTTGGTCCAGTAGATTTGGGGGATTCAATAATCATTATATCAATAGTTGGATAGGGCTAAAGTTACACATGACAATATATAGTGAATAAAGTACACCCTCTTGTAAATTATAGATCTATATAAACCACTGCACTGCCTCTATGGAGCAAGCCCAGAACTGGAACCCTAAGACCAATGGCATATGGGGGGTTTATTCACCATTCCCCTTTAGAGAGGTTGGTGAACACAATATAAATAAACTTACACGTCTGTGATTCTGATGACTTGAATAACTTCTTGGAGTCATACCAAACTGTCTTGCAGTCTTCTTGCAGTTTGTAAAATCTTGGCCTTTTCCATGAACCTGATTTTAACTTGAACAGATTGCTGCCTTTCAGAAGAACCCTCAAATCCTCATCATCTTGCAGTCCTGTTAGCAGAAAGAGAAACATGTACAATAAATTCTGGGACACTTTGTACAGCACTCCCTTATAAGGGATAATCTACTCCCTACTGTAAATGATAAGGATATTAGAAGTCACTGAGGGGTTCTGTGACCATATAAAAGGCACAAGGCACAAGGCTGAGTTATACAGGGAACTCTGAGTATCACTCATATATAAGGAATAATATACCCCCTACTGTAAATTATAAGGATATTAGAAGTCACTGAAGGGTTATGTGACCATATAAAGACACAAGGCTGCAGGCTGAGTTATACAGGGAACTCTGAGTATCACTCCTGTATTATAAGGGATAATGTACCCCCAACTGTAAATGATAAGGATATTAGAAGTCACTGAGGGGTTGTTCTGTGACCATATAAAGGCACAAGGCTGCAGGCTGAGTTATACAGGGAACTCTGAGTATCACTCATGTATTATAAGGGATAATGTACCCCCTACTGTAAATGATAAGGATATTAGAAGTCACTGAGGGGTTGTTCTGTGACCATATAAAGGCACAAGGCTGCAGGCTGAGTTATACATGGAACTCTGAGTATCACTCATGTGTTATAAGGGATAATGTACCCCCTACTGTAAATGATAAGGAAATTTCAAGTTCCAGAAGTTGTGAGTCCATTTCACTTTATTGACCCCACCCTTTTTTTTGTAAAAAAATTAACTGCTACAGTTGATAAAAGCTCAATAACGCAAGAGAAGTTTAGTTCAAGACATATGGCTTGGAATCTTTTGCACAGAGCATTTATACAATGTAATACAAATTTAAATCCTGCCCTTTAATTTTCTCCTTCTTGGTGTTGTAAAACAATGTATGTTTATGGGGTTTTAATAAAGCAGGTAAGTCGACATTGTGGGGAAACTATTAATATTCTCATGACATATGAGAGGGTGAAAGATTTGTGGTGGTTTTCCATGATCTGCTTGGAAAGAATGGAAAGAACATGTTCTACCGTTTATTTTGCATTAAATAATTCATGAAGACACAAGTGTATTATCTGAGTCCATTCTACACCTCTGTATATAAATAATCTGTGTTCCGTCTGCTTCAGAAAAGAGAATACTAAACTGGCCCCAGGTGTATAGCTAAGGATGCTGGGAGTTTGAGCTGCTGGATACAAACAAATACTGTACATAAGAAATAACACACCTCCTGTTGTAAAATCTATAAACATCAGAAGTCACTGACGAGTTACAGGACCATATAAAGGCACAGCTTAACTGTCAGAACAAATATGAATGGCACAATGCACAATTCATGCAATGAAGGATCACGGGGCTAGACCAACCTGTATCCAATCAGAACATTACAATGATCACAGGCCTAGACCAACCTATATCCAATCAGAACATTAGAATGATCACAGGGCTAGACCAACCTGTATCCAATCAGAACATTAGAATAGACACAGGGCTAGACCAACCTGTATCCAATCAGAACATTAGAATGATCACAGGCCTAGACCAACCTATATCCAATCAGAACATTAGAATGATCACAGGCCTAGACCAACCTATATCCAATCAGAACATTAGAATGATCACAGGGCTAGACCAACCTGTATCCAATCAGAACATTAGAATGGACACAGGGCTAGACCAACCTGTATCCAATCAGAACATTATAATGATCACAGGGCTAGACCGACCTATATCCAATCAGAGGATTAGAATGATTACAGGGCTAGACCAACCTGTATCCAATCAGAATATTAGAATGGTCACAGGGCGAGACCAACCTGCATCCAATCAGAACATTAGAATGATCACAGGGCTAGACCAACCTGTATCCAATCAGAGCATTAGAATGAACACGTCAACCTGTATCCAATCAGAACATCAGAATGATCACAGGGCTAGACCAACCTGTATCCAATCAGAACATTAGAATGATCACAGGGCTAGACCAACCTGTATCCAATCAGAGCATTAGAATGAACACGTCAACCTGTATCCAATCAGAACATCAGAATGATCACAGGGCTAGACCAACCTGTATCCAATCAGAACATTAGCATGATCACAGGGCTAGACCAACCTGTATCCAATCAGAGCATTAGAATAATCACAGGGCGAGACCAAGCATTAGAATGATCACACAACTGTATCCAATCAGAGCATTTTAGTGATTACAAGATTAGACCTGTAGCCAATCAGAGTTCTGAACAACAATTTTCACAGAGCCAATTGACAAGTTGAAAAGAAAGTGCAGTTCACACTCCTTGAAAGAAGAGCTCACACTCACTCTGTATTGAAGGTGTAAGAGAGAACCTTGGGACATCAGACTGCTCCTCAGTGTATCTCTGTACAAACCAGTGGGCAAGGCTGCGGTATTTATCGTCTATAAAAACAGGGACACAATTCCACAGAAATATCGAATTATTCTATGTATCTGCAGAGGTGGCAGAGCCTGGGTGAATCTGGCTTTGCATTATATCATCTAAGTGTACATTTGGCCCTTCAGCTGCTGCTCAACTCTCTGGTTAAATGCAGATAAACTTTCTAACGCTATGGGCTCCCCTGTGGCCCAACAGCAATAAACCTGCCTTCCTGTAATAATTCCACTGGCAATAACAATAGGCTGGGCTCTGGCAGGCCCAAAGGCTACACCCAAAATTCAGGAACAGCGTCCTGAAATCCCCCCACTGAAACCACATGCCTCTGTATGAGCTGTATGTTCAGATAAAATAGAAAAAGACCAACCCCCCATAGTTCAAGCTAATGGTATGTTCCACTTTCTGTACAAACCCTTCCCTATCTACTGGCCCTGCATGTTTGCAATGTCTCTAAGCCAGTACAATGACCAAAAAGAAAAAAATTGTTGTGTTACACTGATGGACCATACCAAAACCATATTTATTCCAGAAGATCAACGTTCCCACAAGCCAGTGCTGTGTTACACTGATGGACCATACCAAAGCCATATTTATTCCTGAAGATCCACATTTCCACAAGCCACTGCCGTGTTAAATTGAGGGACCATACCAAAACCATATTTGTTCCTAAAGATCCACTTTCCCACAAGCCACTGCCATGTTACACTGAGGGACCATACAAAACCATATTTATTCCTAAAGATCGACATTCCCACAAGCCATTGCCCTGTTACATTGAATGACCATACCAAAACCATACATATTCCTGAAGATCAACGTTCCCACAAGCCAATGCTGTGTTACACTGATGGACCATACCAAAGCCATATTTATTCCTGAAGATCCAAATTCCATCAAGCCAATGCCATATCCCTCACAACTAGGGATGCACCTAATCCCCAAATCCCTCATGAAAGATTCAGCCAAATACCGAACATAATCATAGTTTGTACTTTGTAGTAGTAGTACTTCCCTGGGCCTGTTTAAAAATAGCAGAATACCCTTCCCCCTAATGGCCTCAATTTAGGTATTAGGTCAGTCTTGAATTGCTGATGCCAAAATCGGCAGGCTCATCAGTAAATGGGAAATGTTTCAGGCAGATTGTTTGTTTGTTTAAATTCAGATCTTTCTGGGGAGGAATCCTCATAATGAGGAACTGTCTAACAATTGCTTGCGTAAGGGTGCAATGTGCTAACAGAATTACAAGATCAAGGCTACACGGCATGGCCAAGGAAGCTTTCTAATATTGTTCATGATCATTTGTCCCCTGGGAGAGCTGTAGCTCTGGAGGAGGTGAAGAGATGATGGAGATTTAGGAAGAAGTTGATGCAGATTAAAATGAAGACGAGGTAAGGTGGAGAGACCATACAAGTGGAAAGACCATACAGGTGGAGAGACCATACAAGTGGAGAAACCATACAGGTGGAGAGACCATACAAGTGGAGAAACCATACAGGTGGAGAGACCATACAGGTGGAGAGACCATACAAGTGGAGAAACCATACAGGTGGAGAGACCATACAAGTGGAGAGACCATACAGGTGGAGAGACCATACAAGTGGAGAAACCATACAGGTGGAGAGACCATACAGGTGGAGAGACCATACAGGTGGAGAGACCATACAAGTGGAGAAACCATACAGGTGGAGAGACCATACAAGTGGAGAAACCATACAGGTGGAGAGACCATACAGGTGGAGAGACCATACAAGTGGAGAAACCATACAGGTGGAGAGACCATACAGGTGGAGAGACCATACAAGTGGAGAAACCATACAGGTGGAGAGACCATACAGGTGGAGAGACCATACAAGTGGAGAAACCATACAGGTGGAGAGAAAATACAGGTGGAAAGACCATACAGGTGGAGAAGGAGAGCTCTGAATAAGATTTATGGAGGCAAAGGGAGCGGCACCTTGGCTCAGTTTGATGTTGCAGTATAATACATTGTTGTTTACAGTTGACATTTAACTATTATAAAAAGGTTATTTCTATTGTGGCCACTCATAAAAGTAAAGGGTAGAGTCTGCGTCTCACATTACATCCAAATGAATAAATGAATAAACTCACATTCACTCTATTGTCTGGCCGTCATTGCTTAAACTCCTGAACCATTTATCAACACCCGGGGCTCATTAATCAACACTGGGGCTCATTTATCAACACTGGGCAAATTTGCAGCAGGGAAGTATCACACAGCAACCAATCAATGATTAGCTTTTTTAGCTGCAGATGGAAAACCTAAAGCCCAAATTTAATTTGGTTACCATGGGTTACTGCCCAGGCGCAAATTTTCCCCAGTTGAGCCCCAGTGTGTGGTGATAGCCTACTAGCACTAGTGATGAGCGAAACACATTGAAGTCAATTGGGCGTTTTTACGTGTGACAATTTTTACGTGCATAACAATTTTTCTCACTCCAAACACATTAAAGTCAATGGGTGTTTTTTGCTGCAACTTTGTCTGCGGCAAATTTGCGCTGCAGCTTTGCAAAAAAATGTGCACATGGCAAAATTCGGAATTTCACCACAAATCCATGGCTGGTGAATAGATCGCTCATTACTACCCAGCACCCCATGTCATGATCACAATCAATATTTTCCCAGCAGACCAGATGGCACATGATATGCAGCAAAAACACCAGTGGGGTCACTAGAAGTGACATAACTACAGTAAAATCATTTCACTTGATGTTAATAAATACCAGTTGCCCCATCTGACCCTGCCAGCAAACAAACAATAAGCAATTAATCCACTGCCCTGATAACTGCTCTGTGAATCTGTGAATAAAGTGCCCTTTGCAAATCTACAGATAAGAAATAAATGGCAAAGAATTGGACAGGCTTTGTCCCGTACAGACAAGACTGGGTTAAATTGCAAAATTAACACTTCCTCTGCTGGAAAGAGAACCTGTTCTGAAAGAAAGAGAGTGTGAAATCTGAGAGGTTAATTGTCTGGTTGCTTTCTATAGGCACTGGTCACGGCAACTGTATCCTGTTTCACCATTTCACTCCCTGCACCGGCTGGGGGTGTGGGAGCCTCAACATACACTCAACATACATGTTTATCTAATGTGCCGATAATTGCAACCTCATGGCAGAATGCTGCTTTATATTCATGTGCATCTGTGGGTCTCAGCTCATGGAGATTAATCTGTGACCAAAATATGTTGCATGCAAATTGCAGCCCTGTAATTTGTTACCTGCAATCTACTACAGAGTGCATAGCAGCAGGAAGTGGGGCGTGCATAGCAGCAGGAAGTGGGGCGTGTATACTGGCAGGACTGGGATGTGCATTGTAGCATAGCAGTATGAGGTGTGGCATGTATAGCTGCAGGAGGTGTGGCTTTTATAGCGGCAGGAGGTGTGGCATGCATAGCGGCAGGAGGTGTGGCATGTATAGCGGCAGGAGGTGTGGCATGCATAGCGGCAGGAGGTGTGGCATGTATAGCGGCAGGAGGTGTGGCATGCATAGCGGCAGGAGGTGTGGCATGCATAGCGGCAGGAGGTGTGGCATGCATAGTGGCAGGAGGTGTGGCATGTATAGTGGCAGGAGGTGTGGCATGTATAGCGGCAGGAGGTGTGGCATGTATAGCGGCAGGAGGTATGGCATGCATAGTGGCAGGAGGTGTGGCATGCATAGCGGCAGGAGGTGTGTCATGTATAGCGGCAGGAGGTGTGGCATGTATAGTGGCAGGAGGTATGGCATGTATAGCGGCAGGAGGTATGGCATGTATAGCTGCAGGAGGTGTGGCATGTATATCGGCAGGAGGTGTGGCATGCATAGCGGCAGTCGGCGTGGCATGTATAGCGGCAGGAGGTGTGGCATGCATAGCGGCAGGAGGTGTGGCATGTATAGTGGCAGGAGGTGTGGCATGTATAGTGGCAGGAAGTGGTCTGTGCATAGCGACAGGACATGTGAATTGTACAGTCAATGTCCAGCTCAAATGGACAGTGACAACCCCACTGGTTCAGACAATGGCCACCCATGGTAGAGACGCCCAATAAAAAGTTATTAGTGTATTCTTAAAGGCTTCTTCAGATTGGGATTGGTAGTGTGGCCCTTACCCTGGCTTCTATATAGGGATGCACCAAATCCTCTATCCAGGATTCGGCCGAATCCCTGAGTCCTTCATGAAAGATATACATATGCAAATTAGGGACGATAAGGGAAAAAGTGGGGGGGAATTTTTTTTTTTACTTATAAAAACATTAATTTTACTTACATAAAGTTAAGTGATTTCCATCCCACACCTAATTTGCATATGCAAATTGTAATTGCATCTGCCCTCAATCCAAATCCTGCTAAAAAAGGCCAAATCCCGAACCGAATCCTGGATTGGGTGGATCCCTACTTCTAGATCAAGAGTGGCTGTGTCGAACACTTACATCTTACAACTATTTTCAGCCCAAAATCATAAGCCACAGTAATCAATCAGAGATCAGTTCTCATGAGTCGAGTTCAGAAAGTGGAATACAAGCTCACTTCTGATTGGCTGCTGTTCGTTCCTACTTCAGGAATGCACCAATTTCTACTTTGGCTGCAATCAACCCAAATAGTGTAAGGAAGCTCTAATTGCACCCAAACACCCCCCTTTTCTTGAGAATGTGCAGCAATGGCCGGAGCAATGGAAAGTCACAAAGAGAAGCAAATGCTCCAATGAGCAGGAACAGGCACATGATAAGTTTCTTTCTCTATCAAAAGAACAAGTGTCACGCTAACCCTGAACAGTAACCAACCCACAAAGCATGAAGGGATTGTGAAATGTTTCTCTTTCTCCACAGACACAACATGAGCAAGAATAATAAAGGCGAGCAGCTCCCCCAGGCACACGTGTGTACTGACACCAGCCCCCCGTAATGGCCCGGGGACAATCTGCAGGTGTGGAACCAAACAACACTCTCTAAACTGATTAAATGGAGGGGAGAGGTGATTAAAGTGGTTGTTCACCTTTAAATACACTTTTAGTATAATGTAGAGAGGGATATTCTGAGACAATTTCTAATTGGTTTTCATTTTTTATTATTTCTGGTTTTTGCGTTATTTCGTTTTTTATTCAGCAGTTCTCCGGTTTGCCATTTCAGCATTCTGGTTGCTAGGGACTAATTTACCCTAGCAACCATGCACTGATTTGAATAAGAGACTGGAATATGAATAGGAGAGGCCTGAATAGAAAGATGAGTAATAAAAAATAGCAATAACAATACATTTGTAGCTTTAAAGAGCATTTGTTTTTTAGAAGGGGTCAGCGACGCCCATTTGAATGCTCAAAGAATCAAAAGGAAAAGGCAAATAACTATAAAAAACAAATAATGAAAACCAATTGAAAAGTTGCTTAGAATTGACTATTCTATATAACATAATAAAAGTTACGGATGAACCACCGCTTTAAAGGAGAGGTATCACCTTTTCCCAATCATTACTAGAACTCTTCCTGATCAGTAAAAAAGAGCCCTTGGCCATTTCTTAACTACTGAATTAAGCACAAACTAGTGGGTTTTTGATAATTATCCAATTTAGTGAGTTTGTTTTAACGTTTTTTTTGAGCCCCTATTGGCACCCCACATTAGTTATGTCTTGTTCCCCCAGTTCTCTAAATGCCCCCCATTCACTTTGACTACAAGTTGGGGTGCAACTTCACATTAGGCATTGACACTGAACTGCATAGTGTGATGGGGGGGGATTTTAAGTGTTTTGTCCCTGCCCCCCCCCAAGTCATAACTTAAACCACTCCCCCACTATTTGTATTCTAACAGTTGCTAAGGCCCCTCCTGAACAGCCAATTACAATTCAACCAGTTGTAAGTACCGTGTAAGCTAGATATTAGTGATGGGGGGGCTATGAAAATATATTGTTGTGCAACTGGAGACCCGGGGGCAGACACCTCACAACATTTGTACCTTCAAGCAACTTAACGTAGATGCATGCAACATGGACACACAGAGACCAGTGCAGTCTGCAGCATGAAACAACTGCTGATTGGCCGTGCAGGATATATGCATGGAACATAGATCCGGTCTGAGTGTGTACGTTAGGAATGACTAAGAGCTGCTGAAAGAAGACTGATATCCTGCTATGATTATACACAGAATATACACCTCCTGGGTGAAGATAAATGGCTACAATAAGTAGATATGCCCAGCCACACTGTGCCTTTAAGAGTCCTCTGATTCATGATATACTCACATACAGAGTAATATAAATGATTTGGCAAGGGGAGAGTTATATTTACATTAAGCACAGCAAGATACACTAGGCTTTTGGAGATAGATTTGTGGGTGGGAGTAGTAGGGGCTCACTGAGAGACTGCCGGGTCCTACACAGATTAAAGGAACAGTAACACCAAAAAATGTAAGCGTTGTAAAGTAATGAACATATAATATACTGTTAGCCTGCACTAGTAAAAGCTGTGTGTTTGCTTCAGAAAGACTCTTATAGTTTATATAAAGAAGCTGCTGTATAGCCATGGGGGCAGCAATTCAAGCCCAGGATACACAGTAGATAACAGATAAGTACTACTATAATTTATATAAAGAAGCTGCTGTGTAGCCATGGGGGCAGCCATTCAAGCACAGGATACACAGTAGATAACAGATAAGTACTACTATAGTTTATATAAACAAGCTGCTGTACAGCTATGGGGGCAGCCATTCAAGCACAGGATACACAATAGAGAACAGATAAGTACTACTATAGTTTATATAAACAAGCTGCTGTGTAGCCATGGGGGCAGCCATTCAGGATACACAGTAGATAACAGATAAGTACTACTATAGTTTATATAAACAAGCTGCTGTACAGCTATGGGGCAGCCATTCAAGCACAGGATACACAATAGAGAACAGATAAGTACTACTATAGTTTATATAAACAAGGTGCTGTGTAGCCATGGGGGCAGCCATTCAAGCACAGGATTCACAGTAGATAACAGATAAGTACTACTATAGTTTATAGTTTACAAACTGTTGTGTAGTCATGGGGGCAGAACAACGGTACATCATAATTTCAGTTTTTGGTGTTCCTTTAAGACCCTCAGGTAAAGTGGAAGTGAGAGGAGGAGGAGCGAGACAGCTTCTTTAATAGTGGGCGTGACCGAGGAAGTGTGTGTTGCTGCGGGGCAGTGATGTGTCCCCTCAGGGGTAGGGGATCCAGTAGCAACAATGAAGTTCTTACCAAGCTGCTTGGAGTTCAGCTGCGCCTCCCGCCTCCTGCTCTCCTCCTGCACCAGCTCCTGGGACTTGGATAGGGAGGGCTGTCTGCGCACACACTGCATCCTGCTCCCCGGCCAATACTGATCTCCCGAGCTCCTGTCCCTGACACCACTGCTGGATAGGGAGGGCGGGGCTGAGAGAGGAGTGGGCGGGCCGGGAGAGGCGGGGCGTGGTCATCAATAATAACAGGGGAATAAGTAAAATGGACTTTATATGCATTGTACCGAGTGGTTAAAACACACAGCAGGGTTTAGGTAATTACACTAATGCTCTTATAACATCAGAGATCTGCTCAGCAACCAATAACTCTCCTCCAGCCTGGTACTGGACTACACTTCCCATCATCCCCTGTGACTCTCTATTAGTCACCTACACAGTGTGGCATCTCCCATCACTCAGTCTCAAGCTGTTCCTGTACTACACATTCTACAAGCAGATTCTGGTGTAGTTCAGAAACAGCTGCAGGGAATTCTGGGAGTTGTAGTACAACAACAAACAAAAAAAATGACAAATGACCATGGGAAGTGATGTTTGACCAAATTCAGAGAAGTGTTGATTTGGGGGTCAGTGACCTCCCGCCTACGTTTGCAACTGTGATTGGATCAGATGCTGGTGCCAAAACTTGTGCTAAAAAGTTGGAGAAAAGCCCCTTCTATCCTGGTCTGCTAATAATCTGAGTCTGCTACATTGTTTCAGGAATCAGAACACTCTGTGCAGAGAATATAAATAGACAGACAGACAAACATATCAAATCAGTATCACTTACCTGCCATTATTTTGCTTTTAAACAGTGACACCTACTGTTAAGACTCAGCAACTACAAGGAGCCATTGATACAAGTGGGTTGACCCAAAACCCATAGCAGGTTTACCCATGGGTCGGTTGGGTACACTCTTCCTCCTGCTCCTGAGATTCCCTGTCTTGGAACCAAAGGTGTGCACAGAATGACATACAGATGGGAAATATAGTGCTACAGATTAGGTGTGGGTCGGGTGCTAGTTAAGTGTCTGCATGCATCACTATACTGAGTAAGCAGAACACTATAGCACTAGTGTTGCACAAGAGTACTAACCCAATTTTATCACCAGCAGCCCAAATGTTTTTAGATTTTTAATTTGGCCTATTTACTTTATTATTGGCAGGTGCAATGCTAAGAGCAGAAATGCATGATTGTATATGCCATACAGGCAAGCTCTTGTGCACAATTAAATACTTTCACTCATTGCTTGTAAAGTATGGAGCTCCCTTTGTATTCTGCTTCTACGGTGCTGCTCACATTTACTATATCAGGTGCAAGTTGTGCAAACACATTGGAGCAAAGCTTGTGGTGGGGCTACTGCAGTCATGGTTGCAAAGGGGGCTGGGCTTATGGGTAGTGGGCAGTGTTTGGGAGGATCATGGGTGGGGTTTCTGCTAATGGAGAGCGACTGTCATTTTTTTTCTCATATTCATTTTTGGTTGAGTCCAATGACCAGGATAGAATGTGTATAGAACCATAAAGCAAGACCAGCTGTCATGTTTGTGCCAGAAAGCAAGGACTGGAGCACGAAAAGTGTACAGTAATCCATTCCTTTCCCAGGCATTTCTACACAATATTCGCAATGATGTCAAGCACAAGTAAGGCATTGGTACAGCGAGGGAGGGAGGGATACCTGTTTGAAGAGGGATAGTAAACCCCAATGTGTGCTTGCACCCCCTGATTGCACCCCTTCATGGTAACAACTTCTCCTTTCCAGCACTGAATTAAAGGGGTGAATAGCTGAGCTTTGTTGTAAAGAAACCTTTAATGTGTATTTATTTATATTTGCTCTTTGGGGAGTACAGTATTACTGTGCTGAGTAACCCACACCCAGCCCTCGGTGCTTAGTAGCATGTTTGTGCTGTACACACCACGGGTCTGCTGATACTTCTAATCACACACGGGCACAACATTATGTAATATGTGACTATCCAAATAGTTCTGATGCAATTATTCAGGGGGTCCAATGGATATGGACTCATTCAGGACAAAACAAGGTTTCCCAACTTGGCCCATTATTATCTGGTTATACACCAATGAGACATTATGTCACTATGTACAACTGCGGTATAATAATGATACTTCTATGTTGGCCATTATTATGCATTGTGATTGGCTGTGGGAATGACTGTCCAGATATTAGGAAAATATGGGCAGATTGTATTAATCTGAAGCACATGTGATAGAATAGGGCCCATGCATTTTCAGGTTCATGGATGGTCAGACATAGTTCCGAATTGGGTCATTGGTCAATATGATTTTATGTTTCAGCCAATCAGCTTTGGTATGTTAATGGGATGTTCACCTTTACATAAACTTTTAGTATGTTATGGAATGGCAAAGTTTTCCATTGGCCTTCAGTATTTCTTTTTTATAGTGCACAAGCAATTATTAGTAAGGGAGCTGCACGGTCATTGATAGTAAGGGCTCTAAGGGCTCTTACACATGACCGTTCCGACTTGCGCTCCCCTGCGTTCCGTTTTTGGCATTCAGACGCAGGGTAGCGCAGGAATAGATGCAAGTAATTATTTGAAATGGGGCTGTACTCACTCAGGCGCGTGCAGGCGCCTAACGCAGGTTCAGATGCAACATGCTGCATTTTTCCTGCGTTCGGCGCCTACACGCGCCTGAGTGAGTACTGGCCCATTTCAAATAATTACTTGCGTCTATTCCTGCGCTCCCCTGCGGCTGAACGCCAAAAACGGAACGCAGGGGAGCGCAGGTCGGAACGGTCATGTGTAAGAGCCCTTAGGGAGCTGCACAGCCAATGATTATTAAGGGAGCTGCACGGCCAATGATTAGTAAGGGAGCTGCACTACAGGAGAGGCCCTGGCACATGCCGTGGGAGAGACAAATTGCACACAGATGGAGTTGCACGTCTACAAATGACGTGATTCTACGCTGGAGAGATTTGCCATGTGACACAAGGGGGCGCTGCCTGCTGTGTTTACGCCTGAAAAGGCTTATTTACTAACACAAGAGCTAAAGTTCATGCAAAATTGTGCCAATGCATGATATCCACAGAATAGATTTCCTGGGAAGGACTTTCTTTCTGAAATGCACAGTTTTTAGTGGCACAGTTACCAAAATATTTCTTGTCCGACACAGTATGGAGCCAATGATTAGTAAGTGGCTAACTGGCTACTTCTAGAGGGGACTGTGAACAGCAACACAATTCCCTTTTGGCTTAAAGAATTTGGGCAGCTTTACTGCATATAACAAGGCCTGCACTTTATTTGAGTCCAGTTCTGCTTTAGGCACCCAACCTCTGACTTAACTTATAATCACCACAAGTCCAATACATTGTGTGTATGTAGGGTGAACTATGGTGTGCAACAGTGCAAGGTCCACCAGGGGCCCCTGTCTGCTCACTCACCCAGGCCTAGATTTGTGGAAAGGCCACCTAGGCCCTCGCCTAGGGCGGCAGGATTTTAGGGGGGTGGCATGCTGTCCAACCACACCCACATTGGTTCAAAAATACTGGGGATGCGCTGGAGATACAATAGTTTTTAAATTTCCCATGCGCCAAACCCCATTGCTCTGGTAAAAGGGAGGGGACAGGGGCGATGAACGGCAGTGGGCCTAGGGGCGCCCACTAAGTAAATCCGGCCCTGCACTCACCCATTCCCAGCCCCACCCCCCATATTCGTACCTTTATTCATGGCAATCAGGGGAGACAGAGCTGCAGGGGAGCAACAGAGCAGGAGGGTGACGGCAACAGTGAAGCAGGTGGTGGACTGGTCTGGGATGGCAGAGCCCACCGGGCTGTTTCCCAGTGTCCAACCAGTCCAGCCCGACTCCATGTGCATACACTGATCACTAAGTACCCGCTTCCTCTCTGCTCCAACACCGGCCAATTCTTGTAACAATTTTCTTCTAAATACATACCTTCCAACATTTTGGAAACAGAAAGAAGGACAAAAAGATTTGCCATGCGGAGCTCAGCGAATTTTTTTGACCACGCCCATTTATGTCACCACACCCCCTATTTACCATGTCCATTTTACAAAATTTGGCAGGTTATGAAAGTATGAACAGATTGCTGTGGTTGTTTTCTTTTTATATGTTATTAGTTTTGCTAATGAAGGTGAATTGCCCTTTAAACTGTGAGTCTTCGTTCTTAGTGTATCTAAAACTGTTACAAAAGTATCTTAAGTATGTGTTCTCTGCCTAGAGCCAATTAAGTTAGACACTTTGTATCTTTTTTGTGGCTCTTCAGTGCAGCAGATCAAAGGAAACTCGGGACATATCAGTACAAATCAGGGACTGCGGGTTGAGCTGTCAAAAACGGGACAGTTGGGAGGTATGTAACATGCACTCAATAACTGCCACCTAAAGCTGCTGCTCTGGACATGGACCCTCATGTGCCTGTATATAAAGCTCATGCAATTTGCTGTTGAAATTGTCATATAGATCAGGGGTCCCCAACCACCAGGCTGCAGACCAGTGCTGGGTCATGGGCTGTGCCAAATTGGGCCACCTCTGGTCCCAGCTGCAGTCTATAGTAGCTGCAAAAATTTTTTTAAAATGCCCCAATTACTTGCAATCCCAGCTCCATGATGCGCCATCTCCAAAAAGGTTGGGGGCCGCTGATATAAATGATTATTAGTATGTAAATATATCTTTATATTATAAAGTGATGCAAGCATACCCAGTGCTGTACAATCTTATAATGTATTAAAGTACGCAGAGGGAGGACAAGTAAGAGAATAAATACAATAC
Source organism: Xenopus petersii (assembly GCA_038501925.1). Classification (NCBI taxonomy): domain Eukaryota; kingdom Metazoa; phylum Chordata; class Amphibia; order Anura; family Pipidae; genus Xenopus; species Xenopus petersii. The sequence continues at coordinate 157,103,977 of CM076682.1, read as the reverse complement.
ATATGTATGAATACACAAAGATCAAGTGCCTTGTGGTAAGAGAAACAGTAGAAAGCCGGTCCCTGCCCCATAGAGCTTACAATCTAAGCACCCCTTCCCTTTATCTTTGTAGCCACTCACTCCTTACAGTCCAAAGCAAAAGTTTTTGAGTCTTTTGGGCAGTGAAGTTCCAACTTACAGCGAGTCCCAGTGGCGTAACTACCGGGGGAGCAGGGGGTGCGATTGGGCCAGGGCCCGCACCCCCTCAGGGCCCCCGGCAGCTCACGCGCCACTTATTCCGGCCAGTTCCAGGTGCAGTGTCGGACTGGCCCGGCGGGATACCGGGAAAAAACCCGGTGGGCCCCGACCCTTGTGGGCCCCCGCCGGGCCAGAACCCTTATCCCGATATTTGCAATCGCTAAATTTTTTTTTATTTCCGGCGATGCGCAGCGCCGCCTGCGCATGCGCGCCGAACGGCGTTGCTGCGCATGCGCGCCCGAACGGCTGGGCCGACAGGTTTTAGTAGGAGGGCGGGGGTCGGCGGGGGTCGGCGGGGGGCCCCTGGACAGCAGTCCTGGTGGGCCCCGGGCCTCCCAGTCCGACCCTGTCCAGGTGTACGGAGGGGGGTGGGGGCCCGGCTGCGCGTCCTGCGCCAGGGCCCGCCCCCCTCTAGTTACGTTGCTGGCGAGTCCTTATCAAACTGCTTTTTTAAACGATACTGCACATGCCGCTCTATTTTCTGCCCAGCTAGAAGGTTGTCGGATGATTACTGGAAGGACACGGCTTGTTCTCTCAAAAGTGTAGATTCACTCACGTCTGTGAGTATAATATACCACCAGATCAGCACTGGGTGAAGATTTCACTTAAAAGGAACTAATTAAGCAATTAGACCAAAACCTTTATCAATTGGTGTCTTTAGAATTAATTTGTTACCATAAGAGATGTTTGTGAAACAAGGGTAGTTTTGCACATTGTTGTTTAAAAGAAAAAATTTTTTTGTGTTTTTTATTTTTTCACTATTTTTTGATTTCTCACTGGTTTGAATTTTTCTATTCACTTATATCCTTTTTACACCAATGCATAAACTGACAGTGGTGTATATATATATATAAAATAGACACAAGTCGCACAATCGTAGTGTTCTTATTTTTATCACACACTGTTTATATATTTTTTTATATACGTTTAATCACGCACAGTTAAAGGTGCATTTATACAAAAAATAGCACGAAATACTACACCATATTACGCATATCTGTTTTTGTTCCCTTTTTCCTTTGCTTTGTCAGGAAATGCATCGATTCCCCTTTACCCAAATTTGAACTCACTCCTTACAGAGCAGCTTCCATATTTGGTTTACAGGGTTCCATGAATCTCACAGCAGAGATGGAGGAATTTGGGACATATTGCCCAGTAATGTGCTCTAATGAGATCATTGAGTTAATTTTTATCAGATCCCCGTGACAAGAGCTCATGGACTGTCAGATGGTTCTGGATGGACTGACTGGGGCCATTGGTTAAGGACATGTGGGGCTCAATTAGGGACAGACACACACACAGCAGCACTGACAGACACTGATTATATATATACATAATGATATGGACATAGGCTGTAGGACTAGGGGTTTCATTCAACAAGAACAGTTGGGGGTCACAGGTGGACACCCCTAACTTACATAAACTTTACCTGTTCCATTATTTCCTGTATTACCTGGGCCCACCACTAAATGCATTGAAGTCAATGGGCGTCAAAATTATTTTGAAGCAAAACAATTTTGACTTGAGCGACAAATTATTATAAGCTTGACTATTTTGTCCAAATGCATTAAAAGTCAATGGGCGTTCGAATAATTTTGATACGCGGCAATTTTTTTTGACGCAGTGGATTTTTCGCTGGCGAATTGTTGCCTGCAGTTTCACAAATTTATTTGTTGAAGGTGATACGTGGAAATTCGCCGAATTTCTTCGACCATCACTATCCACCACCTCTCTTGTAGCCCTGATGCAAACAACCTGCGCTTATGGCCAACTCTTTGCATGATTTAAAGGGGTTGTTCACCTTTAAATTAACTTTTAGTATGACGAGAGTGATATTCTGAGACAATTTGCAATTGGTTTTCATTTTTTATTATTTGTGGTTTTTGAGTTATTTAGCTTTTTATTCAGCAGCTCTCCAGTTTGTAACTTCAGCAGTCCGGTTGCTAGGGTTCAAATTATCATAGCAACCATGCATTGATTTGAATAAGAGACTGGAATATGAATAAGAGAGGGGCTGAATAGAAAGATGAGCCTGGTTAGGGTGTGACAATAGCACTAGAAACCAATGTATTGCACAGAAACAGACTCTCACATACCTAAAATACCTCTTCACTAACTGCACAGGAATTTCACTTATGAGAGGAACTGGGAACTGTATGAAAACCAAATAGCTGAACCTCACTGAGCATGGGCCGGTCCTGCCCCTTATTATCCAGCTGTGAATTAGCTCTCACCTCATAAGTGCTTGTGCTGGTTGCATGTAATGTACAGCATTTCTTGTTAATTAGAGGGCCCCAATATTAACCCCACATGTACAAGTGCTAAAGCTCTATGGGGCACAAACTTTCACCCCTTCAGACCCACCCACCAAAACACTTGCACCTGGGGGATCAGCTGAGCACCATGGACCCCTCACTTGGCACTTTATATTAAATGGTTGTACACTTTTATTTAACTTTTAGTATGATGTAGACTGTAGAGAGTGATATTTTGAGACAATTTGCAATCGGTTTTCATTTTTTATTATTTGTGGTTTTTGAGTTATTTAACTTTTTATTCAGCAGCCCTCCAGTTTACAATTTAACTGATCTGGTTGCTAGGGTCCAAATTCCCCTAGCAACCATGAATCGATTTGAATGAGAGACTGGAATAGGAACAGGAGAGGCTCTCAATAGGAAGATGAGTAATAAAAAGTAGCAATAACAATACATTTGTAACTGTGCAGAGCATTTGTTTTTAGATGGGGTCAGTGACCCCCACCTGAAAACTGGAAAGAGTCAGAAGAAAAAAGGCAAACAATTTAATAAAAACTATAAAAAAGAAATAATGAAGACCAACTGAAAAGTTGCTTAGAATTAGCCATTCTATAACATGCTAAAAGTTATTTTGAAAGTGAACCACCCCTTTAACCTTTGCTATTGAATGTAATACGTAATATGCACAATTTAATCCTTTATGCAGGTGTAATTCTTTATTGTGGGCTTCAGAGAGCAAAATAATACAGAGCTTTGTGCAGCTTTGCCAGGGGCCCGGAAGGCTATGTCTTCCTGCTTGGCAACCACAGAGCAGTGCAAATACCAAACCGTAGAGCTGCTGCTGGGACTGTTGCTTTCTATGTCTCAACCAAGAATGTCTCTATTTTTCAGCGGGAGTTAGCCACTAGGGGGCAGTGTTTCTTTGGGGTAATTTTAAAGGACCAGTAACATCAGTTTTTTATTGAAAAATGTATTGTTGAACGAAGAAAAAACACAAAGCCATATTAAACTTTTAAATCACTAAGTCTTTATTAAGAAATAACTTACCGAAACTCCACTTGCGCTCCTCTTCAGAAAAGGCGATCCGCCAATCCGCTCGATTTCTCCTCCCTGCTTTCCTTATAGTAGATAGCCAGGGAGGAGAAATCGAGCGCTGCATGATGGATTGTTGCAGTGTTTCAGTAAGTTATTTCTTAATAAAGACTTAGCGATTTAAACGTTTAATATGACTTTGTGGAGTTTTTTTTCCGCTATACACTAACAAATTTTTTAATAAAAAAGCTGATGTAACTGGTCCTTTAAGAAACAGTACAGTGGGGGGGCAATATAAAAGAATATAAAATAAAGAATGGAATGAGAGAGGGTGATTGGAGAGCAAATATAATTAGTCAATGGGACCCTTGTAGAAGTTTACAGCTGTATACAGTACATAAGGTCTCTGCCATGCAATGCACTTCCTTATTCACTCAGATCTCTTTTAGGCACAGGGTGATATTTGGGTATACGGGTCTTGTACCCCATAGCAACCATTAAGCAGGTAGTACATCTAGTAAACTGTGTCTCAAAAGAGTTGAGCAAACAAAATTCAAGATGGACACTTTCCAGTTCAAACCTAGTTATTAGGTGAAGCAATTTGCACATACTGCATAGCACCTAGTCTTATTTATTATTCTTTATTTTTGGTACAGCCTAGAACTAGAACCGGTAACAAATCACTCCCTCTCTTTATAGGGAATGATATTTTCTTCCATCATCATCCTTATTTATTCATAGAGTGCCAACAAGCTACATAGCTCTTTAGAATAACACTACTCCATATATTATTATAGGAGGCTAAAATCAATTGAACAGGGTGGTTAACTTTAAAATATACTTTTAGTATGTTATAGAATGGCAGAATCGAAGCAATTTTTCAATTGGCCTTATTTAATTGTAATAGTTTTTAAATTATTTGCCGCCTTCTTCTGGGGGTCACTGACTCCATCTTAAAAACAAATGCTCTGTAGTGCCACAAATTTATTATATTACTATTTATTTTTTTGCTAATTTTTCTATTCAGGCTTGTGATGTGTGGGTGGCCCGATACCCACGGGACCTGCAGGTTCTCCTGCTCTCTCCGACCTCCACCATCAAATGCCGGCTTCCGGGTTTGTGTTTTATAGATGCTGCGCCTGCTTGCTCTGACCCGTTTGTGACATCATCGGTAGGGCAGCACGGGTCTATAAAAGCAACCCAGAAATGCGGATGCGGGCAGGCGCGGGCTAAGGGAGGACAGGTTAGGCTCAGGTGTGGGTCGGGGAAACAGTGTCGGACTGGGATGCCAAGGGCCTACCAGAAAACCTTAGGCTGAGGGCCCACTTTCAAAACTTTTATATCTCCTCTCCTCACTCAACCTCTTTATTCTCCTAGTCTCTTTTCTCTACATACTATACTATATTCTTCCATTATTAAGCCTCTTTGTTACCATAAAGAAATGCAGAATGACCATGAAATAGGCCAAATGGATTGAAGCAAGAGGCCCACTGACACCTGGGCCCTCCAGGAGTTTTCCTGTTATCCCTGTGGGCCAGTCTGACACTGCGGGGAAATCACGACCCACATATCATTAATTCAGGCCTCTCCTGTTCATATTCCAATCTCTTCAAATCAATGCATGATTGCTAGGGTAATTCGGACCCTAGCAACTATATTGCTGAAATTGCAAACTGGGAGAGCTGCTGAATAAAAAGTTAAATAACTCAAAAATTAGGGATGCACCGAATCCAGGATTCGGTTCGGGATTCGGCCAGGATTCGGCCTTTTTCAGCAGGATTCGGATTCGGCCGAATCCTTCTGCCCGGCCGAACCGAATCCGAATCCTAATTTGCATATGCAATTTAGGGGCAGGGAGGGAAATCGCGTGACTTTTTGTCACAAAACAAGGAAGTAAAAAACATTTTCCCCTTTTAACCCCTAATTTGCATATGCAAATTAGGGTTCAGATTCGGTTCGGTATTCGGCCGAATCTTTCACGAAGGATTCGGGGGTTCGGCCGAATCCAAAATAGTGGATTTGGTGCATCCCTATCAGAAATGCAAATAATGAAAACCAATGGGATGAAAACATGGACATACGGTAAAGGTTTGAAGGTGGAGGGAAAGGGCTGAAAGTAATCATTTTGGCTGTTTCTAATCTAAACTAAGGGAAAATAGTGCCCAAATTTAACCCGCTGTACGGCGCTGACCGAGGGAATCACAAGAGACGCGTGTTGCTCAATAATCTTGCGGGTTTACTGTGCACATCTATTGAATATGTGGCAGTGGGTTGGCACCGTACAGTGGGTTAAATTTGGGCGCTATAGTTACCTCCGGAACGAGGTGAGGAGGACCCCGCGAGAGCTGCTACTGAAGGGAGAGACGCTACGCTACCGAACATTTCACAACCTATTTTGTGCTTAAGGGAAAATAGTCACTGTGTTATCTTACAGCAGCCCCTCAGAACCCACAGATTGCAAGTCCGGGGCTGAGGATTTGGATATTGGGTGTAAATGGGAGGTCTGAGGATGATGGTGGAAATTAGGGATGCACCAGATTCACTATTCTACATATGTAAGTGAAAGAGAACTGCATGTGCAGTGTGTGTGGTTAAAAAAAATTTGACTTCATTGTTTGTGTGACGAAAAGCCACGTGATTTTTCGGATTTGTATTCGGTTCAGCCAGACACTTGGATTCGGCTGAATCGAAAATCCTCCTGAAAGAGGCAGAATCTTGCGCATGTTTTGGGCATGGAAATAATGTTGTTAGGAAGTGAAAAGCTGAATATCTGAGTATAAAAAGAGCAGTGTAGTGATAAATGGGAGACGTATGGAGTCATGTTAACATGTTGTGGGTTTACACCAAGTGCTAACTTTAGTATTGCAGGAGTAAAGGCTACATTATCTGCGCTACTTGTGACCCTGAAGTTGTTGTTGTGTAAAGGGATGCCGAGGTTAAAGCTGTTTTGTCTTGGCTAGAGATATCAAGGTCTCTGCAAGCTGAAATCATTTCCTACAGGAAACATGCCTGAAATCCTATGAATGATGGGAAACAGATCCAAGTATTAAAAAAAATAATGTTGTGGCCTGTCACTGTGAAAGGTAGAAAATCATATGATTCCGCTGCTCTTACACCGTTTGTCACCATGACAAAAACACTAGTGCAAGCCCCACCCTAAATGAGACACTGTCATGTCATGGGGAGTCAACTTTCTTTGTAAGGATGTCACGTTCCTGTTGAGATTTATAGTGATAAGCAACATAAATCAGGAACACAAACCTGAATATCAGCATATGCAGAAATACCGACATGAAACGCCCATGTCACCTCACTAAACAGAAAGACTCACCAAGTGCTGATGTGTAAACTGGCTGAAGATTGTGTAATGTGGAAAGTGTGTAAGGGTATATACCAAGTAATTAGTGTGGATGTTACTGTACTGGAATGTGTGTGACAGTGATGTGAAGTAAATCTGTTACTGTTATAAATCTGTGGTTTAAAGGATTCTGTCATGATTTTTATAATGTAGTTTTTATTTCTAAATCACTGTTCACACTTCAAATAATTCACTCTACAATATAAAATGTCATTCGTCAACTAGCAAGTGTATTCATTTTAGTTGTAATATTGGTGTGTAGCTGCATCTCAGGTCATTTTGCCTGGTCATGTGCTTTCAGAAAGAGCCAGCACTTTAGGATGGAACTGCTTTCTGGCAGGCTGTTGTTTCTCCTACTCAATGTCACTGAATGTGTCTCAGTGGGACCTGGATTTTACTATTGAGTGCTGTTCTTAGATCTACCAGGCAGCTGTTATCTTGTGTTAGGGAGTGGTTATCTGGTTACCTTTCCATTGTTCTGTTGTTAGGCTGCTGGGAGGAAAGGGAGGAGGTGATATCACTCCAGCTTGCAGTACAGCAGTTAAGAGTGACTGAAGTTCATCAGAGTACAAGTCACATGACTAGGAACAGCTGGGAAACTGACAATATGTCTAGCCCCATATCAGATTTTAAAAATTAAATATAAGAAAATCTGTTTGCTCTTTTGATAAATGGATTTCATTGCAGAATTCTGCCGGAGCAGCACTATTAACTGATGCGTTTTGAAAAATTTTTTCCCGTGACAGTATCCCTTGTGACCGATTGGCAGTGAAGGAACCACACAGCGGATAATGCAGCAGAAGGTGTAGCTTAGCCTTTAATGGCAGTTTGTTTAAGGAAGTACAGACTGTCCCTTTTCAAGGCTTACACAAAACAAAATAAAGTATAAAATAAAATCCTACTCCTGTCTGGAGACTAACTAAACAGATTCCCTTTCTAACCCGCCGGTCAGCTATTCTGATTCCGACACACACAAAATAACAAGGGTTTTCACCTTCTGAGTACACGGCAGCTTTTGTCAGAACACTTTCGCTGGAGCTCCCATCTCCTCTCACTGGGCTCCCTCTCTGCTCAGAAAACCAACTTTTAAGGGCTCTTACTCACGAGCGTTTTTACCTGCGCTCCCCTGCGTTCCGTTTTTCGGCATTCAGCCGCAGGGGAGCGCAGGAATAGACGCATTTAATTTTTTCAAATGGGGCTGTACTCACACAGGTGCATGTAGGCGCCGAACGCAGGTTGAGACGCAACATGCTGCATTTTTCCTGCGTTCGGCGCCTACATGCGCCTGTGTGAGTACAGCCCCATTTGAAAAAATGAAATGCGTCTATTCCTGCGCTGCCCTGCGGCTGAACGCCGAAAAACAGAACGCAGGGGAGCGCAGGTAAAAACGCTCGTGAGTAAGAGCCCTAATACTCATCAGCTAGGTTAATTGGCAGCCCATGCACCTGCTTGCCTGACAGGATTAACCCTAGAGCTGCTGGAAGAAACATTGCTTCTTTTGCCTACAAATTCCCCCAATCTGCCACACATCCCTCTTCCCAGCGTAACATTGTACTGTGGAGCAACTCTTGCCACATTACTGTGGACTCTGGATAGAGCATCAGCATTTGCATGCAGTAAGCCTGTCCTGTGCTTTACATAGAATTTAAATGGCTGTAGTGAGAGAAACCAGCGTGTTACCTTGGCATTTTTGTCTTTATTACTATGCATCCACTGTAATGGAGCATGGTCAGTAACCAAAGTAAAAGGCCTGCCCAGCAAGTAGTATCTTAAGGCTTCTGTAGCCCACTTTATTGCTAAGCATTCTTTTTCTACAGTGGCATATTTTTGCTCCATTGGCAGTAACTTTCGGCTTAAATACAACACAGGATGTTCTTCTTCCCCTACAAATTGTGAGAGTACTGCCCCAAGACCTACATCTGAGGCATCAGTTTGTAAAAAAAAATGTTTAGAAAAATCAGGTGAGATCAACACAGGGCAAGTACAAAGTGCAGTTTGTAAGTCCCTAAAAGCATCTTCAGCTTCTTTGTTCCAACTAATATTTTCAGGGGCCTTTTTCCCAATTAGATCTGTTAGTGGGGCAGCTCGGGTGGCAAAATGGGGTATGAACTGTCGATAGTACCCCACTAAACCAAGAAAGGCTCTGACCTGTTTTTTCCGTAAAGGTTGAGGCCAGTTTTCAATTGCCTGTATTTTATTTATTTGGGGTTTAACTGTGCCTCTTCCTACCGTATAACCCAGGTACGTAGCTTCAGATAGGCCTATACAACACTTAGCAGGATTAGCCATAAGTCCTGCTTCTCTAATTGACTTTATCACTGCCCCTACCTTTCCTAAATGAGTATCCCAGTCCTCACTGAAAACTATTACATCATCCAGATAAGCGGAAGTATATTGAGCATGAGGCCTTAGTAATATGTTCATCATTCTTTGAAACGTGGCTGGGGCACCATGTAGGCCAAATGGCAATACTGTATACTGAAAAAGACCATCTGGTGTCACAAAAGCCATTTTCTCCTTTGCAGGTTCCGCTAGAGGAATTTGCCAGTACCCCTTAGTTAGGTCTAATGTCGTAAGGAACCTTGCCTTTGCTAACCTTTCAATTAATTCGTCCACTCTAGGCATCGGATAGGCATCAAACTTTGATACCTCATTAAGCCTCCTGAAATCGTTACAAAAACGAATTGAACCATCTGGTTTGGGCACAAGCACAATGGGGCTTGACCACTGGCTATGGGATTCCTCTATTACTCCCATTTTTAGCATTTTCTCAACTTCTTGACGTATAGCGTCCCTCTTAGCCTCTGGGATTCTATAGGGTTTGACTTTGAACGTCAGGCCTGGTTCTGTAATGATATCATGAACAATCACACTTGTTCTACCGGGTTTTGAGCAGAAAACATCTGTTATTATTCACAAACATTTTAGCTTCATTTTTTTGTTCTGGGGTTAGGTCATCTGAGACTCTAACATCTGGCTCAGAAGGGGGCATTTTTGCAGTCACAGCAGAGCAAATGCCCCTATCTTTCCAGGGCTTTAGTAAGTTTATGTGATAAATTTGTTCAATTTTTCTTCTGTCTGGCTGTCTTATTCTATCATTTACAGGGCCAACTGGACAAATAATTTCATATGGTCCCTGCCAGTGTGATAAGAGCTTACTTTCAGCTGTTGGGACAAGTACCATTACTCTGTCTCCAGCTTGAAAATTCCGTATCACAGTTTTTTTGTTATAGACATTTTGTTGACCCCTCTGGGCTTCTTCTAGATGCTGGCGGACAATAGGGGTAACTTTAGCAATACGCTCCTTTAACTCTTCAGTATGTTGTATGATATTTCTAGTTGAACTTACTTGTTCCTCCCATTCCTCTTTTGCTATGTCAAGTAGTCCCCTGGGGTGCCTTCCATAGAGGAGCTCAAACGGAGGAATACCCAGTGGAGGACTGAGGTACTTCACGAACTGCAAACAACAAATAGGGAAGAAGCATATCCCAGTCTTTCCCATCCCTATTAACTACCTTACGTAACATCTGTTTAAAGGAATTGTTCAGTGTAAAAATAAAAACTGGGTAAATAGATAGGCTGTGCAAAATAAAAAATGTTTCTAATATAGTTAGTTAGTCAAAAATGTAATGTATAAAGGCTGGAGTGATTTCATGTATAACAAGTCAGTCAGAAACTACTTCCTGCTTTTCAGCTCTCTTGGCTTACACTGACTGGTTACCCTGGTTACCCGGCAGTAACCAATCAGAGACTTGAGGGGGGGCCACATGGGTCATATCTGTTGCTTTTGAATCTGAGCTGAATGCTGAGGATCAATTACAAACTCACTGAACAGAAATGTACCATGTGGCCCCCCTTCAAGTCGCTGACTAACTCAGAGTTATAGAGCTGAAAAGCAGGAAGTTGGATTCTGGCTGTTTTATTAGACATCTGTTCACTCCAGCCTTTATACATTACATTTTTGGCTAACTAACTATATTAGAAGCATATTTTATTTTGCACAGCCTATCTATTTACACAGTTTTTAGTTTCACACTGAACTGTTCCTTTAAGGGTTTTATTAAAGCGCTCAACCAATCCATCTGTTTGAGTATGGTATACAGAAGTCTTTCCTTACAAAGGGGCGGGGGACAACTAGCTGCTCCAACTCTAATCCTGCCTCTTTTATTACCCGATACAACAGATCATGTTTTAGAATAAAATGAGGGTAATTATCCTTAGCTTTACCTTCTACAGCAACCCCATTTACCTCGACAACACTCTTAAAGGCATTACCCAAGCACGGGTCATTTGCTTGCTCTCTTCCAAAGTCAGACGGTGACATATTCAGCCTCACATCACCTTGAACTATCTCTTGTTCTAGATTTCCAACAAAACCTTCACCACCTGGTAATTTATTTTGACACCGACCTTCCCTCATTAGGGTCATCTGACTCATTTAGCAAAGCATTCTGAACCCTATGGCCCCTTTGTTTGTCACTCCTTCTTTCACGTTTAGACTTCCTATTTTTACCGTTCCCTGCATAGAGATCAGGGTGAACGAATGGGAAAACCTCCAGCGGACTTTGTATCATGGACTCAGTTTTTTGCTTATTTAATTGTGCCTGTAGCACGGAGGCAAAATCAGGGTAGTTGCGTCCCAGCACTAGGGGGTAAGGCAAATCTGGCACTACTGCTGTTCTAGTCTGGAAAGTCTGTCCCGAGTAGCCAATTGACACAGTAACAGTAAAATATTGGGCCAAGCAGCCATGAACACACTTTATGTCAACTTTTCCTACATGGGGACTAATAGTATTTACCAATTTAGCCGATACTAGAGTAATATCACTACCTGAGTCCACCAGAGCTACTGTTGTTTTCCCATTTAACAATACTTGTGTACAGAAAATACCAGCTCCCCCTTGTTCCCCCAATAAAATGTGTCCATAATATTAAACCCACATTCCATAGGCGTTTTTCTCACTAGTGTTCTCTTTTTAGCAAAAGCATTTTCACTTGAGGTTCCATTTGCCGGTCCACTCATAATCTGCAACTCCATTTTGTGTGTCTTACCAGAGTTCCCCAGTTTCCGACGCATTGTGCTGCTAGTCTTGTCGGTTACCTGGTACAGGGCCTGATAACTCCTTGTCTGCAAGGTAACAATCAATCTGTTCAAGCATAGTATCACATGTTTTGGGGTTTCCTCTTGCCACCCACTGTCTCAGTCCTAGCGGCAAATCCCGCAGAAACCTGTCCAAGACAACAGTCTCCATAATTTCCATTGGTGATGAAAATTCTGGCTTTAACCACTTCTTGGCCAAATGCATTAAATTAAACAGCTGGGATCTTGGAGCTTTCTGTTCCTGGTATTTCCAGCCTTGGAATCTTTGGGCACAAATTATCGTGGTGACACCAGTCCTTGCGATAATCTCATCTTTTAATTTGTAATAATCTGCTGCCTCCTCCTCGCCCAAGTCAAAGTAGGCTTTTTGGGCATCTCCTAACAAAAAGGGGGCCAGTAAGCCAGCCCACTGTGCAGGGGGCCATTTTTCCCTGGTGGCTGTGCGCTCAAATGCAAGGAGATACGCTTCCACATCATCCTGTGGGACCATCTTTTGTAAAAATCGACTTGCATGTATGGCTTTTCCGGGAACCCATGTCAAGGTTACCATTGCCACCATCAGAGAGGCTCTGTGCCATCTGATCGAGGAGTACTCTATGTTCCTTTTGCGCTTCCACCATAGCGCCCATCTGAACAACCAACAGCCTGGTTGCCTCTGCAGCCTGAGCATTAGTTTCCTGCTGCACTGATACTGCATGCAGAAAGGCTTTAACTACATCCTCCATCTTGGTTCCCGAAGTCGGCACCAGCACAATCAGCGGATCCCACTTCTGGCACACACAAAATAAAATGGGTATTTACCTTCTGAGTACACGGCAGCTTTTGTCAGAACACTTTTGTTGGAGCTCCCATCTCCTCTCACTGGGCTCCCTCTCTGCTAAGAAAACCAACTTTTAACACTCAGCAGCTAGGTTAATTGGCAGCCCCTGCACCTGCTTGCCTGACAGGATTAACCCTAGAGCTGCTGGAAGAAACATTGCTTCTTTTGCCTACAAATTCCCCCAATCTGCCACACCCTTTAAAACAAAAGCAATGGGAATAATTGTAATGTGTTAGAATGGCAATAGTGTTAAACAATGCAGCACAACAGAGGTGGGGACGGGCACAAAACAAAACACACCTTTAGCAGGTGCTGTTAATGTCTTTTCTTGCTGAACTCATTGGCGCTGGAGTGTGTTGGTTGTGACTTAGTTTTCTTGGCAACCTGCTCCGGACAGTGAAATTAAAATGTGAGCATATCTAACTGGAGTGATAAACAAGAAGTGAGACACATTTATATACAGGAGCTATAAGCAATATGTCAGTAAGACTAGACAAGCAGCACCACATGTTGTGATATACAGTGCTACGCAATATGTTGGCGCTATATAAATACATGTTAATAATAATAAAGGCAGAGATGTGCGGAAGAACCACTTCTATGGGTCACATTGGGCTGGGGACAATTAAATCTTTTCAAAGGGGGCAATATAAATGTCAAGATTCCAGCCGATCAAAGGATTTCACTACCTTGGCCCACAGAGAGTGACAGTCAGTTCTCTCATCACTGGTTTAGGTTTTGTTAAAGGAAAACTATACCCCCAAAATGAACATTTCAGCAACAGATAGTTTATATCAAATGAAGTGGCATATTAAAGAATCTTACCAAACTGGAATATATAAGTAAATATTGCCCTTTTACATCTCTTGCCTTTAGCCACCATTTCATGATGGTCTGTGTGTTGCCTCAGAGATCATCTGACCAGAAATACTGAAGCTCTAACTGTAACAGGAAGAGATCACCTGACCAGAAATACTGCAGCTCTAACTGTAACAGGAAGAGATCCCCTGACCAGAAATACTGCAGCTCTAATTGTAACAGGAAGAGATCATCTGACCAGAAATACTGCAGCTCTAACTGTAACAGGAAGAAGTGTGGAAGAAAAAGACATAATTCTGTCTGTTAATCGGCTCATGTGACCTAACATGTATGGTTTGTTGGTATGTTTGTGTGCACCGTGAATCCTACAATCCCAGAGGACGGCCCTTATTTTTTAAAATGGCAATTTTCTATTTATGATTACCCAATGACATATACTACAAAAAAGTATATTATTATGAAAATGGTTTATTTACAAGAAGCTGGGTTTTACACATGAGCTGTTTTATGCAATATCTTTTTATGGAGACCTACATTGATCGGGGGATTTAGTTTTACTTTAAGAGAAAATATTATGGCTTTGCATTACTAGCAAAACTGTCATATTCCCAGGGAAAGAACTAGTGGTATGCAGAATAGGCACGTGCCTATGGCGAAAGTTGAAGGGGGCACCAGGCATGTACGTCTTCCAACCACTTTATGGCAGCTGAGATTCTAGCTATCTGTATAACTGAGCATTCTGTCAAAGTGGCACAAGGATACCCTGACAAAGAGAAGCAGAGGCTTTGGTACCAAGATACCTTATTAGACAGAACCAGGCACTAATACAAATTATGTTCTGCTTGTTGCTGACAGTAAGGAATACTTAGTGGAATGATCTGTGGAATATCCTGGTACCTTGCCAGCACTATGACATCTCTATTCCCCATAGTCATCTGTGTTCCTATTCCAAACACTCATGATTAAAATCCCATAACTTTCCTTAAGCGGAATCAGAAACAACACAGACTGTTCTTCTCCAAGTCATTAGCTCGACTTTATAAAAGCACAAGCGCCACCCTGTTCCCAAAATATGAAAGGAATAAATGGAAAACTTTATTTCCGAAACAAAACAACATATTAAAGGGGTGGTTCAGCCATAAACTTTTGGGATGTTATAGATTGCCCTTTTCCTAGCAACTTTGCAGTTGGTCTTCATCATTATTATTTTTTTATAGTTTTTTCATTATTTTTTTCATTATTCTATTGTCAATATCATTATTTTATTGCCACATCCTCTGGGGGGGGGGGGGAGTCACTGACCCTAGCAGCCAAAAACTATTATTCAGTGAGCTAACAATTTAATTGTTACCTTTTAGTCCTCATCTATCATTTCGGTCAGTGCCGGGCCAGCCATGCGCCCTAGGCAGCCTGTCTGTCCCCAGCGCCGGCTGAGAGCACGCAGGCGAATTGACGTTCGCGCCCGCACATGCCCCTATTGGCGCTCGTGCGCCGATGTGCACAATGGAGCTCTCTCGTGCGCGACATCGGAACTAGCTCGTTCATGCACAAAAATGGATTGTGCGCATGCGCAGGAGCGCAATAGGTAAAGAAAATGCCAGTGGCAGTTGGGAAGAGAGGGGACCGGACTTGGGGTAGGCGACAGAGAGGTACGTGCCTGGCGCCCCCCCCCAGCTTTGCGCCCTAGGCACGTGCCTACTCTGCCTACCCTTAGTTCCGGCCCTGATTTTGGTCCCTCTCCTAATCATATTGCAGTATCATATGCAAACCACTGCGTGGTTGCTAAGCTAAACAAGACCCTAGCAAGCAGATAGCTACTGAAATTCCAACCTGGAGAGCCGCTAAGCTGGAAAAGCACAACAAATAACTGCAAATTGTTGCAGAATATCAATGTCTATTTCATACTAAGAGTTAATTTAAAGGTGAACAACCCTTTTAACAGGACACAAAATAGTAAAGCCAATGTTTTTTTGGCCCAGCCCTAGAAGGGTTTTTGTCCTTTTTTAGTCACATCTACATAAGCCCATAATGAGCCATACTGTACATATTAGAGCTCAGATAGAGTGAAGCTCAGCGGGAGTCTTGCCTGCAGGCGCTGCTCCATCAGGAGCCAACTATTCTATTTTGTGCAACAAAACCAAAAATATGCCAAGAACTCACCCTGCTGAGTAACACAAACGCACCATCAAAGCAAGTCTATAAAATATTCTTACATAACTTTAAAGCAAAGCTGGATCTTAAATGACATATTATTATCTTTTTATATATATATATAATGGCAACATATTACACAAAACACGCAGCAATTAACATGCCTGTATGTTCCTGCAGGAAATTCACGCACACACGGAGAGAATATACACATTCCATGCAGAGGGTGCCCTGCTGAGAACTGGATCCAAAAACTTGTGCCCTCTGGGCCAAAACAGTAATGCTCCCAATGAATAAAATGGGGTTTTGCTTTATTATTAGTATTGTGGGGGGAAATAGAAAGGAAGAGAACTATCACTTTCTTATAGGGTTGTAGACAACTTTAATTCCCTAAAGGTTTTGGGGTCCCCCTTTAAAGGGGTGGTTCACCTTCAAGTTAACTTTTAGTATGTTATAGAATGGCCAATTCTAAGTAACTTTTCATTTGGTCTTTACTAATTTCTTATAGTTTTTTAATTATTTAGCATTATTCTTCTAACTCTTTCCAGCTTTCAAATGGGGGTCACTGACCCAATCTAAAAAACAAATGCTCTGTTAGGGTAAGACTACATGGACGTTTTAGGCGTGATCCGATGAGCTGCAACAAAACATGGGCGTCAAATCGCATGCGACGGAAATATGGTAAGTGAAAGCATTGATCCGTCGCGACACGACTGTTGGATGCAGACGCAGCGTGCAGCATCTGCATCCAACAGTCGTGTCACGTCGGATCAACGCTGCGACTTCATCCAACATTTCCATTACTTACCTTATTTCCATTGCATGCGAATTGACGCCGGCGTTTTGTTGCAGCGCGTCGGATTGTGCTGAAAACGCCCATTTAGTCCTACCATTAGGCTACAAATGTATTGTTATTACTACTTTTTATTCCCCATATTTGTATGCAGACCCTTTCCTATTCATATTTCAGTCTCTTATTCAAATCAATGCATGGTTGCTAGGGGAATTTGAACCCTAGCAACCAGATTGCTGAAACTGAAATTGGAGAGCTGCTGAATAAAAAGCTAAATAAGTCAAAAACCACAAATAAAAAATGAAAACAAATTGCAAATTGTCTCAGAATATCACTCTCTACAACATAACAGTTAACTCAAAGGTGAACAACCCCTTTAAGTCATATTATCACGACCCTCTTCCTTTCACGCCCACGAGTGAATGGATCTGACAGCATGGTTTCAAATAGGAGAGGGACATGGGTGCTTTCTGGGCCCCCCTATGGTCACATGGTTTGCTGTTTAAGGGTGTAACATTGCATTCCCAGTCCCCAGATAGAACTGGACTGGCATTTAAAATAGTCTCAAAGTCAGGTACACAGAGGTCCAAACAGCCCCCCACCAACCCAATATATAGTGACTGTCTATAGCATCTTACAGCAGCCCCTCTGGTATTTAGAATCCACAGATTGCCAGTTCCTACCCCCAGAAATGAATATTTTTGGCCACCACATGTATATGGGGCAAACTGATGCAATCGTCCAATAATGAGGTTTGCTTCTATCCCCTTAAATGTTATTTTTCAGAATTCCATAGAAATGGTAACTTTTTTCTGTGATGAAGACACTGTGTTGGAAGAGGGGAAGACAGCAGACTTATTCACGTATGGGACCTTTTGTCCAGAATGCTCAGGACTTGGGGTTATCAGGATAACGGATCTTTCCTTAATTTGGATCACCATACATGGTCTACTAAAAAAACATTTAAACGTTAAGTAAACCCAATATGATTGGTTTGCCTCTAATACAGATTAATTATATCTTAGTTTGGTAAAAAAAAAAGTGGATTATTGGTTTATAATGGAGTCTATGGGTTATGGACTTGCTGAAATTCTAAGCTTTCTGGATAACAGGTTTTCGGATAAAATATTCTATAACTGTATATCATTGTGTCCCAATGATTTCCATAGAAGGGCTCATTTATGAACAAGAGTAGAAAGCACTAGCCAGTGTCAGACAGGGGGAGGCCCACTGCGGCTGCTGCTTCAGGGTCCTGCACACACGCCCCCCCCTGGGCCCCTGACCCCCTCTGCCACCTCCAAGGGCCCCCACCGCACAAATTTAGACAGCTGTGGGGAGCAGGTCTGGTCCGGTGGGGCCCAAGAGTAGGGTTGCCACCTGTTCGGATTTCCCTCGGACAGGCCGGTTTTTGGAATGGCTGTCCTGCCTGGATTTCCAAATTAGGAAATCTGGTGAGGACATTGAAGTGAATGATTTGGCGATCAGTCAATCGAGGATCGCCATGTCACCAGTCCTGACCCAACCTCCCCACGTCACCCACCCATGAGGGCAGGGGCTCACCGGGTTTTTTCCCAGTGTCCTGCCGGCCCAGCCGATCCTTCCCCCTACCCACGAGCCAGGCCCAGTTCGACCTTCGAGCTATCTGCAAAATTGCACACTAATCATCATTTCAGTTCTGTTGGGGGCAGATGCTACAATTTGATCCATTATTTTCCAGTATTGGTAAATTGCACCCAAATGGAGTCATGATTTTGCTAGGTGCAAGTCTCCCCTGTTTCCATGCACCCTTTACTTGGCGCCTGCCAGGCAATTGTGCACAATTAATCAATGCTGAATAAACAAGGTGCAATGGTGCCAAGTTAAAAAGGAGTGTGTAGGTGCAAATACTTTGTAAATAGCATTTAAATTTGCACAATTTTACATTCATAATTGCACCTGTTCATAAATGAGCCCTATCATCTGTAAATAGCTGGGTGTTGTAGAAGCAGCCAGACCTACAGTATATACCCCAGCAGTTCCTCTACCTGCTTTATTCCCTTGGTAAGACACAGGCAGACTCTATAGACACACAGGTGTAGGGTCGGCATGGGTGCAGTACGGCACATACAGCTGCTGAAGGCCAGGCGGCACATCTGAATCTGTTTATACTGGGTGTGTTCTCTTAATTTATAATTAGGCTGAAATACCAGTTATTTTGCGCTCTGTATATGTAAGTAACAACTCTGTGGGGTTTTTTTAGCCCACACCCATGCTTCATGCATATTTTTTAGCTTCACGTCTAGTATCAACATTCCCAGGCTGTACCAGCCCAGCTTACTATTTTTTTTTTTACTGGGCTTGGGAGCAGCCTGAATGGATAGTGAAATTGAAGGACTATTCCACTTTCACTTAAAGCTGCATTAAGTAGAAGACGCCACAACTAAAGCCTTATACTGTATCTGTATTGAGGGGGAAACAGCAGAAACAAGCAGCTTATGTTACAGCCGCTGGTCTTCAACTTAAGTCCTGGGTATTACCGGGGCAATTCTTTGCCTGTGGGAAACTGCCTATGCAGAGTGTAAGCTCCTGATCTCATTTGCAAATTGCTTTAGTTAGAAGACAGAAAGTATTTCGGATAGGAAAAAAATGCCACAATAGTTTTTCGTCGGATCGACGCATGCCGACACAATGCATGCGACAAGTCGGATAGAGATGCAGACGTTAAGATTCTAATTGGACTGAAAAATCATGAAAAGTCACAAGTAAAAACTACATTACATCCGACTGTCAGATGTGGACGCAGAAAGCAGAGTCTTCATCTAACAGTCGGACCGTGTAGTTGTTACCATCGACTTTTTATTCAGTTAAATTATATCTCCGTGTGTGAGACTTCATCCAATTTGTCGCGGGCGTTTTGTGGGCGGGCATTGATCCGACAAAAAAAACGCATGTGGAGTTCTACCCTAGAACTTCACGGGCGTTATGACATCAGATACCTTCCGTTCCACCATGACGCAAGGAAGCGTAGGCATCACATCAGATGCGCAGAATCTTAGGTAAGTAATAGGAGTGTCGGAAATTGTCGCAGCGTGCATCCAACTCGACTGTCAGATGTGAACGCTGCATGTTACGTCTTTATCCGACAGTCATGTCGTGTTGGATGCACGCTGCGACACCGTCCGACATTCCTATTACTTACCTTAGATTCTGCGCATCTGATGCCTACGCTTCCACGCATTACAGAAGGTATCGGATGTCAAAACACCTGTGTAGTTCTACCCTAAATGAATTGCTAATTAACTACGCAGACTGTGTATTATATGTGTTTGGTTTTGAAGGGGTGAGGTGACAACCCTAATACAGTCCCTAAAAATTAAAGCCACCCAGTCTTCAACTAAACACTTTCAGTTGCAATTTTCTTGTTCAGTTCCACCAAACAGGTTTTACACATTTTATTTGGCATGCTGAGATATTGTGTAATTATTGCTTAATACCATAACACTCCCCAATTGATCCCTTGCTTCCCCTCCCCACTGCCTTTATGGGAACACACATGTATTTGCACATATGGCAGCAGCCACATTGTGTGATTTAGTCATCGTCAGGCAGGGGGGAATTCATTTTTTTATATTTAGTCACCCACGGGCTGCCCACCTAAAGCTGCCCCCTAGGCATAGGCCTTTCATTGCAACCCGTTATCTAGAAACCCGTTATCTAGAAAGCTCTATATTACGGAAGGCCGTCTCCCGTAGACTCCATTTTATCTAAATAATCCAAATTTTTAAAAAAATTTCCTTTTTCTATGTAGTAATAAAACAGTAGCTTGTACTTGATCCCAACTAAGATGTAGTTAATCCTTATTGGAGGCAAACCCAGCCTATTGGGTTTATTTACGGGCAGATTCATCAAAGGTCGAATTTCGAGTTTGTGAGGTCTTGAATAGAATTCGAGTTTTGACCAAAAATCCTACTCAAAAATTCGAATTTACAATTCAACCCTTAATAAATCTGCCCATTAATGTGGCCATGATTTTTTAGTAAATTTAAGGTATGAAGATGCAAATTATGGAAAAGATCCATTATCCGGAAAACTCCAGGTCCCAAGCGTTCCTGATAACAGGTCCCATACCTGTATAGAAAATTAGCCCTGCTTGTGCAGCAGGGGATTATTATTTGGAAACACAAGCATTTTGCTGCCCAAACGCTGGCAACTTCTCTATGTGCCATTGCCTTTAGTTATATGGAAAAAATATATAAAATGTGCAATAATATAATTTTCCAATACACAAATTACACATTAATTACACATTCTCAGTGGTGTTAACTTTATTGGTAAATGTAATTGCTACTGAAAGTAGAATTTGTGTATCCCTTTCTGTTAACTCAATGTCAGTTCTCCTCCAGGTCCATCAATAAAATATCATCTACATCGTTTCAGGAGATAGAACCAGCAATGCAGAGAATAGACTCAGACAGATACTGCTTTCCAATAGCAATTACATTTACAACTATTGATTGATTTATGTTACAGGGGTTGTTCGCCTTTAAAAAAAAATTTTATTATTATTTGTGGTTTTTGAGTTATTTAGCTTTTTATTCAGCAACTCTCCAGTTTGCAATTTCAGCAGTCTGGTTGCTAGGGTCCAAATTACCTAGTAACCATGCATTGATTTGAATATGAGACTGGAATATCAATAGGAGAGGGACTGAATAGACAGTAATAAAAAAGGAATACAAAGTAGAAGTAATAAAAAATTAGCAAGAACATACATTTGTAGCCTTACAGAGAATTTGTTTTTTAGATGGGGTCAGTGACCCCATTGGAAAAAGTCAAAAGTACAAGGCAAATAACTGGACAACCAATTGAAAAGTTGCTTAGAATAGAATTCTATAACATACTAAAAATTAACTTAAATGTGAACCGCCCCATTAATGTATATGGGAAAGTTGGGTTTTTTTTCATTGTACAAAAAGCCATTTTGGGTGGAGTTGGGTCTGAAACAAACAAATTATACTTTAAAATTAACTTTGGGTTTCTTTCAGATGTTCCTTCACATCCCACGTATAAAGTCTCTTGACTCCTGGGTAGCGAAGGGCTGTAATTTAGGGCAATTAGTCTGAGCTTAAACCCACAGAGACGACGATAATACAATGGAGCCAATGAGGAGAGGCCAATGGGACCCCTGTGCTTAGTTCAGAGATTATTTAAAGAAGACACTGATTATACATAAGGGCTTTAAACCAAAAATTGAAGAGGAGGATAACGCTGCCTAAACATATGAGGAGGGAATAATGTGCGTCTGTGACATGGGACAAATACCATAGGGCAATTGTTTCCATAATGCCTGGGACTCACACTACAAAATACCAATATTACTGTAATCACGGCACCAATGTCTGCCTTTAACTCTTACGCTCTCACAGACAATGTGGAATTCCATCACTATTTCCATGAAACTGCAAGTCAAGGTGCTCATATGAAAGACCAACTTTAAATCTGGTCTAATCTGTATGAGAATGGGCATATCCCATCTTAAATAGAAGTTTTGCCAAAGTATATGCAAATCGCTATGAAATAACAGGGCTTCTAAAGTTAAAAAAAGGGGGGGAGGAGAAGTTTGCTCTGGTCCAGTAACCCATAGCAACCAATCAGAAATTTGTTTTGCTTGATACATATTACACCAGCATGCTAAAAGATATATTAGTAATTCATTAAAGGGCATCTAACCCCTTCATAAACATCTCTATTTCTCTAATGAAGTGAACAAAAACATAATTACAGGTGCAAGAGACCACCAGTGAGAATGGCGCCTCCCTGCACTACGTCGGTCATATTGCTGCTATCTCACATGGGGAGATTACTGTCGAATTTTTGGCTTCATGATATTCCATTCTAATTAAACATGGGGATAAAGGACATACATGTTTGGTGCTAGGAAAACTATGTTTAATGCTTCAGAGCAGCTGGGATTCTGATTGGAGGATTAGTTTGCATGTTAAATGAGCTGTTCATCTTTGAATTAACTTTTAGTATGATGTAGAGATTAATATTCTAAGACAATTTGCAATTGGTTTTCTTTTTTTATTATTTGTGGAGTTATTTAGCTTTTTATGCAGCAGCTCACCAGTCAGGGCCGGATTTGGATCATGGACGACCCCTAGGTCGCACGGTTCTATCGCCCATCGGTGGGTCCTAGAGACCGATGCCCATGCGAGCACATACGCTGGATCACTGAGGAGCTGCGCATCCCCAGTGCTCCCCAGCAAGCGGCCGGGAGGCATGCCGCCCCAAATCATTTGCCGCCCTAGGCCTTGCCACAAATCTGGCCCGGTCTCCAGTTTGCAATTTCTGGTTGTAAGGATCCAAATTACCCTAGCAACCATGAACTGATTTGACTGGGATATGAATAGGAGAGGACCTGGATACAAAAAAAAAAGAGTCATAAAAAGTAGCAATAAACATGTAGCCTTACAGAGCATTTGTTTTTTTACATACCCTTTTGAAAGCTGGAAAGTGTCAGAAAAAGAAGGCAAATAATTCAAAAACTATAAACAAGAAAAAAAAATTAAGCCAATTGAAAAGTTGCTTAGAATTAGCCATTCTATAACATTTTAAAAGTTATCTTAAAGGAGAACCAAACCAGAAAAAATGAATAGGGCTAAAAATACCATGTTTCTATACTGCACTTATTGCACGAGGCTAAAGTTTCAGCTTGTCAATAGCAGCAATGATCCAGGACTTCAAACTTGTCACAGGGGGTCACCATCTTGGAAAGTGTCTGTGACACTCACATGCTCAGTGGGCTCTGATTGGCTGTTGAGAAGCTAAGCTTAGGGCTCGTCACTAATTATCCAGCAGAAAATGAGCTTCACCTGTAATATAAGCTGATGCTACAGGTTTGCTGATTATTAAATTCTGATGCTAATTGCACTGGTTTCTGTGCTGCCATGTAGTATTATCTGTATTAATTACTAATCAGCCTTATATTGTGACATTTCTATTCTATGTGTACTGTATATTGTGAGTGGCTCCCTAAGCTCAGTAAGTGACAGCAGCACAGAGCATGTGCAGTGAATCAGCAGAAAAAAAGATGGGGAGCTACTGGGGCATCTTTGGAGACACAGATCTTTACTGCTAAAGGGCTGTGGTTGCCTTGGGCTGCTACTTCTTTAGTTTAACTTCCCTAGTTTAACTTCCCTTGTCCTTTAAAGGTGGACACCTCTTTAATGAAGCCTCTAGCACCAGAGAGCTGGGGAAAAGTTTTATTGTAAAAGTTTGCTTGTAGAACACAGCCCTGATGTAACCCTTAATATCTTCACATTTTTAAAGTGTAAGCTCTTTCAGGCAGGGCCCTACACCTCTTGTTGCTATGTATGTAATTCTGTATGTTCAGTGTATACAACGCATTTACTGTACTGCGCTTCAGAATATGTTAGCACTTTATAAATACTAATAATTACAATAAAAAAATATGCTGGGATTTTTAGTCTAGAAACATTTGAGTAACGTGGTTGTACAGAAGTGCTCAGATTCAGTGCAGCATGTAAATTAACCTCTAGTTTGCCATGCAGGGTGTGGACTTCATGTGTCTCACTTGCACATTTTTACCTGTGTTCAGAAAGTACAAAAATGCCTCTGTTGGGCAGCACCAATACAGACGCCTGTGTGTAAGAGCCCTTATGAGCTTGGGTGGAGATCCCCTTTAACGTCAGAACATTGGTGTTTTCTGCGATTTAACCCTGATCTTTCCAAATCTGATTGATGCAGGCTGATTTGTGTTTCCAAAATTGTGCAGTCAGTTCATAAGGGGTTAATCCAGGCGGGATGGGGTTCATGTGACCAGCGGTTGTGTTCTGACAGCTCAACATCAGCTGCTGCTGGGATTTCATGAGATGTTCCCAAGGCACATACTGGCAGCTGTACAAAGCCAGCCCTATCCTGCACATGTAGCCAAACAGGCAGGCTGTTGTTATTAGACTACATCTCCCAGCATCCTCTAACAGCTACAAAGGGTGGTGGCACAACTCCCTGCATACAGAAAAGGGAGTTGCACTCTTTATTGACTATTGTCACTCCTTATTCACTGTGTGCTTTTGTTACTTTTCATTCATTATGTGTAATTATGTTCCACCGGACAAAAGGCCAATTATACGCGGTATAAAGAAAGCAGTATGGGCTCCCAATGAATGGCAGAGGCTCGCACTCACTGTTGGCCATCATACAAGATGTGACCCACATTTGTAAAACAAAGTGAGAGGTGGTCTCTGCAGCAGGTACTTTTCAATTCAGTTGGGGCTCATTTAGGGGTCTTACACACGGTCGCTTTTTACTGCGCTCCCCTGCGTTGCGCTTTTTTCCGTTCAGCTGCAGGGCAGCGCAGGAGTAGACACACTCAATTATTGTGAAGGGAGCTGTACTCACACAGACGCATGTAAGCACCAAACACAGGTGAGACGCAGCATGTTGCATTTCACCTGCGTTCGGCACATACATGCGTTTGTGTGAGTACAGCTCCCTTCACAATAATTGAGTGCGTTTACTCCTGCGCTGCCCTGCGGCTGAACGGAAAAAAACGTAGCGCAAGGAAAACCGCCCGTAAGAGCCGTTATAAATACTGGGAAAATTTGCACCTGGGCAGTAACCGATAGCAACCAATCAGTGATTAGCTTTTTTCAGCCAGTTGTAGGTTGAACGCTGAAAGCAATCATCTGATTGGTTGCCATGGGTTACTGCCCAAGTGCAATTTGGCTAGTGTTTCTAAATTACCCCACTATCTTTATATGGGGGCAGAGGTGTAACTAGATATTACTGGGCCCCACAAATTACTTTTGAGGCCTCCAAAATATCTGGAAGTTGACCAATATTTATTGAAATTGTACATGAATTAGGGCCTCTATACCTTATGGGCCCCCCTGCAGCCGCAGGGTCTGCTTCCTCTGTAGTTACAGGGGGTGATGTATAGAAGGTTTGGGAGGTAAGCACAGCTCTACACCAGCACATGGGTAACATTTACTATATACACATATATTATATTCTGATCTAATGCATAGAAATAGAGGCAATTGGGCAGTAGATACAGATACACAGAATATAAGATAGGCATAGGGCGCCCTTTTGTCTGGTCTCAGGCAGTTTTGGGAATATGAAGTGTAGGTGGGTCACCAACCACTGAGACCCACTAGAAGAATTATAGGGACAACATGGGGCTGTGAAGAATACAGTTGCCTCCGGACCCCTTTAAACAGGCCACACACTTTTTAATTGTTACAATGGCTCATTATCCTTTCATTTAAAGGTGCCCCGCAGTCTGCAACATGATTCTCAATTAACTGATAAGTGGCTGTTTAGCATGTGGAAAGTGTTTGTTTCTGGATTTAAAGGGCTGATGAAGCGACCAGATCTGAATAGTGCCATTTTGCTCAGATTAAAGGGCAAGGATATATTAAATCGGTTGCAGAGTGACAACTCCCTCTATGGAATCTATAAAGCAAGCAGTTTTGGGGAGGACTTACCGTTTCCATAGCTGTTCAAGGTACCATTTGTTCCCATTCTCTAGGCAGAAGTTGTGTATGGTCAGACAGCAGTGCGGCTCTCTCTCCAAAACACCCCGTCAATCGTCCCAGATCAGGAGCCCTGCACTCTACTCCCAAGTCACAGGGGCTTCTTTCTCGGGGCCCCAGACAGTCCTCCTGGGTGAGCCAGCTGTGTGTGACTGCCAGTTAGTTCAGCGAGACGGTTTAGCTGAGAGTGTAGAACACACCCAGTGTATCCTATCCAGCCCTCTAACTGCTCAGCCTAGAGCCAGGCATGTTTGGGAGTCACATACTCTGCCCTGACTTGCACAAACACTCACAGCTCACATTTTACCTGATTCTGTGCATTTCAGGAAGGTTTATCACACGCTATCTGTGAAAATGTTTTTAACCACATCAAAAATGTATATTAAATTAAATGGTAACTCTACCATTAAAGGTGTCATTCTAAGCAACCCATAACAATTCATTGCACATTTGCAAAAGGATTTGTTATTTTCTAAACGTAATTGCTACTGAAAGCGGAAATCTTTATGCAAAGGAAAAGCTTTTGGGTGAAGTTCCCCTTTCATTCCTTCTGTGAATTACACATGATTGCCTCTACATGAGATGAAAGGCTTTTGTTCACCTTCAGATTCAAATATGATGTAGAGAGTGATATTTTCTGAGATCATTTGCAATTGGTCTTTACTTTAAGGACTCTTACTCACTGGCGTTCTGACCTGCGCTCCCCTGCGTTCCGTTTTTTTCCGTTCAGCCGCGTGTAGGCGCCGACGCAGGAAAAATGCAGCATGTTGCGTCTCAACCTGCGTTCGGCGCCTACACGCGTCTGAGTGAGTACAGCCCTGTTTGAAATAATGACATGCGTCTATTCCTGCGCTCCCCTGCGGCTGAACGCCAAAAAACGGAACGCAGGGGAGCGCAGGTCAGAACGCCAGTGAGTAAGGGCTCTAAAAGGGGTTGTACACCTTTGAGATAACTTTTAGTATGATGTAGAGAGTGATATTCCGAGACAATTTGCAGTTGTTTTTAATTTTTTATTACAGGTATGGGACCTGTTATCCAGAATGCTCGAGACCTGGGGTTTTTCCTGGATTACGGATCATTATGTAATTTGGATCTTCATACCTTAAATCTACTAGAAAATCATGTGAACATTAAATAAACCCAATAGGCTGGTTTTGCTTCCAATAAGGATTAATTATATCTTAATTGGGATCAAGTACAAGCGACTGTTTTATTATTACAGAGAAAAGGGAAGTTATTTTCAAAAATTTGGATTATTTGGATAAAATGAAATCTATGGGAGATGACCTTTCCATAATTCAGAACTTTCTGGATGACGGGTTTCCATATAACGGATCCCATTTGTAGTTCTTGAGTTAGGGCTCTTACACACGGGCGGTTTTACCTGCGCTCCCCTGCATAGCTCGTACTTCCGTTCAGCTGCAGGGGAGCGCAGGAGTAGATGCACTAATTTATTGTCAAGGTAAAACCACCTGTGTGTTAGAGCCCTTATTTACAGTGGCGTAACTACCGGGGGAGCAGGGGGTGCAATTGGGCCAGGGCCCGCACCCCCTCAGGGCCCCCGGCAGCTGGGCTGATTCCCAGGCGGTTCCGGGTGTACGGAGGGGGCGGGGGGCCCGGCTGTGCGTCCCGCGCCAGGGCCTGCCCCCTCTAGTTACGTTACTGCTTATTTAGCTTTTTATTCAGCAGCTCTCCAGATTGCAGGTTCAGCAATCCGATTGCTATGGTCCAAATTACCCTAGCAACCATGCATTTATATGAATAACAGAATAGGGAAGGGGCTGAATAGACATGAGTAATAAAATGTAACAATGTAACAATAAATGTGTAGCCTTACAGAGCATTTGTTTTTTTAGATGGGGTCAGTGACCCCCATTTGAAAACTGGAAAGAGTAAGAAGAAGGCAAATAATTTAAAAACTATTACAAATAAATAAGACCAATTGAAAAGTTGATTAGATTTTCTGATAAAAAAAGAAAAAATTAAGGTCAATTGCAAATTGACTCAGAATATAAATGTCTACATCACACTTAACGTTAATTTAAAGGTGAACAACCGTAAGGTATAAGTGCAGATAAATGCTGAGGGAGAGTCTTGCAAAAATATTTTGACCTTTTCTTGCTTTGGGAGATATTATAGATGAGGGGCAGTAACTAAGGTTGGAATGTTAGGGTGAAGGGAGTTAAGTAGCATCAGAAGAACTGACATTAACTCTGGTATTAGTGTGATACTGAAATTAGATAATTATGTCTATTTTATCTATCACCATGCAGAGAACAACACACATTGCTGTGGTGCTTACAAGGGGAAAAATCTTAAAAATGTAGTGTTTAACATTCATTTATTCTTTCAAATATAAAGTATATATACGGTACCACCAGAATATAGCTTGCTCTGTACTTAGAGCCTTCCTTCTCTGTGTATCTACATGACTGATTGCTGCCATACTGCCTGGTTTGGCTTTAGTTTCTTCTAAAATGTCTTTATGGTCAGCAAGAGCACCATCTAGTGGCTGTAAATATAACAACATGACCCCTCTAGTTACATTTGCTCATTAACTCTCCATGCCCTCGGAAGAGCTCTGAGTGCCTTTCTCTGCCAAAAAAGGCATACGTTTCTTTTATTTCTACATTTTACTAAATATTTGCAGTTGCTCAATACAGTCAGCTATGTCTTGGCACAGCTGCACGTTAAAAGCAAGTAATCGAATTAAAATAAGTGCCCACTGAGAGTGATTTAAACAATGCCAATGTGTCATTGTTTGCTTTTGATTTGCAATAGTTATTTGTTTTGGCTTGAAAATATCTGCAGCTTTTTGGCGTCTGAACTTTTTAAAAACATTGCTTCACAATCCTGATCCACCATAGACCTAATGTTATGTTTCTCTACTTGATATACCACAACCACAGGCATCATCTCTCCCTACTATACCTGCTATCCCACAGTCACACTCCCTTCCCAGAGACTATTATCCCACTGTTACTATAGACACCATCTCTCCCTACTATACCTGCTATCCCACAGTCACACTCCCTTCCCAGAGACTATTATCCACTGCTACTATAGACACCATCTCTCCCTACTATACCTGCTATCCCACAGTCACACTCCCTTCCCAGAGACTATTATCCACTGTTACTATAAGCACCATCTCTCCCTACTATACCTGCTATCCAACAGTCACACTCCCTTCCCAGAGACTATTATCCACTGCTACTATAGACACCATCTCTCCCTACTATACCTGCTATCCCACAGTCACACTCCCTTCCCAGAGACTATTATCCACTGCTACTATAGACACCATCTCTCCCTACTATACCTGCTATCCCACAGTCACACTCCCTTCCCAGAGGATATTATCCCACTGTTACTATAGACACCATCTCTCCCTACTATACCTGCTATCCCACAGTCACACTCCCTTCCCAGAGACTATTATCCCACTGTTACTATAGGCACGATCTCTCCCTACTATACCTGCTATCCCACAGTCACACTCCCTTCCCAGAGACTATTATCCACTGTTACTATAGACACCATCTCTCCCTACTATACCTGCTATTCCACAGTCACACTCCCTTCCCAGAGACTATTATCCACTGTTACTATAGGCACCATCTCTCCCTACTATACCTGCTATCCCACAGTCCCACTCCCTTCCCAGAGACTATCCACTGTTACTATAGACACCATCTCTCCCTACTATACCTGCTATACCACAGTCCCACTCCCTTCCCAGAGACTATTATCCACTGTTACTATAGGCACCATCTCTCCCTACTATACCTGCTATACCACAGTCCCACTCCCTTCCCAGAGACTATTATCCACTGTTACTATAGACACCATCTCTCCCTACTATACCTGCTATACCACAGTCCCACTCCCTTCCCAGAGACTATTATCCACTGTTACTATAGGCACCATCTCTCCCTACTATACCTGCTATCCCACAGTCACACTCCCTTCCCAGAGACTATTATCCACTGTTACTATAGGCACCATCTCTCCCTACTATACCTGCTATTCCACAGTCACACTCCCTTCCCAGAGACTATTATCCACTGTTACTATAGGCACCATCTCTCCCTACTATACCTGCTATCCCACAGTCACACTCCCTTCCCAGAGACTATTATCCACTGTTACTATAGGCACCATCTCTCCCTACTATACCTGCTATCCCACAGTCACACTCCCTTCCCAGAGACTATTATCCACTGTTACTATAGGCACCATGTGTCAGAGAGAGACTATCACAGTGACACCTAGTGGCTAAGGGCCATATAGTAAGAGTAACACACAAGAGGTTACAGTCCACTGCATAGAAACAGAAGAGAATAATCTTTCCCAGACCAAAGCAGTTTGTCAGGTTATTCTGTATTATCTTTCTTTGGAGCAAATGTAATAAAAGGCGCAACATTTTGGTAGCAGCTCAGCTGTTTGAAAACACACGTTTGAATAGTTGCTAAGGGTTACTAGACCTGGGCAAAGTTACACCTTGTCTTACATAACCCAATCAGCATTCATTAGTCTGACATTACTGACTTCTACCCCATGTAGAACCTGTCGCTTGTAATCATTAGTATTAATTCAGTTGCCAAAGATTATGTCCCACATTTCATCATGAATCAGCTGGCCACAGCCCAAATACCCCTGACCTGTAACAGGGCATAACAGGGCATGTATCATAGCCTGGCTTTTTGGATTAGTGCAATCCGTGTGGCTCAGATATAAGATTCCTTAATGCAGAAGTGACTGTAGTCTGTTTAGACAGGGAAGTACCTGAGCTGCACTGAATCCTCTTTGTTTGTGGGGCCGGGGAATGCTGCACCACAAGCTGTCAAGGCGGGGGCCCATCACAGGGAGACAAGATTCTCCATAGAATAAGCTGCAGACTGTACAGCGCTGCTCATCATGACACATGGATAAAAAATGTGGGCAGGTCCAGAAGATGCAGCACTAATCTTCCTTGTGCCTGAATCAAAGCAAACTCAATGAATAACTAGACTTTTCTTCAATAAAGACAAATACACACTTTTTCTTTGTATTTATGTAATGGAAGAATTAAGAGTTAAATAAATGTTTCTATTTTGCTTCCTGCGTTACTGGTTTGGCTTTGTGTTTTTGACTTGCCTAACAAAGCCATTGTGACACAGGCTGACTAGCCTTAATCTTCTTTATTAACTACCATAGCCATCCCTTTTGTTACCACTAAAAGAACCTGTAGAAATAGAAAGGGCATGGCCTGATCGCTTATGGATTATAGTCTGAAATCATTTGGAGGGTTGACCGAATGAATAACTGTGATACTAAGCACAATTCAGCAGGAACAGCCCCCTAGATTTTCTCATAGCCTGCACAGAGAGATCCCATAAAACTATGGCAGCATAGGTATTCCCCTGTACTAAGCACAATTCAGCAGGAACAGCTCCCTAAATTTGCTCATAGTCTGTACAGAGAAATACCATAAAACGATGGCAGCATAGGTATTCCCTGTACTAAGCACAATTCAGCAGGAACAGTCCCCTAAGTTTGCTCATATTCTGTACAGAGAGATCCCATAAAACTATAACAGTATAGGTATTCCCTGTACTAAGCACAATTCAGCAGGAACAGTCCCCTAAGTTTGCTCATATTCTGTACAGAGAGATCCCATAAAACTATAACAGTATAGGTATTCCTGTGTACTAAGCAGTGCCGGGCAGGGGCGATCCTGGCCCCTCCGCCGCCTGAGGCAGCAGCAGTTGCTGCTGCCCCCCTCCCCCGGCAATTTGCTCTTAAAGTACCAGGAGCAGCATTTTTGCTGCCCCTGGTACCTAGTGGGGTGCTGCCACCTGAGGTGACAGCCTCAACTCGCCTCATTGGCGAAGCACCCCTGGAGCCGGGCCACGCTGGGCAGGCGCCCTAGGCAGGCCAGGCAGTCACAGCGCCTGTTTGGTGTGCGCATGCGCGAATTTACGCTCACGTGCGCATGCGTGAAGTTCGCGTGCATGCGCAGAAGCACAAAAAGCGTGAAGGAACGGGCAGAGAAGGGAACCGGACTTGGGGTAGGTGACAGAGGAGGTATGTGCCTGGCGCCCTCCCAGCTTTGCGCCTTAGGCACGTGCCTACTCTGCCTACCCCTAGTTCCGGCCCTGGTACTAAACACAATTCAGACAGGAACAGCCCCCTAGATTTTTTCATAGTCTGTACAGAGAGATCCCATAAAACTATGGCAGCATAGGTATTCCCTGTACTAAGCACAATTCAGCAGGAACAGCCCCCTAAGTTTGCTCATAGTCTGTACCATAAAATACCATAATATACCTGATACCATAAAACTATGACTGAATAGCTATTCCCATTAAAATATGAAGGGTATAGTGACCATTTAGATGGGCAGGAAAGCATGAAAGTGCAGTTCTTAAGATATCCATAAAAAGGGCCCCAACATTTATAGTATATAATAAAATGGCCAATTCTAAGAAACTTTTCAATTGGTCTTCATTATTTATCTGTCTATTCAGGCCCTCTGCTCTCTTACTCTAGTCTCTTATTTGAATCAATGCATAGTTGCTAGGGTAATTTGGAGCCTAGCAACCTGACTGCTGAAACTGCAAACTGGGGAGCTTCTGACTAAAAAGTTAAATAAAAAAAACCACAAATAATAAAAAATGAAAACCAATTGCAAATTGTCTCAGAATATCACTCTCTGCATCATACTAAAAGTTAATTCAAAGGTGAACAACCCATTTAAAGGAACAGTAAAAAATGAAAGTGTAATCATGTATTGTTACCCAGCACTAGTAAAACTTTTGTGTTTGCTTCAGAAACACTACTTTATAAACAAGCTGCTGTGTAGCAATGGCAGAAATTGAAAAAAGTCTATATGGCATAGGTTAAATAGTGGATAACAGATAACACCATTATGTTCTACAGAGTTTATCCATTATCTACTGTGTGTCATGGCTGCCCCCATTGCTAAACAGCCTATAGTAGTACTTATCTGTTATCTACTGTGTATCCTGTGCTTGAATGGCTGCCCCCATGGCTACACAGCAGCTTGTTTATATAAACTATAATAGTACTTATCTGTTATCTACTGTGTATCCTGTGCTTGAATGGCTGCCCCCATGGTTACACAGCAGCTTGTTTATATAAACTATAATAGTACTTATCTATCTACTGTGTATCCTGTGCTTGAATGGCTGCCCCCATGGTTACACGGCAGCTTGTATATATAAACTATAGTAGTACTTATCTGTTATCTACTGTGTATCCTGTGCTTGAATGGCTGCCCCCATGGCTACACAGCAGCGTGTTTATATAAACTATAGTAGTAATTATCTATCTACTGTGTATCCTGTGCTTGAATGGCTGCCCCCATGGTTACACAGCAGCTTGTGTATATATATATATATATATATATATATATATATAAACTATAGTAGTACTTATCTGTTATCTACTGTGTATCCTGTGCTTGAATGGCTGCCCCTATAGCTACACAGCAACTTGTTTATATTAACTAAAGTAGTGTTTCTGAAGCAAACACACCAGTTTTACCACTGCAGGGCAACACTGAATTATATTTATATTCTTTAAAACACCATTATTTTTTTGATGTTACTGTTCGTTTAACTTACCACACTGCCTCTGAGTTAAGTATGTTTACTGGTCGGATACAGGTCAACAAATTACCAGCTGTGGCTGTGAGTTAGTTTGGGTTGTGGGTCTTGGGCTTCCCTCCTGGTGATACTACTGCACATATGCTGCCACTTTTTGTGATACAAGAATCCATGAGACATAGGAGAGGTCCAGAATAGGCAGCTAGATAGGGGTGGGTTAGGGTTAAGTGCAGGTAGGGAAATTGCCAGCTTATGCACCTTGGGCAAGGTGACATGTTTTACACACATATATTTAAACTACACATCGGTGAGGTCCTCTGTGAATTATAAGTTCCCAAAAACCTTGTATTCCTACACCTCTGCTTTCCCCATATCTCAAGCCCCAAGCATAGGACTATGGGGGAACACCCTTCTTATATTGGGTCACATAGAACATAGGGGATTTCTGGTGGCAGCAGTTTAATAGAATTTACTGGGTAAATCATTTTAGGGCCTTCCCAAACTTGGGCACTGCAACTATTCTCATAAACATAAACCAAAATCAGCCAGTGATCCCCTGACCCTTGCACCCTCTCTTTCCTATATAATACGCCCAATGGGTGTCGTCACAATGGCTAATAAGTTAGTACTGCCTGGTGCACCCAGGGTGTGTAACTCGGACTGTGTGTATTATATGAGTATCATCAGCTCAGCAGTCTTTTTAATAACTCGGCACAGTAAAGCAAAACAAATGTGTGTGGGAAGTGTGTTTGTTGTACTTATTGCTGCAATGCCTGTATTGCTCTTGGTACCCTACCTACTATGCACACAGGAACACACATCTAATTTATAAGCAGTGTTTTGTCTCTGATAGGCAATATATAAGGTGTGTGCACAGAACATTCAGCACATTCCTTCTTTGTATATTCATTTTAAACATTTGGGTATGAGCTGCCATGTTGTTTCCACTAGACAGTACAGGTAGGGGACCAGTTATCCAGAATGCTTGTGACCTGGGGCTGTCCAAATAAGGGATCTTTCCATAAGTTAGATCTCCATACAGAAAGTCTGTTAAAAAATCATTTACGCATTAAAGGGGTTTTTCCACATTTGACCTAACTTTAAGTATAATTATCTGAGACAATTTGGCTCTCATTTTTTATTATTTGTCTCTCCAGTTTGCAATTTCAGCCATCTGGTTGCTAGGATCCAAATTACCCCAGCAACCATGCACTTATTTGAATAAGAGACTGGAATATAAATAGGAGAGGAACTGCATAGAAAGACAAGAAATAAAATGTAGCAGTAACAATGCATTTGCAGCCTTACTGAGCATTTGTTTTTTTAGATGGGGTCAGCGATCCCTTTTAGAAAGTTGGAAAGAGTCTAAAGAAATAGGCAAGACATTAAAAAAAAATAAAAAATAAATAATGAGATAATATAATAAATAATAAATAAGCTACATAAACTTTAAACCACCCCTTTAAATAAACCCAATAGCATTGTTAGATGCTGGGTCATTTATTAGTAAATATTTGTCGGCCTGTTACACCGTGTATTTCTCCATTGCAGGGAACATTAAATCTCCTTAACCGCACATGCAGTTTCCTCTATTTTATTTTTAGTGGTGCGGTTACAAAGGTGACTGGCCTCAGGCTCCATGCAGTCATGCTGAATTCAGAAAATGATACTGAGCCGAGAGAAAAGTGAATGCAGGAATAAGCAGGCAGCTCAGGGTTTGTTAAAAAAAGAATTCCAGTGGCATAGGGATCCATCTAGATTTATTATAAATTGGTTATAGGGGATGCATCCCAGAGCAGATAGCCAAGCTTGGAGCAAACCTCGACCACAGCAGTTTAAAGGCAGATGAAGCTGCCTGGCAGACTGTGCTGCCTGCCCCAGGCTTGGCTAGCTGTAGTAATTCTGTGTGCTGCCTGCTATTGGCTAAGGGCAGATGGAGAGTTGGTGCCGCCATGTGACTGCATTTAAATTAATATAAATAGGGCATGGAGTGGATCCGCTACTCTCAGAGTGAAAAAAATATGCAGGCTGAGAGCAGCGGAGCCAAAGCTCCATCTGCCCTTGACCTAAAGCAGGTAGCAAACAGCATTACTACAGGTAGCCAGGCCCATATGTCGGGCTTTTGCACCCCTAGGCTGCTGGGTTCTAGCCCCTGGCACCCTCGCAAGTGCAACCCACCAACCACTCAGCGCTGGAGCACTGGGGATTGAACATACAGGAGTATATGTCTGTAGCTCAGATTGTCTTCCTAGGCCCGGGGCTTTGTGGCCTCACCACAAATCCGGGCCTGCAGGTAGCAAAGCCTGGGGCGGGCAGCATAATGTTAGTACAGACGACCATGGAAATATTATTGCGCAGAATGAAGTACATTATAGATAATTGTGGGGATCTAGAGTCAGAGTGCTATATACACTACTGGAAGCGTGTGCTGACTGTGAGGAGCTATACTGATCACTCTTTATAGCCCATACACAAAGCAGTTGTGTTTGTGCTCTACTCCTTGCATCTGAGAAGGCTTCAAGTACAGACCTTCAGAGCGCAAGGAAAGGGCAAAGGATACCTATATCTAACCCACGTACCTCCCCCTTGTATGCCAGTGTTACATACCCAAATGGGAAAACTCTGGAAGAACAATTGCACCTGAGAGCAGTAGCACAGTCAACTTTGTGGCGGCAAGGTGGACCAAAAACATTGCCCCCTACTCTGCACACCCTTTGTAAATGAGCCCAGTTCAGGCTAAGTAAGTATGTGATAAAGAGCTTGAAGGAAGGAGCACACCGAGAGCAGGAAACATCATGAGCAGGAGGCTGAGATAAAGGGCAAGAAACTGTCATTGCAGCAAGGGATGAGTAAAACTCTTCTAGGAGACCAAAGATTTCATGGAGTTAGTCAAGACTTTAGAAAAAGTCTGAATATAAGATGAAGCTGAATGTTATTTCCTACATTCATTGCATCCTGCTCGCTATGTCACGTAAATTATTTTCTCAGGGCAATGTGCCATCAAATCCAGTTAAACAGCTATACACCCAATTTTTTATTTTGTATTTATCTTGTTTTCATAGACTGCCAGCGCATAACTTCCACGTAACAGCCCTTTTCTGCTTATTTTTATTCAATCATGAGTGGGAACTGCCGCACAAAAATTCTACCAACAATGTATCCAATCCACTTACAGGAACGTTAAAGGGGTTGTTCACCTTCCAACACTTTTTTCAGTTCAGTTAGTTTCAGACAGTTCACCAGAAATAAAGACTTTTTCCAATTACTTTCTATTTTCCTTGTGTTTTTCACCTTCTAAAGCAGCTCTCGGAGTGGGTCGCCGACCCTGTTAACTGTTCTAAATGCATTTAGTTGATACATTTATTACCTTTGTCCCTGCTGAGCAGACTCCCTGGGTCTCATTAAAGGCATCTGTTAGAATTGATACAATAGTTACTAATACTCCAGAGATGCTACTGTGAAATGTATCAACTAAATGTTGCAAAATTGGAACGGTTTAGACGCAGTGATCCCCAACCAGTAGCTCGCGAGCAACATGTTACTCTCCAACCCCTTTGGATGTTGCTCCCAGTGGCCTCAAAGCAGGTGCTTATTTTTGAATTCCGGGCTTGGAGGCAAGTTTTAGTTGCATAAAAAACAGTTGTACTGCCAAACAGAGCCTCAATGTAGGTTGACAATCCTCATAGGGGCTACCAAATAGCCAATATTTGGCACCCCAGGAACATTTTTCATGCTAGTGTTGCTCCCCAACTCCTTTTACTTCTGAATGTTGCTCACGGGTTCTAAAGGTTGGGGATCCCTGGTTTGAGTCTGCACCTGAATTGCTGAGCTGAAATACCAGAGACCGGGACATTCAACTTTAAATTTAGATTTTGAAAAAACGGTAAAAGATAAAAAATGGTAAGTAATTGAAAAAAGTCTTTATTCCTGGGGAAAAATCTGAAAACAAATGAACCGAAAAAAGTGTTTGGAAGGTGAACAGATTCCATTTGAGGAAAGGAGACTTTGTGCATAGCATAAGTCAATCATTCAAGCCAAAAACATTCTGGGCAATTTAGAGAATATCCTTCCTGCCAACGTGTTATGGTCTAGATCTGTCTGTTCCAGCAGCACAAAAAGGAAACCTGCTCCGTGCTCTGCAGCCATAAATCTATCCACTTCCCCTGCACTCCCTGGATAGATGGATCCTGTTACTGTGCTGAGCTTGTACCTCTGCAGGATTCCACTGTCCAGATGCCAGAAGAATTCTGAAACAATAAGAGGCTAAACAAGAGATACTGGGGCAGTACCGGGTGACAGTCCCCACCAATTTGCAAATCCCATAGGTTTAAGGCATCAGAGGTCCTAAAATTGGTTGCATTGCAGCTCAAAAACTTCTAAAGGCACCTCACATTGTGCCAATGTCTTTACTCTGCATCCACTGACTGCACCCAAGGGATATAAGGACATCATATCAGTGCCATCTTTGAAGGGGTTGTTCCCCTTTAAATTCACTTTTAGTATGATATAGAGATTGATATTCTGAGACAATCTGCAATTGGTTTTCATTTTTTACATGTGTGGTTTTTGAGTTATTTAGCTTTTTATTCAGCAGCTTCCCAGTTTCCGATTTCAGCCACCTGGTTGCTAGGGTTCAAATTACACTGACGACCATACATTGATATGAATAAGAGACTGGAATATGAATAGGAGAGGTTTGAATAGAAAGATGAGTAATAAAAAGTAGCAACAACAATACATTTGTAGCCTTACAGAGCATTTGTTTTTTTTTTTTCTATATGGGGTCAGGGACGCCATTTGAAAGCTGTAAAGAGTCAGAAGGCAAATAATTCAAAAACTATAAAAAAAAAAAATTAAGGGAAATTGAAAAATTGCTTAGAATTAACCATTCTATAACATACTAAAGGTTAACTTAAAGGCGAACCTCCCCTTTAACTGAATTATTTGCCTTCTTCTGCTGACTTTTTCCAGCTTTCAAATGGGAGTCACTGACCCCATCTATTAACGTATTTATATAGCGTCAACATATTGCGTAGCACTGTAAAGTAAACGTGATTATAAAACTACATCACACGAATTACATATATAGAATATATGGAGTAACAAACATCACAATCAATACAGGTACAAAAAGGTGAGGAAGGCCCTATGCATAGGCATACAGTCTAAAGGGAAGGGAGTAATACACAAGGTGTGGGAGTGGGCAAGATCGAATTAAGTGGGTGACAAATGTGGTACTGTATGTGGTGTTGCGTTTGGTAGTTAAGCAGAGTGAGGGTAGGCTTCTCGAAAGAAGTGTGTTTTCAGAGATATTTTTTTTAAAAAAAAAAACAAACAAATGCTCTGTAAGGCTATAAACTTTTTATTGCTACTTTTTATTACTCATCTTTCTATTCAGGCCTCTCCTATTCATATTCCAGTTGTTCATTCAAATCAATGCATGGTTGCTATGGTAAATTGGACCCGATAACTGAAATTGCAAACTGGAGAGCTGCTTAATAAAAAGCTAAATAACTAAAAAATCACAATTAATAAAAAAAAAGAAAACCCAATAGCAAATTGAGAATATCACTTTCTACATCATACTAACATTTAATTTGAAGGTGAACAATGCATTTAAATAAGACGCAAGATTATACTGGGAAATGGCGAATGTGTTTTTTTAAAAAAACGTTTACAAGCTTTTTAACTCCCCCTAGTGATTAGAATTGACACACACAACAATACATTCTAATACAGCAGATTATGTGCCAAGACTGTTGGGCTCATTTATGACTGCAAATCTGTAACTGTAGTTGCACACAAATAGATGCAGACAGTTATTGCACATATTGATGCCATTCATTACTTGCATCCAAACGGTCCTTGCACTTCCTACAAGTCAGAAGCCATTTCTGGGGGGCTGTTTAGTGTCACCTATCTGGTTAGAATAGTTCTTAATACTAAGGATGATTCCAGATACAGGAAAGCTGTTATTTTATAATATTAGTTCACTGATTTTTGCAGCTCTGTACTGAGAATTGCTGAGGGCACCAACAAAATGACAGATAGAAACCAAATCATTACAACCAAAAATAGAACCGTGAGATCAGTGGGCCCTGCCCATGACAGCTTGGAATCTAGGGGTTTTTTTTCCAGGTGGCAGCAGCAGCAGCAGCCCTGACCTCACATGAATGAAGTTTACTTATTGTGAAGGGCAAGACAAACAAAGGCCCAAC
The DNA here is from genome assembly GCA_038501925.1 of Xenopus petersii. NCBI lineage: Eukaryota > Metazoa > Chordata > Amphibia > Anura > Pipidae > Xenopus > Xenopus petersii. The sequence continues at coordinate 157,064,041 of CM076682.1, read as the reverse complement.
TGCATAAGTGAGTTTTAAAATAATACAGACATATTGGTGAGTCACTTGGGCCCAAGCGTTTGACATAGTTTTACAATGTATGTTGAGGAGGGGTTATTTAAGAAAATAGTATAGACAATACCTGTCATTTTTGGCAGGGGCAGGGTCAGTGGTGTAGATGTTACTGGGCCCACAGCAAATTAATTTTAGGGTTCCCAACCAGGGTCGGACTGGCATAAAACCTGGTGGGCCCCTGGCTTTTGTGGGCCCCGCCAGCCCAGATCTGCACCCTGTATTTCTTCTTTCTGTCACAACTTCACTTCTTCGGGCTGGTCTCGGCAAAAACATAATGTGAGCACAAGCAGCAGGGGAGGACAGGGGGGGCCCTGAGACAGCAGCCCCAGTGGACCCCGGGTCTAACCCTGCTCCCAACATATCCAGAGGTTGTTCTGGTTTACTAATAGATGTTAAAATGTAGTTACGCCCATGGGCAGGGTGCTGAATATTGACCAAAATCAGATTTTCTGCATTATGTCACTGATTTCATGCAGCCATTTCTTAGGCAGGAGTCACGATGTATCACAGGCACTCCTTTAGCTGGATCAGGACCTTTACCAACAATGTACAGGTATAGAATCCATTATCCAGAAACTCATTATAAAGAAAGTTCAGAATTACAGGAAAATCATCTCCCATGGACTCTTTAATCATATAATTAAAGAGTTTTCAAGTGTTTGATTTTTAGCAGACTTAAAGTAATTTGAAAAAGGGCTACAGGTGAGCCCGAAACGTCATGTTTGTTGCAGATCTTAAAGCCATGTGCTAATGAAGGCTTTTTAAACCACTATCCTGACTGGAGCTGTGTCATATATTGGAATGCAGACTTAAAGTATGGCAATCCGAATTATGGAAAGATCCCTTATCCATTAAAACCCAGGTCCCAGGGTTGTAACTAGGAAGCAGACCGAGCCAGGAGGTATAAGGGACCCCAGAAGTCCCTAATCCGTGAGCAATTTCAACATATATTTGTAAAAAAACAGAACAACCTCTGGTTGTTGGGCCCAGTAAACATCTAGTTACTCCATTGCCAGGTCCCCGTGGATCTATCTATGGCCAGGGTAGCATTGTACTAATTATAAATGGAATAAACAATGACTTCCAGTCCAGTCCATTCATGGGCCCGGTGTTCGTGGGAGGCCTAGAGTCTAAACTATGGCTGCAAATAGGGTTGCCACTGGCCGGTATTTTACAGGCCTAGCCAGGAAGGCTGATGGTTGATCCCAATGTTATTAATAGGAAAATGATAAATATACAGGGAGGCAAGGTGTTTTTTTCCAGAAAAGGTGGCAACCCGAGCTGCAAATGGGACAGGTCTTAGGAGAATTTGGGGCAGGCCTGGACTTGCAATCTGTGCATACCTCCCAACTGGCCCTTTTTCGGAGGGACAGTCCCTCTTTTAACAGCTCAACCCGCAGTCCCTCATTTGTACAGAAAAGTCCCTATTTTCTCTGCACTGAACAGCCAGAAAAAGAAACAAAGTTTCTCACTTAATTGGCTTTTAGCAGAGAGCCCAGAACAGGTAACAGGTGCAAATAAGATACTTTGTAACAATTTTGAGACACAAAAACACAGTTTAGATAAGGAGAAATATTTTCAAACTTTCATAACCTGCTAAATTTTGTAAAACAAACATGGTAATTAGTGGGTGTGGCCACAGAAAGGGGTGTGGTCAAAAAAATTGCTGTGCTACATATGGAAAAAAAATGTTGTCCCTCTTTTTACTTCCAAAATGTTGGGAGGTATGTCTGTGGGTTCTGGCGAATGCCAGAGGGGCTGCTATAAGGTGCCAAATTAAGTCAGTATTTAGTGGGCTGGTGTGGGCTGATTGGGCCTCTGTGTACCTGAAATGCCAGGGCCTATTCTCAGACCGGACCGGACCTGATTTGGGGCATAATGAGGTGGGACCTGCCATACTCCGTGCCATAGCAATGTTCTTTATTTTTATCGTTTTACTTTTCTTTTCACCCCATTCTCCTTAGTTGGTAGATGATGATCCCACTCTGAGAGTCTGAGGTAAATTAGAACAAGGCCCTATTATTTTTGATGTCAACGTTTCTTTCAGTCCTTGTTATTGCACCCAGGGATAAAAAAAAGTATCGCACCAATGGCTCCACACACATAAACAAGAGTCTTCTGACTAATATGGGTAAATATACCTCACACTGTACATCCTATCCCTCTCCACCACTATTACTCTGCGCGCACTTATTCTTACAAACCACCTGTTGTGCAGCGGCTCGCTTTCACGCCGGAACTCGATTTCATTTTTTACTCGCAACTGGTTGCTATAGCGACACAAAAGACACAAATGAACGCTCGAAGTGTTCTTCCGCCAAAACAAGTGCCTGTGAGTAAGCGTTGGACTTGGAAAGACGACAGACCGGGGAGACCATAGACATTTGAAGGGTATGGTGACACGTAGGGAATATAGGAAAGGACTTTATATAACTTGTCAATGCAGTGGTATTTTGTTTTATTCAGCATTTACCTGTATTTCTGTATTGCTCGGACCCTTACACCCCCCCAGCTGTAATGGTGCAGCCCATGGGAGTCTAGAGCTTCACTGAGGATATTGGGTTGGCACGAACTAAAGCTGTAAATAAAGGGGCAGCAACTAACCACCAAACAGGTCACTGCTTTTGTGTTGTAGAATATAAAATGTTCTGCTATAAAGATTGCAGTGGGCTCGGCCGTAAAGCAGGACAGGACTGTTGTTTTTAAAAAAAAAAAAGACATAATATCATTACACTTCCCTAACCAAGCACAAGAGTGACTAGTTCTCAATTTGTCTTCCCTAAAATGTCTCTACTTATTATTGCACGTTATTTTCTGACAGAAATAGAAATTTATTTTAAAATGTTTCATAGTGTGCCTTTAAGTATCCCTTTTTCCCCAATTATGTCCAGTATTCCAAGGCCAAAGAAGGGAATAAGTGGGATAGTTGACCTATTCTGCCAAAATATATTATAATTGCTCATTAAAGGGCTTGTTCACCTTTGAGTTAACATTTAGTATAATGTAGAGAGTGATATTCTGAGACAATTGGTTTTTGTTTCAGATTATGTGTGCTTTTTGGGTTATTTAGCTTTTTATTCAGCAGCAATTTCAGCCATCTGGTTGCTAGGGGTCCTAATTCCCCTAGCACCCATGCATTGATTTGAATAAGACTGGAATATAAATAGGAGAGGCCTGAATAGAAAGAGGAGTAATAAAAAGTAGCAATAACAAACATTTTGTAGCCTTACAGAGCATTTGTTTTTAGATGGGGTCAGTGACCCACATTTGAATGCTGGAAAGAGTCAGAAGAAAAAGGCAAATCATTTAAAAGTATTAAAAATTAAGTTGTTGAAATTAAAAAGTTGCTTAGAATTGGCCATCCTATAACATACAAAAAGTTAACTCACTGTGTACACCCTTAATTAGGGTCTCACTGGGCCCCAAGGGGGGACTGGCGCATTGGGGGCCCACCAGGGCTGCAACATGAAGGGCCCTCCAGGCAGTCACCGGGGGCCCCCTCCCGACTTCTAAACTCCAGCTGCTGCCATGCGCAATGCGCAAACGCCATCATGACGCGGCATAAGTGTTTTATATTTGGGGGAAGCCAATCGGAGGAGCAGGTCTGGGCTGGGGCCCACCTGTTTTATTGGGAAACAAAGTTGGAGCAAGGCACTCAGATAGGTCACGCACAGCGGCACAGATCAGACCAACAAGTAAAAACATATGAAAACTTTATTTATATAAGCATCTGATGCCTAAAGCGTTTCGTGTCACTGGGACACTTAGTCATAGGCTTGTTTTATTCCTGGTGTCCCACCTGCCCAGTCCGACCCTGCTGGGCCCCTTACAATACTGGGCCCCCCTGCAGCTGCAGTGTCTGCTTCCTTTGTAGTTACACCCCTGCTCACATTCATTGGTCCATGCACAGACGCCCCTTTTCACCCTCAGCTGTACTGTCAGTTTATGGTCTGCCAGTCAGGGAGAGCACATTAATTAGGGGGGGTGTTTTGTTCTATATACAGTAGAACAACCACTTTATGTTTTTCAAGGGATGTAAAATCAGGGACGTGTATTATGCATTACATAGCAAAAAACTGTTTAAAATATGGGAAAAAAATCAATGTAAAATTGAGGTTTCACTGTAGTCACTTGTGGGCTTCCCTCCTGAAGCTGCTGCCTTAGGCAGGAACTGTATATGAAGATATTAATCAAACAAGCTTCATTTGTAGCGCTGTTGAAAAAAGAAATGTCTGCCGATGAATTACTACGTGCCGTCACCTTTTCTCCGGACCCTTCTTCGTTCAGACCAAGACCATCCTCAGATAGGACACAGGTAGGATTGTGCTACTACTGTGGCTTCCTTCCCAGCTAGAGCCAACAGCAGGAGAAGAAGTGTCTATGCTTCCTATAAGGGCCTTTATTTTGCCTTACAGTGAAACGACTGGTAAAATATAGTCTTACAGCTGGGCAGAAATATTCAGTGCAAATAAAAACTCCCCTTTGCATCTTGTGACTATATAGATACTGTATGAGACGTAAAATACTGTATATACTCGAGTATAAGCCGCCCCGAGTATAAGCCGAGGTACCTAATTTTACCTCCAAAAACTGGGAAAGCTTATTGACTCGAATATAAGCCTAGGGTGAGAAATGCAGCAGCTTCTGGTAAGTTTCAATTAAAAAATTGAGGGTTTCTGCTCCCATTGGATGTGCCGGCGTCTCGTTTTTGGATGCTGGCGACCATTCTTGGACGCCGGCAAATATTCTTGGAGACTATTCTTGGACACCGGCGACTATGCTTGGACGCCGGCGACTATTCTTAGACGCCGGCGACCGTTTTTGCGCTTGACTCGAGTATAAGCCGAGGTAGAGTTTTTCAGCATATTTTGGGGGCTGAAAAACTCGGCTTATACTCGAGTATATACGGTAATGATGGTTCTGATAACCCACCCAGGCACAGGGCACCTATCTTACTACCCAGGACTGGGCAAAATAGGGTGTTGTTATTGTTACTGAAAAGTCCGCTGGACATGTACTTCCCTTCAAACAACCATTAAAGGGGTGGATCACCTTTGAACTAACTTTTAGTATGTTATAGAATTAACAATTCTAAGTATCTTTGCAGATGGTCTTCATTATTTTTTTTTTTTATAGATTTTTAATTATTTGCCTTTTTCTTCTGACTCTTTCCAGCTTTCACTAACCCCATCCAAAAAACAAATGCTCTGTAAGGCTACACATGTATTGTTATTGCTATTTTTATTATTCATCTTTCTATTCAGGCCTCTCCTATTCATATTCCAGTCTCTTATTCAATTCTGTGCGTGGTTGCTCGGGTATTTTGTACCCTAGCAGCAAGATTGCTGGAGAGCTGCTACATAAAAAGCTAAATAACTAAAAAACCACAAATAATAAAAAATGAAAACAAATTGTCCCAGAATATCACTCTCTATATCATACTTAAAGTTACTTTTATGGTGAACAACCCCTTTAAATGTTTGGCCAGTGAATTTAATCCCATATTTTAAGTCAGGGGCTTTAGGACATATTATAGAGATTCACTCTGATTTGAAATTCTTTTAAAAGCATTTTGCCTGAATAACAAATATACCTGTTTGTTATGTTGCAAAACCAACATCCAATTTCACAAGCTATAAAGTTACATGACATTAGGGGAAGATTTTTCAAGGGTCAAATAGTAAATTCAAATTTTCAAATTTAAAAATTCACACATTCAAATTTGAATAACCCTATTCAAATGGAAATTAGAATGTAAGATTTATCACACCTTGACAATGGAAACAGTCCTAATTTGAATATTCGCCACCTAAAACCTGCTGAGTTCATGTGCAAGTCAATGGCAAAGGTCTGTTGAGCCATTTGGAGTTGTTATTAGCCTTCCTGGCATTTGAGGGTTTTTTCGAGAGAAAAATCGGATTCTTACGAATCTAATACAATTCGAATTTTCGGGTCAGAACCATTCAATGAAATATTAGCCATTCAATTTTTTTTCGTAAAAAACCTCCCAGTCGAATTGTGAGTATATTTGAATTTTAAAAAATCCACATGAATTCGATATTCAACCTTTGATAAATGGGCCTCTTTTGGATTTGATTCAACCAATTATTTGGCTGCCAATCCCAAATGAAATGCTTTCTTTGAGGCATCCCAATTACTGGCATAAAAGTTGGGGTGGCTGTTCTAGAACTGGAGTTTTCATACCTATTGTTTTACTGAACACAGGATATTTCCCATCTACTGACAAGTTTGTTCAAGAACCTGTATACTGGGGAAGTGATTGGGAAAGATACAGGAGCCAACCTGATCCGATCCAAGGGAGGAGACAACCCCCATCACCAGAAGTTTGTGGAAGAGCTGCAGCAGGTAAAGGCCACGCAATTTGATCTTTGTGACCTTTCAATATCTTATGGCTTCTATGTATTAAAGGAGAAGGAAAGATTAAAATTAAGTAAGCCTTATCAGAAAGGTCTATATAAATACACCAGTAAAGCCTCAAAGTAATGCTGCTCTGAGCCCTCTGTCAAAAGAAACACCACATTTCTTTCCTTCTATTGTGTACTCATGGGCTTCTGTATCAGACTTCCTGTTTTCATCTTAAACCTCCAGGGCAGAACTTGAGCATGCTCAGTTTTCTCCTCTCCCCCTTCCTTCCGTAATCTGATCCCAGAGCTATGAGTGAGCAGGGAGAGACTCAGGCAGGAAGTGATGTCACACCAAGCCAATATGGCAGCTGCTATCCTAAACAAACAGAGAGAACTTCTAGAGCTGTTTACTCATGTATGGCAAAGCATTCCCCAGAATAAATATAGTGTTATAGCTTGCACTATTGTGGCTAATCTATTGGCAATAAACTGCCTTGGTTGCTTTCCTTCTCTTTTAAACATGAAACCCATTAACCATAACTGTATATGAATGATTATATTAATTTCTATCCCCTGTCAGATTCGCTCTGAGTATGAGCAGAGACTGGCTGAAGCAGATATGGTAGAGAAGCACATTATCCAGGCTCGGGCCCAAGCTACAGCACAAGAGGAAAGGGTGCTTAGTGCTCTGAAGCACGAAGTTGGGGAGACCTCTCTGGGACTACCTCCAGGTAAAAATGTAAGGCAGACTCTACCAGGAGATGGCTTTACCTTCTCAGATTATATTGACCTACATTTCTACTACAATGAGGTCATAATATCATTCTGGTGGGTACATGGTGGTGGGCAATTGGGCATTGGCAGCATGGTCTGGTGCATCTCGTGTATGCTCTGGTTTCCCAAAAATTAGTTTCCAGTGTTCATTAGGTGGTCAAGGCTTAGGGCTCATTAGTGACCTTCTAATGAAGTATCTGCTAAAATACCTGTTCCTTATATCTGACCAATTGCTGAATTGTGCTCACATAAAGTAGAGCTAACATTCATTGCTTGACTTTTCTGTATGTTTTGTTTTTAAGTGGATTCACACTTTAGGTGGTGCGTGGACAATGAAGTGTTAAGGAAGCTTAAGCTTATCTGTCCTGATGATTACATCACTGACCCACAGCCTATCACCAAAGCACCCAGAGGTAAGGCCATGACTTCAGTTGTGTAACTAATAATTGGGTAGGGATGCACCAAATCCACTATTTTGGATTCAGCCAAACCCCCGAATCCTTCGCAAAGGATTCGGCCGAATACCGAACCGAATCCGAACCCATATATATATATATATATATATATATGTGTGTGTGTGTGTTATCCTACCCCATTCAGTGACTTAATCTATGAAATATAACATTTATTTTATAAGGGATTATTTTTCAAAGGTCGAGTTTTAGAGGTTTGTGAGTTTTTTATATTTTGAATAAACTCAAAATATGAAAAATTATGATTTATGAAAAAACTAGAAAGGGAAAATCTCAAATCAGTGAATTCCTGGTGTAATACTTAAATTGATCGAGTTTTTGGCAAAAAAAACAGCCTCGACTCGCTCGAAGTAATCGAGTTTTCGAGCGAACTTCTTCAAATAGTTCAAGGGATCTCTGCCATTGACTTCTGCATGACCTTGACAGTTTTTAGCTGCAGTATTTTCAAAAAAAATTCCAGTTTTTTTTAACACGAAAGTTTTGACTGAAAAATACCCTTGAAAACTTAAATTTTTTCGTGTAAAAATCAACTTGACCTTTAATAATGTTTTGTTTTTTTCATTTAGACAGTTCGGTCCCTTCTTTTTGCAAAGAGACGTACAGTTTCCACCAGCATATATCCAAAAGCCCAGTGGATGATGGGTACACAGAGCTCGAGTCGCCAAATCTAGTTAGAAGTATGGATGATGTGTCGTTAACCAGTTTAGGTTCATCAGCCAGTTTAGAGGATGGACTGACAAAGAAGAAATCAAGAGAGGTACTTTATACTCATCATGAATGTTTTCTTTTGCCCAGGTCTATGCAAACCACTGATCTAGAACAAATTCCTGGGCACTGCATTAGCCAAAGGGCTTGAAATAGAAGGAAAGTTCACCCCTGAGGTCACTCTGAGACTGAAATCACCAGCTTTTTACAGAGGTGAACCTCTTTTTTTTTTTTTTTTTTTTTAACTGGCATGGGTACTTTCTTCTAGACTGCCATAATGCTATGTTATCACTAGTCATAGATGTTTCTTGGGCTGTGCGTGGGATACCTGGAACCAATGAAGGTGCTCTAGAGGAAATTACCCCAGACCAGTTTGTGTAACAAAAAAAAGCATCCTGGTCGGTGATAAAAGGTTAACAATTTTAGTTTTCAGGGGTGTCTAACCAATTTTTCCATCTTTTTGGTCCAGTTAGGTCATTGTTTCTAAATCTGGAGGATGATCCACTTGTCTGTCCCTATAAAGTGGATTTTGCCTTTAATAAATAGGTTTTTGTTAACCTACAATTTATACATATTGTACCATGGCAGTAGTCACATCATGTGAATAAAATTGGGGTATGTAAATATCTCTTTTTCTGGTTTATTGCAGAAAGCCAAACAGAATAATAAGTCCTTGAAGAAAGGGACAAGTGTAGAGGACAGTGAGGTTTCCCAGCTCGAACATCGGCACGGCTTCCTAAAGAACCCCAGATTTTTGCCTCCTAACTCCGTCCCTGGAGGTCGATCACTGCTTGCGCCTGCAAAGAAATGGGAAGGATCAGTACAAGGAATAAAACAGGCAATGAATGAAAAGTAAGTGTTTTCTTTGCGTTACATTATATATTGCTTGTTTAATATAAATAAATATATATAATTTTCACTTTATTTTACTATCATTGTCAGTTCTCTGCAACATATCTCCATATTTTTATAAAACCATTCTGCATGCACATCTATGCAGTAAACAAACCCTTTCTGTGCTGATGGTGGAATCTCCTTCCTTCTGTCTCAAATAATGTCCTCTTGTCGCCTGCACCGATCGATCTATGTCAGGAAAATGAATTAGGCAGATTTTTTACAGTTAAGCAATATGATCATATTCCATTGCATATGCCAAGTTCCTTTAATTAGTCTATCTGCGCTTCTCCTGGCTTTTCTATGTAGGTGGGTGCCCAACACTGCACCTGACATTTAAAAGTTGTTTTTTAATTGCCATCCAGTGAGGTGCCCGTGTTCCTGGCAAACCCGCCTGTTGTGTATTTTCCAGACTATGAAGTTGGCCAGATTTATGAGGTAAGTAATCTCAGTGGACATAGATATTGGCCATACATCTTCTCTAAGGGGGTTATTTATCAAAGTCCAAATTTATCTCAGTATTTTGTGCTACAAACTCTGATCCAATCCGCTCAGGTTTTTTATGCTTATTTATTATTACATTTTCCTGAAAATTTGCTTTGCGGGAAAAAAAAATCAGATTTTCAAATTTTTCGACTTTTTTATCCGATTTTCACGATGTTTTCGTAATTTTCACTCGAAAACTTCGGGGTATTGCCCGAAACCCAGCGCACATCAAAAAATCATTGGGACCAATGACTTATATGCAACCTCGACAGGTGATGCCGGATTTTCAGATTCTGACTTTTCCATTCTCTGGGTTTAATAAATTCTGAAAAATTCGTGATTTTTTTAAAAGTCAGATTTTATAAAAAAAAAAAAAAAAATGCATTTGGAGTTTAGTAAATAACCCCCTTAAAGTGGTTGTTCACCTTCCAAACACTTTTTTTCAGTTTAATTGTTTTCAGATTGTTCCCCAGAAATAAAGACTTTCAATTACTTTCCATTTTTTTTTTACAGTTTTTTCAAAATCAAAGTTTAAAGTTGAATGTCCCAGTCTCCGGTGTTTCAGCTCAGTAATTCAGGTGCAGACTCTGAACTGTTACAATTTTCTTCGGTAGCTTTTAGCTGCCGAAGTAGGGGGTCGAAGTTTTTCTTAAAGGGACAGTACTTCGACTATCGAATGGTCGAATAGTCGAACGATTTTTACTTCTAATCGTTCGAATCGTTCGAATTCGATCAAATTCGATCGAATTTAACCAATTCGATGGTCGAAGTACCCAAAAAATACTTCGAAATTCGAATTTTTTTTTATTCGAACCCTTCACCCGAATTTCGTGAATCGGCCCCTTACTTGATATATTTCTCAGCAGCATCTCTGGAGTATCAGCAACTGTTGTATCAATTCTAATAGCTGCCTTTAATGAAACCCAGGGATTCTGCTCAGCAGGGACAAGGATAAGAATCAAATAAATGTATCTATTAAGAACAGTTTACAGGGTCGGCGACCCCCTCCTCCCAGAGCTGCTTTAGAAGGTGAAAAATGACACTTTACACTTCAATATTAGAAAAACTGTCAAAATTAAAATAGAAAGTATTTGGAAAAAGTCTTTATTTCTGGTGAACCATTTAAAACCAGCTGAACAGAAAAAAGTGTTGGAAGGTGAACAACCCCTTTAATGAACGTGTTATTTTGTTCTGTCATGTTGCCATTTCCATGGTGTTTGCAACCGAAAAATATCGGCTGATAGCAGTAGCAGTTTGCCTTCATACTGTTGTCAACAGCCAAAGTTCTCAATTACTAACGTTTTCAATGGGGGAGATGCATCAGTCCTGCAACAGATTTGTATGTATGTATATTTTCAAAAAGTCTGTAAAAAATGCCTGTACTTCCCCTTTAATTGAGACAAAACCGAAGTTGCTCTGCAATGTAGTGATTTCTATATATTTATCAGGAACATGATGATCTCTAATGTGCTATTGTCTTGTCTTTATGTCCCTAGTTTATTTGCACTACCAGGCACATTCAGTACTAGCACATATATGTACGGGAGTAACTGAAACATGTTCCTTTCCCATGCACACAGATGACTATAGAACTGCGGAACATGACAGCATCCAGCCGGCACCTGCGAATCATCCCACCCTCCACCCCTTACTTCTCTCTAGGCCTGGGTAAGTCTGAATTCATTATATAAAGCGATCATCAGTCTGAAAAATATTTCATTTATCACACTGGGGGAATACATGATTCTATCATATGTATCCAAATGTATTGCAAAGTGATCTGCCACTCTCACACATGTAATACTGGCAACACAAACCAATTTCTCTGATTCGGCCAATGATTGCACCAATTCTGTGATCAAAATGGAAAACTTGAGGGTCCAGCCTGTAACATTTACTGTTTTTTTTGGTTGAAAATGCATAGCGCCATTACTAAGCGGGGAGCCACATTTATCAAAGGTCGAATTTCGAATTCATGTGAATTTTTTTTAACTCTAATAAATTTGAATATACTCAAAATTCGATTGGGGAGTTGTGTGATAAAAAATTTGAATATGTAAAACTTGAACGACCCAAAAACTCAAATTCGACAAAACTGTTATCGAGTTTTCTCTCTGAAAAAAACTTGAATGTCAGGAAAGCTAGTAACATTGACTAATACATGAACTCGGCAGGTTTTAGGTGGCGAATAGTCAAATTTAAATTTTTAAAGGGGCAAGGTTTGATAAATCTCGAAATTCGAATTAAAATGTTAATCGAGTTTGGATTATTCACAATTCAAATTTGAATTTTTTGACCATAAAAAAAAGTAAATTCTAATTTTTTTATTCAACCCTTAATAAAGCTGCCGTGGTCGAAGTGAAAATTCGAATTTTCAAATTCGAATCTTCACGTTTTTTTTTTTATGGCCAAAACTGTGAAATTCTACTAAGGAATTATTAAAATTAGATGAGTTTTTTTTAAAAAAAAATCAAATAGAATTTTTGAGATTTATCATACACTGGCACTTTAAGAACTCAAATTCGACTATTCGCTACCTTAAACCTGTTGAATTGCTGTTTTAGCCTATGGAAGACGTCCTGGGATCAATTTGGAGTTGTTTGCAGCCTTCCTGACATTTTTTTTTTTTTTTCTGAGAAAAAACTCCAATCAAATAATATTTTTGGGGTCGATCCTATTCACCTGAGTTTTAAAAATTCAATTTAATTAATACATTTTCGAGTTTATGAACTCGAAGTTCGACCCTTGATAAATTTGCCCCTAAGGAAAAAACTTTGAAATTCGAATTCAAAAAGATCTGTCCCTAATTGAAAAAACTTCGAAATTTAAATTCAAAAAGACCAACTGAAATTTTTTTGGTCGAATAGGTCAGTTTTTGATCGAATAGGTCCGTATTCAGCCGAATTTGAATCATACGAATCGAAGGAATAGCGTATTCAATCGAATTTGATTCCACAAAAAAACTTAGATTTTTCAAAGTCCATCAATTGACTCCAAATCGGTTCTAGGAGGTCCCCCATAGGCTAAAACAGCAATTCGGCAGGTTTCAGATGGCGAATGGTTGAAGTCGAATTTTTAAAGAGATAGTACATAATAAATTTTGGTATTCTACTTTTTTGACTTTTTTTCAAATTCTAATTGAATTTGGACTATTCCCTAGTCGAAGTACACAAAAAATAGCTCGAGATTCGAATTTTTTTCATTCAAAAATTCACCTCGACCTTTGATAAATCTGCCCCTAAGTGTCCAGTTCAGTGCATGTTTGACCATTTGCACCAAAATACAGCTGATCACCCTATACATCCCATAAATGACCTGCATTAGAAGCAGTGCTGCTGGAATACAATTGTATTAAAGGAACTGTTCAGTGTAAAAATAAAAACTGGGTAAATAGATAGGCTGTGCAAAATAAAAAAAAGTTTCTAAATAGTTAGTTAGCCAAAAATGTAATGTATAAAGGCTGGAGTGACTGGATGTCTAACATAAAAGCCAGAACACTACTTCCTGCTTTGCAGCTCTCTTGCTTTCCACTGATTGGTTACCAGGCAGTAACCAATCAGAGTGACTTGAGGGGGGCCACATGGGCCATAACTGTTGCTTTTGAGTCTCAGCTGAATGCTGAGGATCAATTACAAACTCCCTGAACAGTTACAGTATGTCCCATGTGGCCCCCCTTATAGTCACTGACTAACGCAGAGCTGAAAAGCAGGAAGTAGTGTTCTGGCTATTATGTTACACATCCAGTCACTCCAGCCTTTATACATTACATTTTTGGCTAACTAACTATTTAGAAACTTTTTTTTATTTTGCACAGCCTATTTATTTACCCAGTTTTTATGTTTACACTGAACTGTTCTTTTAACATGACAGATGTTACCCATCATGCCATCTTCCCAAACAGAACTATTGGTCAGAAGTTTCCTATATTTGCATTATTATTTGCAGGGAAGTTTCCCGGAGAGGGTGGGATTGTAGCACCAGGAATGAGCTGTCATTACACAATCCGATTTGTTCCCGATTCCCTCGCCGACTTTGAGGATTTTCTGCTGGTAGAATCCCAAGCTCCATATCCAGTTCTTGTCCCTATAGAGGCGAGGAGACCTCCACCTATACTAACAAGTAAGCGCTGCTGCTGTGTTTGCCAGTTCATTACCCCAATGTAACATGAGGCTCTCTATAATAACACTGTCATTGCATCTAAGCAATATAAACAGAATGCTGCAGACCCTATAATGATTTATTAATATATGTGCCTAGTTCCTCAGACTCTGGACTGTGGACCCTGTTTGATCGGAGGAGTGAAGGTCTTAGAGTATTTCTTGAGAAATGACGGCCTGAGCCGGGGGAGATTCTGTGTCATGCCCAGAAGTGTTTGGCCTCCTGCTAATTTCCGGGTAAGAAGCACGAGTCTCCTGGCTCTTCACTGCATTGGCATATATTTACATTTATGTCTGAATTATGTTAGATACCATTGGTAGGAGAGTCTATAAAGCTAGTTAATAATATACAAATGAGTCATAGGGACTTGTCACAGTTCCAAAATATACGTGAGGAGTAAGAATGGCGGAGCTCATCCGCACACAGTATCTCACCTCGTCCGTCGCTGCTATCGCGGGATCTCGGTCACTTGGCCTGAAGATTAGAATGTACAGAAACATAACTTCCATTCTCAGCGCTGACAGACTTATCCATGGGAGACCATGTGTAGATATCAAAAGCGGCTTTCTTGGAACAATACACAGTGGTAAAACAGTGGTGGGTGAACAGCGAACTGACGAGTTTCGTGACCCTAAAAAAACTTTGAGCTTTGAACTTTGAGGAAGTGCCCAGTTTTTTAGGGTCACGAAACTCGTCAGTTCGCTGTTCACCCACCACTGTTTTACCACTGTGTATTGTTCCAATAAAGCCACTTTTGATATCTACACATGGTCTCCCGTGGATAAATCTGTCAGCGCTGAGAGTAGACGTTATATTTCTGTACTTGTCACAGTTCCCAAGGCACCAACAATTAACTATATATCTATATATATATATCTAACATAATTCAATTAACTTAACATCTATGATATATGTCCCAAGACTCAAAATTAGTTAAAAAACAAAGTTTATTGAATATCACATTAAAATGGTACATACTGACCCCATATGGCCCACCTAATGACACATGGTATGAAATGCTTAAGGTGGGCCATATGGGGTCAGTATGTACCAGTTTAATGTGATATTTAAAAAACTTTGATTTTTAACTAATTTTGAGTCTTGGGACTTATATCATAGATGTTAAGTTAATTGAATTATGTTAGATAACCTAATAAACAATAGGTCATTTCTCACATCAATGCATGATGACATGATCTTGGTAAGATGTTAAGTATTTTTGTCGCTCATTCTTTGAACCTTTTCTGAGCTTCCTTGTCACTGTCGCTCAGATACCTGCATATAGATAGATAGATAGATAGATAGATAGATAGATAGATAGATAGATAGATAGATAGATAGATAGAGAAAATAAAATATTATTGTTGTTGTTACAAACTGCCAATATAGTTTTTTTTCTGCTTACCCATGAAAGAGTGTGGCTAGACCAGGTTTTGTGGAAGAGGGGCCATTTGGAATTCGCCCGGCAGCTTTTGAACTGTATCCTGGTCAAGGAATAAATATGGAGGTCAGTGGAAACGGCAAACTAAAGTAACCATGATATGTCATAGCAAGAACCTTGGGTAATTCTTCCTCTCCATAGTATGTCCACAGGACAGCTGCAGCCTCTAGCCCTGTAGATTGGCAACAATCCTTGAAACTAATGTTAAAATGAGCAGAGTGTTCTTCTGAGCCCTTTAACAATTCACAATACTTTTTTTCTATATTGCACAAGATATTAGTAGTGTTTTACCTTGCTGATATAATGAATTTAAAACAACAGCGCCACCTTCTGTTCATTCTAGCCAACACCGTTCGTAGAAAATTAAGTTAGTGGGAAAAGGAAAGTCTTGTGATGCTGCTTAGAGCTAACTGTCCAGAGAGATATCCGTTGACTCTGCTATGAGCAAAGCAACATGACAAGACGTGTCCAGTCGCTCACAATGAACAGCAGGTGGCACTGAATAGCCAGATTCATTGGGGTGGGTGAGGTTAACTTCTATTTGATGGTTCCAAAACATTATACTTCTGAATGTACTAATAATCTATATATTGCAGAAACAACACAGAATCTGAGCTATAATAGTCAGCAGTGTAGGTTTTTATAACCTTTTTATAACAACTGACTTGTGACCCACTTGGTTCCTCAGATTGTCTTCTTCCCCGGGTCTGCCCAAACTTACAGCCATGTCTTTACCATCGTGTGTGATAACTGCCAGGTCAAGGAGATCACACTGACAGGTTTGTCTGTACCACTTGCACCTCCATGCTCCATACAGCAATCAAACCAACAGGCATCATTCTATCTGTATCTCTATTTCAATTGGCTAACAGGGTACGGTCAGCAGGTTGGACTGGAGCTGGTGTCTGTGAGTGATGGGGAGAGCCCCCCAAGGAGCGGTGCCATTACAGATACTATGGCTGGACATGTGATTCAATTCCAGCCCACTAATCTGCATGCTACGGTACAGAAGAGCCTCATTATTCGCAATTCCACGTAAGTCACTATTTGTACAATATTTTTATACTACTATGATCTGGTGTAAATGAAAGTTTACTTGGTTTCCTAAACAAGGATTGAGACTAGGGGGCACATTTACTAACGGTCGAATATCGAGGGTTAATTAACCCTCGAATTCGACCCTCAAAGTTAAATCCTTCGAATTTGAATATCGAATTCGAAGGATTTTGCGCAAATACTTTGATCGATCGAAGTAAAAATCATTTGATCAAACGATTAAATCCTTCGAATGATTTTTCTTCTATCAGAAAAAGCTTAGAAAACTGATGGGGAAGGTCCCCATAGGCTAACATTGTAGCTCGGTAGGTTTAAAGTGGCTAAGTATGTAGTCAAAATATTTTTTAAAGAGACAGTACTTCGACTATCGAATGGTCGAATAGTCGAACGATTTTTAGTTCGAATCGAAGTCGTAGTAGCCTGTCCGATGGTCGAAGTACCCAAAAAAACCTTCGAAATTCGAAGTTTTTTTACTTCGAATCCTTCACTCGAGCTTAGTAAATGTGCCCCTAGATGTGATAGGTTTGTCATGCACACATTCACTTCTATTGTACTTTTGTCTCGCTGCAACAAAATCTAACTAGCCAGAAATGAAATTCCTGTTGTGATGATCAGGTGTAGAACATATTTGTTTGTGAAAAATGCTGAAGCCATACTTACCCTTTTGCAATTGTCATTTTTCGGAAAGCTTTCATAAAACCTCTTAATAATTTTGTCTTTTTTAGGCATGTGGAGCTTCCTTTCTGCTGGCAGATCATGAAACACAACGTGCAAACATTAGTTCCAGAGGATCTGTGTAACCTTGATACAAGCCTCCCCTTCACCCTGACTCCTGCACAAGGCATTCTGCAACCTCACCAAGACTCCTCGTTCATTGCAACTTATACTCCTACTGAGGTACTGGACCAAGAGCCTGTAATCCATAGGGCACCCTGACCCCCAAAATAGTCTAAATAAAATATATTTTTGTAATACAAGTGTAACATTTAGGTCCCTGTTGCTCTACACAATAGTGATTCAGAGGGCCCATGCTATTTTAGGGTCCCCTGTTGTTATGCATTAGCCAAATTTAAAAGGGCCCCTAATGTCAAGCAAGTGTGGGACAGCACATATAGTAGGGCAAAAAAGCATTATGTTTTGTATCAGGGCTGCCCAACTTGTGCCAGCTAAGTGCAGTACACCACTTAAAATAATAATAGTATATTAAATAAATAATGGTAATAAAATAATAGTAGTGCCATAGGATGTAGGGAAGTGGTTTCCGAACTGTGTGGCTGATATTTCAATGGGGGCTTAAAGGATCAGTTACATCAAAAAATGAAAGTGTTTTAAAGTAATACAAATATAATGCAGTGTTCCCCTGCACTGGTAAAACTGGTGTGTTTGCTTCAGAAACACTACTATAGTTCATATAAACAAGCTTCTGTGTAGCAATGGGGGCAGCCATTCAAAGGAGAAAAGGCTAAGGTTACACAGCAGATAGCAGATAAGCTCAGTAGAACATAATGGTGTTATCTGTTATCCAATATTTAATCTGTGCCATATAGGATTTTTTCAATTTCCGCCATTGCTACACAACAGCTTGTTTATATGAACTATAGTAGTGTTTCTGAAGCAAACACAACCTTTTTATAGCATAGCATATAAAAATATTTGCATAGCAGCAGTAAATGATATTTCCATTTCTTTAAAACACTTTCTTTTTTTTTATTAGTGTTAATGTTCCTTTAAGGCAGTGGATGGGGTGGCCAACCCAAAAGCATGAGCACAGAACATTTGCCATGCTCCACTATAAAAATCTTATGGGTTAGTATTGAGTTTGTTTTTGGTGTTTTAATGGATATTGTTTTGTTTTCACAGATGACCGAAAATCACTGTGTTGCTCATATGGTACTGAGAGAAATCCCAGAACCTCCAAGGTAGGGTGGGACATTTCCAGGAAAGGGTAATATACCGGGTTTTAAATGGGGGTTCACCTTCAAACAACTGGTTGTTTTCAGATAAATTACCAGAAATAACGACTTTTTCCAAATACTTTCTATTTTTTATTTGTCGCTGTTTTTCTAAAATTAAAGTGTAAAGTGTCTTTTTTTCACCTTCTAAAGCAGCTCTGGGAGGGGGGGTCGCTGACCCTGTAAACTGTTTTAAATTGATGCATTTAGTTGATATATTTCTTATCTTTGTCCCTGCTGAGCAGAATCTCTGGGTTTCATTAAAGGCAGCTGTTAGATTTGATACAATAGTTGCTCATACTCCAGAGATGCTGCTGAGAAATGGATCAACTCAATGTTGTAAAATTGTAGCAGAGTCTGCACCTGAATTACTGAGCTGTCAGACGGAAACACCACAGACTGGGACATTCAACTTTAAACTCAGATTTTGGTAAACCAGTAAAAAAATAAATACCGTATATACTCGAGTATAAGCCAAATTTTTCAGCCCCCAAGATATGCTGAAAAACTCTACCTCGGCTTATACTCTGGTCAAGCGCAAAAACGGTCGCCGGCGCCTAAGAATATTTGCCGGCGCCTTAGAATAGTAGCTGGCGCCTAAGAATATTCGCCGGCACTTAGAATAGTAGCCGGCGCCTAAGAATAGTCATCCAAAAACGAGATTGAAACTTACCAGAAGCTGCTGCAGTTCTCACCCTCGGCTTATACTCGAGTCAATAAGCTTTCCCAGTTTTTGGAGGTAAAATTAGGTACCTCGGCTTATACTCAAGTATATACGGTAATGGAAAGTAATTGAAAAAAGTCTTTATTTCGTGGGAACAATCTGAAAACAACTGAACTGAAAACACTGTTTGAAAAAGTGAGCAACCCCTTTAAGTTCAATTATTTATTCTTTAAATAGACAGTACATTTTATATATTTATACTTTTACATTCAGTATATTTAGGAGCTGCCATTTGGTTACACATTACAGAAAAGAGGTACAGCTTAGTGTGCCAATGGCATAGAATGGCATAGACTATAATATCTCTGCATGCATGTGCCATTTGTGGTTCATTATTTTGGCTTGAATCTCCCACCCAGTGCAGAGAAGAAGCCAAGGGGTCTGACGGAATTCACACCTTCAGTAAATGATGTGATTGTTCTCGACTTGGATCTTAAAGGGGCGGCTGAACCCTTTCAGATACAGCTGGAGCCATACGCCATCATCTTCCCTGGAGAGAGCTATATTGGCAGCACCATGAGAAAGCAGTTTAAGGTCAGGCACCTCGCCATTGGTTCAGATATCGCTGTAATATTAAATCATTCTGCTCATATACTGTACAATAAAGGGGAAGGTGCCACTTACAACCTATCACTGAGCACTAAGGGGCAGATTTATTAAAGGTCGAGCTGTATTTAACTAGAAAATTCGAGTTTTCAAGAATATTTTTCAGTTACAACTCAAATTTTCAGGTAAAAAAAGACTCCAGCTAAAACCTGTTGAGGTCATGTAGAAGTCAATGGCAGAGATCCCTTCAATCATTTGAAGATGTTTGTAGCCTTCATGATGTTCGGTTTTTTTTCCAGTGGGTTTAGTGAGAGATTCGAGTTTTTTTTTCAGCAAAAACTTGATGAAAGGAACAGTAGCATCAAAAAATTAAAGTGTTTTAAAGTAATACAAATATAATACACAAAAGCCATGAATATCTTGTAAATTATATCCTTATAAACGGTGAGTAGTGATGTCACTTTTGTCACATGACTCACTAAAATGTGTGTATTATAATAAATAAAGTACCCCTTGTTGTAAAATATGAGAATATTAGAAGAAATCTTGGAGTTCCATGACTTGTATAAAAACCTTCGGCCTCGTAATTTTATATGGTCATGGAACTCCTCGGTGACTTGTAAAATCCTTATATTTTACAATAGGGGGTACTTTATTCACTATATAATGCAGTGTTGTCCTGCACTGGTGTTTGCTTCAGAAACACTAATATTGTTTATATAAAAAAGCTTCTGTGTAGCCATGGGGGCAGCCATTTAAAGGAGAAAAGGTTCAGGTTACACAGCAGATAAGCTCTGTAGAACATAATGGTGTTATCTGTTATCCACTATTTAACCTGTGCCATATAGACTCATTTCAATTTCCACCATTGCTACACAGCAGCTTGTTTATATAAACTATAGTAGTGTTTCTGAAGCAAACACATCCGTTTTACCAGTGCAGGGCAACTGTACATGATATTTTCATTACTTTAAAACACTTTCATTTTCTGAAAATGCTGTTACTGTTCCTTTAATTCGAGTTTTTGGGTTGTTCACCCCGAATTCACTAATTCAACATTTTTCCAATCGAGTTTTTTCTTAATTCTGAAAAAAATCGAGTTGTGAGTTCATAAAAAGGTACAGTAGGGCTTTCAGCAGTCGGATGTATGTCTTTCAGATGTGGAATAACAGCAAGTCTGCCATTGTGTATCGATGGGAACAAATCACGTCTCGTCACGTCATTCAGATTGAACCTTCCAGTGGAACTATAGGTAGGGTTGCCACCTTTTTTTAAATGTTTTACCAGCTGCTGGGGGGCGGGGACACAAAGGGGCGGGTCGTGACATCAAAAGGGGCGGGTCGTGATGTCAAAAGGGGTGGGTCGTGACATCAAAAGGGGCGTGGCCACACCACGGATGCTTGAAGAAGTAAAAGAAAAGGTAAGTTCCAGGGGATTGGGGGCAGGCCGAGGGCTCCTTTTAATCGTATTACAAATTTACCGGCAGCTACATTGCCGGTAAATTTGTAATACCGGCCCCAGCAGGTATTTTCCCGGCTAGGCCGGTAAAATACCGGCCGGGTGGCAACCCTAACTATAGGTAGTGTATGTGTTTGTAATTTGCTGAGAAAAACATTGAAGTTAGCCTTGTGGCCTTTCTACAAGGAGTTTGTATAATCTCCCCATATCTGTGTGAGTTTCATCCTGGGACTCCGATATCTTTCCACACTCCAAAACCATACAGGCAGATTAAAGGAACAGTAACACCAAAAAATAAAAGTGTTTAAAGTAATTAAAATATAATGTACTGTTGCTATGCCTTGGTAAAAGTTATGTGTTTGCTTTAGAAAGGCAACTATAGTTTATGTAAATAGGCTACTGTGTAACCAGGGAGGCAGCCATTCAAGCACAGGATACACAGTAGATAACAGATAAGTACTACTATTGTTTATATAAACAAGCTGCTTTGTAGCCATGGGGGCAGCCATTCAAGCACAGGATACACAGTAGATAACAGATAAGTACTACTATAGTTTATATAAACAAGCTGCTGTGTAGCCATGGGGGCAGCCATTCAAGCACAGGATACACAGTAGATAACAGATAAGTACTACTATAGTTTATATAAACAAGCTGCTGTGTAGCCATGGGGCAGCCATTCAATCACAGGATACACAGTAGATAACAGATAAGTACTACTATAGTTTATATAAACAAGCTGCTGTGTAGCCATGGGGCAGCCATTCAAGCACAGGATACACAGTAGATAACATAAGTACTACTATAGTTTATATAAACAAGCTGCTGTGTAGCCATGGGGGCAGCCATTCAAGCTAAAAAGGAGAAAAGGCACAGGCTATTTAGCAGATAACAGATCAGTTCTGCAATGTAATAAAATTTGGATTCTACAGAGTCTCTGGTGGAATCTGGTATCTGTTATGTAACCTGGGCTTTGAATGGCTGCCCCCATGGCTACACAGCATCTTGTTTATATAAACTATAGTAGTCTTGCAGAAGCAAACACAGCAGTTTTACCAGTACAGGGAAACAGTATATTAATTTTAATTACTTTAAAACACTTACATTTTTTGGTGCTACTTTTCCTTTAATATGCTCCTTATTGACCCTGGTGCATGTGAATTGACAGGGACCTTAGACTATAAGCTATACTGGGCTCCCCTATGTAAATCACTGTGGGACACAGCGCTATATAACTAAAGGATGATAATAATTAAAGTGCTTTTCACTGTACATGTTAGTGAGATGATTTCTGGAAGAAAGACTGCTGTGTCTAGTAACTTGGGTCCATTAACCTGTAACGGTTCTTATCCCTTCACAATAAGTACAAGCTGAATGATAATTGGTTAATCCGGGTTTTTGGATCAGGAACAACGTTTCCCAGGCTGCCACATTAGTCCCATATACCTCCTGGCAAAGGCCCCAGAGACAATATAATGTGTTCATATTATTCTAGAACGTTCTCCCTTTTCATTACAGAGCCAAATAAATGCAGTGAACTTGAAATCTGTTTCACCGGGGAGCAAATTGGATTTACCAGTCAGAAGGTGGTTTGTCACATTGATCACTCGCCGGAGACAGTGGCGCTGCATGTGGAAGCCACGTTTAAGGTTTGTGCGAGCTACTAGCGACCAAAAACAGCCCTGTTTGACTGACCACGCCCTCTATAACATCAAGCCATGCCCCCTGGCTAACAGGCCACACCCCTCCCTGGATGAAGGAGCTTGGAACCAGCCTGCAGTTGGATAATTGGAGCAAACTGGATAATTGGATAAGCTAATTATGCCTTTAAAGAACCCCATAAATACTGGTCTTTATCCTCAATTTCTGTTTATTGATCTCCATTCTTACATGCACAGACCCACCAGGAGATCGTTTGACTGATTTGGTAAGATTCTAGTATTTCTTCACCAGCAGCAAACACCCTCACACCCCATTCACCTGCTGCTCACCTCTTTAAAACATCCCCTGGATGTCCAGCCCACCTCTTGCTGGTTAACCCCATGGTGTCTCTTAACGGGATGGCTCTTAAAGGAGAAGGAAAGCTACAGAGTCATTTTATTGCCAATAG
Source organism: Xenopus petersii (assembly GCA_038501925.1). Lineage (NCBI taxonomy): Eukaryota > Metazoa > Chordata > Amphibia > Anura > Pipidae > Xenopus > Xenopus petersii. The sequence goes on along the minus strand of CM076682.1, from coordinate 157,040,845 downwards.
ATTAGCTGCATTAGTGCAAGCTATAACACTATATTTATTCTGTAGAATGCTTTACCATACCTGAGTAAAAAGCTCTAGAAGCTCTTTGTTTGTTTAGGATAGCAGTTGCAGTATTAGCTTGGTGTGACATAACTTCCGGCCTGAGTCTCTCCCTGCTCACTCATAGCTCTGGGCTCAGATTACAGCAGAGATGGGGGGGAAGAGGAGCAAACTGAGCATGCTCAAGCCCTAGCCCTGGAGGTTTAAGCTGAAAACAGGAAGTCTGATACAGAAGCCCATGAGTACACAATAGAAGGAAAGAAATGTGCTGTTTCTTTTGACAAAGGACTCAGAGCAAAATTACTTTGAGTATATTTAGGTGGACCTTTCTGATAAGGCTTAATCAATTTTAACCTTTCCTTCTCCTTTAAAGGGATGATTTTAGAAGCTAAAGAATGGGTTGGTATATACCGGTCATCCACAATATATCCCCTCTAGCTTGTACAATATATATAACAAATATCTAAACCTTGTTTTTCCACAGGGACCAGTAGTTTCCATAGATATCCCATCCCTGGACTTGGGCCTAATAAAACTGGGCAATAAATCTGTCAGCATATTTACCATTGAAAACAAGAGCCCTCTGCGAGCAAAATGGAGCCTGCAGGAAAGCCTGGCTTGCCTTACCGAGCGAAATGAGCAGGTAAAATATTGGTCCCCTATAATGACTCTATGCTGTACTGGCCTCTTTATTTTATTATTGGCAGTGAGTTACAGTTTTACATTGGGCTGTATATTGGATGAATGATAGGCTATAGGCTATTCTAAATTTGCTTTCTGATGGGCATAGAAACAGGGGAGCATGTTTATCAGTTATAGTTCCCCTCAAGGCCCAAGGTTCATAGGAAAATGTTGTGTCCTGAGAGCTGCTCTTATTTCCCTGCCACCCGGTATATCTTTATATAGAAGGCACTAGTTACTACATGAATGCTTGAGACCTGGGGGTTTCCAGATAGCGGATCTTTCCATTATTTGAATCTTCCTACCTTAAGTCTACTAGAAAATCATGTAAACATTAAATAAACCCAATAGGCTGGTTTTGCTTCCAATATGGATTAATTATATCTTAGTTGGGATCAAGTACAAGCGACTGTTTTATTATTACAAAGAAAAAGGAAATAGTTTTTAAAAATGGGGAATTATTTGGATAATATGGAGTCTATGGGCGACGCCCTTTCCGTAATTTGGAGATTTTTGGATATGTGTTTCTGGATAACAGATCCCATACCTGTATTTCTTTAGTAAATAACATATATACAAATAAATAACCTATAAGTACAATTACAAATCTGTCTCACTGCATCAAGCCATCTTCCAATCAGGCCCTTTCTTTTTTTCTTCTGATTGCACTAACCGAATCGAAGGTGATTGGTTGCTTTGGTAGCAATACTGAGACCATTTTGTACATATGTTAGTATAGTAGCCCAATTATTTTGCCCTATATTTATATATAGACCACTATAGCTGGTCCTCATGTTCCTCCTTATGTGGGAAGGTCTTTTTATTGAGGCAAATGGAGTTTCAAGGGTAAGTTTTAGGATAGGGCTCTGATATTCCAGCATCAGAAGGGCACCCTCAGTCAGAAATTGTCTTTAGCAAGATTACAGATTCCATTTTTTGTTTGATTTACAGGAATCCCAGTTCCTTATAGAGCCTAATAATGGGGAGTTGCTGCCTCTGGGCCAAGCGAAGCTGATGATCATGTTCAAGCCATTGACTTGCCAGAGACTGGACACAGTGTTGGAGCTTCAAGTGGAGAATGGAGAAGGGAGGTGAGTAAATATTTTGGTCATACGCTCACAGTCCATTCACTTATAGAAGCTTTTGGAGCACTTGTGGGAAAGTTAGATTGCCCTTTTTTTCGAAAAATGCAGATAGATAACAGGAACAGTCCCATGAGATTCAATGCAAAAGGCCTAAGCCTTTAAAGGGGTTATTCACCTTTAAGTAAACTTTCAGTATGATGTAGAGCAGTGATCCCCAACCAGTAGCTCGTGAGCAACATGTTGCTCTCCAACCCCTTGGATGTTGCTCCCAGTGGCCTCAAAGCAGGAGCTTATTTTTCAATTCCAGGCTTGGAGGCAAGTTTTGGTTGTATAAAAACCAGGAGTACTGCCAAACAGAGTCGCCTGTAGGCTGTAAGTCCACACAGGGGCTGCCAAATGTCCAATCACAGCCCTTATTTGGCACATCAAGAACATTTTTCATGCTTGTGTTGCTCCCCAACTCCTTTTACTTCTGAATGTTGCTCACGGGTTAAAAAGGTTGGGGATCCCTGATGTAGAGAGTGATATTCTGAGACAATTTGCAATTTGGCTTTATTTATTTTTTTGTGGTTTTTGAGTTATTTAGCTTGTTATTCAGCAGCTCTCCAGTTTCAGTAGTCTGGTTGCTAGGGTCCAAATTACCCTAGCAACCATGCACTGATTTGAAAAAGAGACTGGAATATGAAAAAGAGAGGCCCTGCATTAAAGGACGAGTAATAAAAAGTAACAATAGGAATACATGTGTAGCCGTACAGACTGAGCATTTGTTTTTTAGCTGGGGTCAGTGACCCACATTTGAAAACTGGAGTCAGAATAAAAATTAAAATAATTTAAAAAAATAAATAAATAATGAAGACCAATTGCAACGTTGCTCGGAATAGGACATACTGTGACAGGGCCGCCATCAGGGGGGGACATGGGGGACAAGCGTACCGGGCCCGGGCATGAAGGGGGGCCCGGCAGCGCTGCATTTTTTGAAGATCCGGGCCCCCCTTACGAGCGCCCGAGCCGTACGTCTTGCCTCTGTGCTGCCGAATGCGGAAGTGCCGAAAAGCCGAAGCCGATGCGCCGAAAAGACCCGAAGTCACGGAAAAAGCCGAAGTCACGAAGCGCCGAAGCGGCCCGAAGTCACGAAAACAGCCGAAGCCGAAGTCCTGAAGCAGCGCAAAGACCTGAAGTCACGAAAACAGCCGAAGCCGAAGTCCTGAAGCGGTGAAAAGACCCGAAGTCACGAAAGGAGGCCGTGAGTTCAATTCTACTGAACACCAGTTTGTGTATTTTTTTTTTTTTTAATCTCCTGGCCACCAATGTATTATTTTAATATTCTATAGGCCCCTGCAACCAATCTTTTTTTTTAAAACATGTTTTTTTGGGGCCCCAATTTTTTTTTTAACTCGTAAGGGGCCCCTGACGCCAATGTTTTTTGTTTTTTTTCAAAAAAATTTTTTTTTTTTTTAAATTTTTTTTGGGGCCCCAATTTGTTTTTAACTTGTAAGGGGGCCCCTGCCGCCAATGTTTTTTTTTTTAAAATTTTTTTTTTTTTTAAATTTTTTTTTGGGGCCCCAATTTGTTTTTAACTTATAAGGGGGCCCCTGCCACCAATGTTTGTTTATTTTTTAGTTTTTTTTACATTTTTTTTGTTGGGGCCCCAAGTTTTTTTTAACTTATAAGGGGGCCCCTGCCACCAATGTTTTTTTTTAAAAAAAAAAATTTTAATTTTTTTTTTTTTGGGGCCCCAATTTTTTATAAGGGGGCCCTGACCATCAATAGCTTTTTACAACTTGTGTGGGGGGGGTTACTTTTTTAGCGCTGATGTCTGTGTGGTCTTTTAACTGCGATGTGGAGTGGGCGGGAAATGGGGTGGAGCTTGGTCGTCAGTGTGGGCGGGGCCCAGGGGGCCCCAAAAATTTTGTTGTACGGGGCCCCGTGATTTCTAATGGCGGCCCTGTACTGTGACATACTAACCCTCCCCTGTAAATGAACTTTCAGCGTATGAGAGATGTCAGTAGGCTGCATAATTTGTTGATTGAGTTTCCTTTCATTGATGAGGACTCGATGGCAAGATTAAATCTATCGTTATTTCCATTAGTTAGAATTGGCCATTCTATAACATACTAAAAGTTAACTTAAAGGTGAACCACCCCTTTAATCTAAATAATAAATACAATAATGAATGCCTGCAGTGTGAAGGGAAAATAACTTTTTTTTTGTTTCATTTATTTAGTTATCTCCCTGTAACCGCCGATGTCCAGCTTCCCCAAGTCTGCCTGCTCTCTAGAACCCTGGCATTCTCTGGCATTTACGTTGGTGTCCCAGGACAGTCGTCTGTTAAGATGTTTAACCAGGGGAAGCTCCCTGCAAGGTTCTCCTGGTGGCAGGTAAGTGGACTGGCAATTTGTGGGTTCTGGCAAATGCCAGAGGGGCTGCTATAAGATGCTGTAGAAAGTCAATCATTAGGGGGCTGGTGGGAAGCTATTTGGGCCTCTCTGTACTTGGAATGCCAGGGCCTATTTTGACTCCCAGTCCAGACCTGGTTGTCACCTTGTATTTTGTAGCCCTCCTCTTGCTTCACTGTTAGCGGGGTAAAGCAAGACATGATTGCTGCTTCCTCACATGAATATAACATGTAAATATTATTTTCCAGCTTACAGGGAGTCACTCCATACAATGTGCTGCTACAATTGCACCAGCTAACGGGATATTGGGACCCAATGAGGAAGCTGAGATGACCATAAACCTGACCTCTTATACTAAGGTACATTGATAGATTGTAAGACAATAAATATTATATAGATGATAGCGCAGCGAGTGTACCTTGTACCGGTTCTCATGGCGGCATCACTTACAGACATTTATTCCTTGCTCAGGATGATCTGTATGACATTGCTTTCCACTGCACAGTTGAAGACATGAAGGAACCTCTTACTCTGAACTTAACAGCCAAGGCCCAGGGCCTAGAGGTCACCTACTCGCTGTGTCCTGAAGATGGGAGGTAAGTAGGAATACTGTGATACTCACTATTGTATGAGTAATACAGTCATATGAAAAAGAATGGGAACCCCTCTCAGCCTGCTTAATAATTTACTCCACCCTCAACTAAAAAGATAACCGTTATATGTCTTTCATTTCCCAGGAACATCGGAGAACTGGGTGTTTTCTGAATAAAGATTTTTAGTGAAGCAGTATTCAGTTGTATGAAATTAAATCAAATGTAAAAACCTGGCTGTGGAAAAATGTGGGTAATTTGAATGCATGTAACTGCTCAATACTGATTACTGGCAACACCAGATTGGTTGGATTAGCTCATTAATCCTTGAACTTCATAGGCAGGTGTGTCCAATCATGAGAAAAGGTATTTAAGGTGACCAATTGCAAGTTGTGCTTCTGTTTGACTCTCCTCTGAAGAGTGACAGCATGAGATCCTCAAAGCAACTCTCAAAAGATCTGAAAACAAAGATTGTTCTGTATCATGGTTTAGAGGAAGGCTACAAAAAGCTATCGCTGAGGTTTAAACTGTCAGTTTCAACTGTAAGGAATGTAATCAGGAAATGGAAGGCCACAGGCACAGTTGCTGTAAAACCCAGGTCTGGCAGGTCAAGAAAAATACAGGAGCAGCATATGCGGAGGATTGTGAGAATGGTTACAGACAACCCAAAGATCACCTCCAAAGACCTGCAAGAACATCTTGCTGCAGATGGTGAATCTGTACATCGTTCTACAATTCAGCGCAATTTGCATAATCTGTATGGCAGGGGGATGAGAAAGAAGCCCTTTCTTCACTCACACCACAAACAGAGTCGCTTGTTGTATCCAAAAGGTCAATTTAGACAAGACACAGTCATTTTGGAACAAAGTGCTTTGGACTAATGAGACAAAAATTGAGTTATTTGCTCATAACAAAAAGCCTTTGCATGGCGGAAGAAGAACACTGCATTCCAAGAAAAACACCTGCTACCTATTGTCACATTTGGTGGAGGTCCCATCATGCTGTGGGGCTGTGTGGCTAGTTCAGGGACTACTGGGGCCCTTGTTAAAGTCCAGGGTCGGATGAATTCAACCCAATATCAACAAATTCTTCAGGATAATGTTCAAGCATCAGTCACAAAGTTGAAGTTACGCAGGGGTTGGATATTCCAAAAAGACAATCTACAAAGACATTTATGCAGAGGGAGAAGTACAATATTCTGGAATGGCCGTCACAGTCCCCCGACTTGAATATCATGGAAAAATCTATGGGATGATTTGAAGCAGACTGTCCATGCTCGGCAGCCATGGAATTTAACTGAACTGGAGAGATTTTATATGGTCTAATGGTCAAAAATACCGCCATCCAGAATCCAGACACTCATCAAAGGCTATAGGAGGCTCAACTAATTATTGATGTAATATCTCTGTTGCGGTGCCCAAATTTATGCACCTGTCTAATTTTTTTATGATGCATATTGTATATTTTCTATTAATCCAATAAACTTATGTCACTGCTGAAATACTACTGTTTCCATAAGGCATGTTATTTATTAAAAGGAAGTTGCTACTTTGAAAGCTCAGCCAATGATAAACAAAACAACAAAGAATTAAGAGGGGTTCCCAAACTTTTCCATATGACTGTAAAACAGTAAGAATAACACTATAGCCTAACAGAGCAATAATTTTTGACTGCCGGAGTCAGTGATCCCCATTTGAGAGCTGCAAGAGGAAGAATTTAATAACTATAAAAAATAAATAATGAGGACCAATTGCAACGTTGCTGGGAATAGGACATACTATGACTTTACTAAACCTCCCCTGTTAATGAACTTTCATTGTATGAGAGATGTCAGTAGGCTGCATAATTTGATCATTACGTTTCCTTTCATTGATGAGGAGTCGATGGCAAGATTAAATCTATCATTATTTCCATTAGTTCAGACCCTGAAAACCTGCTGCTGGATTTTGGATCGGAGGTGCCCCTATATTACCCAGTGCAAAGGAAGCTGATTCTTACCAACCAGTCTGCAGTAAGTGCCCCCTTCTCATTGGAAGCCACCTACTTCTCTGGTGGGACTGCTCAGCAAGCTTTAGGGAAGCACAGGTAAGTCGTATTTGCTATAATCCTGTCTCTGTGTTCTTACTCATAAAAACACAAATGTTACACTTATATTGATTTTTGAACCTACAATAATGTTGTTGTCTCACTTTCAGTGGAACTCCATCTGCTTTATTAAGGCTCCCTCGATTTGCTGAGCAAGCGGCTAACAAGGCTGAAACAGGTATGAAAAACAAGTCCATATGGGGCTGTATAGGGCTACAGCTTGTTGCACGCGTAACGCTAACTTGCGCTAGGCAGACCAAAATGGGGTTAATGTCCAGCCAGAGCATGGGTTAACTGTGACTCTAACACATAAGGCAGGGCCTTTGCTAAGTGGAAGATTGTAGTCAAGAAGTAAGGCAGACCTCCAGGCAGATGTACCTTGATGTGGTCCGGATCCCACCCAGTGGAGTGGTCAGGGAGAAGAAGTCAAAGCCTGACGCCCTATCCGCTGTGGTCCCTTCACTAATGGCAATCTAGGAGGATTGGGAAGCTGCTCCCTGCTACAGATCCTTGATGGAGCACAAAGCTGCTCTTACTATCTGTACTCTCTATCTTACTCTCCTAGAGAGTCTATAACAGATATTAGCCTGTCTCTAGCTGGCCTCGTTCACTGGGTCCCTGCTCCTTGACTCACTAAAAGTACTGTTCCCTCTAGGGCAAAAGGCTTACTGGGCCTTGGATGTATTTAGGCTCAATGTGGACATCCAGTTGGTAAGGACACCAGAAACCAGAGAGGAAGATCCACCCCTTCTCAATCACTATATTAAAGTGCGGCAGGAAGTGGTCATAACACCTCTTGGCCAATAACTGGGATAAGTAAATATAAATTAGATACAACAAAATTAAATAGCAACTATGGAAAAGGAAGAAGAGTAGGGAATTAAAGCCATTGGGGCATATTAACCCTATGGGTCCCTACACACTTGGCAGCAGCTTCCTTCAAAGAGTAAAGCTCCCCATAGACGCGACGATTCTTCTTGCCGAACTACCGATATTAGCGAAGTCCGACCAATCCTTCGATATTATCGTGCGGTTATTGGGATTCGAACGATCGAACATCTTATGATTTTTCTGCCGACATCTGTCAGGAAATTGATTGGCCAGGTCAAGAAAACTTTGTCGGTCCCAGTGCAATCTCTCTACGTTTGCAGTGCCAAGCAGGCAGCTCCCCTTTGTTTTCCTGGCAAATTGGTTGACGGACAATTCGTAGGATGGTACGATCATTCAGAGAAAATCGTGGTCTCACGATGAGGATCGGATCTTTTAAAAATCTCATCTATGGCCAGCAAAATAGGGTGTCTCAAGCAAAAATGGCAGCTCTGCTCATGCTTTGCATGGCTAACCCAACTGAAAGGGGAACGATCGTGAAAATTAAATTTTAGTATAAGCTTCAGCATACTGAAATAAGAAACTTTCTAAGTACAATCAATTAAAAATTCTGTACTGTTTCTGAAATAATTAAGTTTATCTTCACTATCCCTCTCTCAGCATCTGTTTGTCTTCATTCTCTCTTCATGCAGCAGTTGGGTGTCAGATATTCATTGACAGTTAGATCCAATATATCTTATAGGGGGGCTCCTTTTGCCTAAAAGATGTATTAGAGCTCACTCTATTAAAATCACCATCATCATCATCATCATCATTGTGTCTTTCTACATGCAGAATTTGTGAAAAAGGGCAGTTATTTTGTTAGATTTTGTTTGTACTGGGATCAGTTATTTGACTGAGCTCTAATACATCTGATAGGAAAGGAAGAACCCCTATAAGATATATTGGATCCAACTTTCAATGAATATCTGACACCCAACTGATTATTTCAGAAACTATACCGCATTTTTAATTGATTGTTTCTTATTTCAGAATGATGAAGCTTATATTAAATGTTCATTTTTGCAATAGTTGCATGGTTGATAGGGTAATTTGAACCCTAGCAACCAGATTGCTGAAATTGCAGACTGGAGAGCTGCTGAATAAGTCAAAAACCACAAATAAGAAAAAATGAAAACCAATGGCAAATTGTCTCAGAATATCACTCTCTACATCAGACTAAAAGCTAACTCAAAGGTGAACAACCCCTTTAACTCCTGTAATGACCACCCTTACCCAGATTCTTGTTCTTGTTTAGATTTTCGGAGGTCGCTATTGTCAGATGGAAAGGGAGCAGCGTTCATCCCTCAGCCCAAATCTGGGATCCTGGAAGGTTTCCAACAGATCTCCATAGAAGTGACGGCCTACAGTAACATGTGGGGGAATTATTCAGATGAACTGCTCTGTAAGGTAATTGCGCTGCCATACAGCTTGCATAACAATATTATTTGTAGAAGAAAACAGAAACAAATCTGTATTATTATCTTTTATTTATTCTATATTAAAGTTCAAGTTTTAAAGTTCAGAGATTGTTGTAAATTGACTTATTCACTTTGTCTTCATATTTTAGTCTTTTGTTTTTTAAATATATGCCTCACCCTACTTTGCAGTTTAAAATGTTGGCTGGTTACTAGGAGTCACTCACAATAACAAATTGTCTCAGAATATCACTGATAGTAACAGTTTTTCTTAAAGGGGTGACTCACCTTAACGTTAACTTTTTGTATGTTATAGCTAATTGTAAGCAACTTTTCAATTAGCCTTCATTTTTACTTTTTTATAGTTTTTGAATTATTTACCTCCTTCTTCTGTCTCTTTCCAGATTTTAAATGGGGGCACTGACCCCATCTAAAACCAAATGCTCTGTAAGGCTACAAATGTATTGTTATTGCCACTTTTTATTACTCTTCTTTCTATTCAGGCCTTTCCTATTCATATTCCAGTCTCTTACTGAAATCAATGCATGGTTGCTAGGGTAATTTGGACCCTAGCAACCAAACTGCTGAAATTACAAACTGGAGAACTGCTGAATAAAAAGCTAAATAACTCAAACACCACAAATAATAAAAAATGAAAACCAATTGCAAATTGTCTCACAATCACTCTCTACATCATACTAACAGTTAATTTAAAATACTCCTTTTCCTCAGAATATGTTTATGACGAAACAATGTTTCTTTTTAACTAGGTTGGTGATCTGGATACCAAGTCTATTCCCATGAGGATGGCAGTGCAAGGGTGTCCTCTTTACTTCCAGATGACAGGGCCAAAGCCCGGCCTTCAGATGGAGGGGCCAGTGATAAGGTATAGCCCCTGTTAATATAAAATCTGCCTTTCTTGGGAGATCATGGGCTCCTTTAATAGGATAAAACTATACAAGAATGGACTAAGTATCTGCTCATCTGGCCACCCATCCAAATGAGTCCGTATTTTTTTCTATAGCAAACTTAACATACTGGAAGTCTTGTAACAGATATTGCAGAGTGAGAGGACCCTGTTCCCTAAGGAGCTTCCTGTCTACAGTATATGGAAGCGAAAATACAAGGATTATGTTTACAAGTAAACTGTATGAAAAAAAATTAAAGTGTTTGTGTATGTATGTATATATCTCTGAATTACGGAAAGGCCATCTCCCATAGATTTCATTTTATTCAAATTTTTATTTTTTAAAAATTATTTCTTTTTTCTCTGTAATAATAAAACAGTAGCTTGTACTTGATCCCAACTAAGATCCAAATTATGGAAAGATCTGTTATCCGGAATAAGCCAGGTCCGGAGCATTCTGGATAACAGGTCCCATATGTATATATGTATGTATGTATGTATGTATGTATGTATGTATGTATATATATATATATATATATATATATATATATATATATATATATATATATATATATATATATAAAATAAATTTAGGCATGGTGCACACGGATAACCAAAAAACAATGCCTGTGTGCTGGTTATAAATATCAATAGTAATGAACATAAAGAAAAACCGCACCAACAGGTCTTTATACAAAAATAAAAAAACTTTTATTGATCAACGTTTCGGCTCGACTGCTGGAGCTGTCTTCAGGAGAAAAAAAAAAAAGACGGCTCCAGCAGTCGAGCCGAAACATTGATCAATAAAAGTTTTTTTATTTTTGTATAAAGACCTGTTGGTGCGGTTTTTCTTTATGTTCATTATATATATATATATATATATATATATATATATATATATATATATATATATATATATATACACACACAAGGGAAAGTTGTGCTCACCACTAGTTTTTAAAATCATTAGGCGGGGGTGCAATGAGGCTGTGACCACAAAATACATATAGACAAATACAAGAGTCCTCAGCACTCAACCCATTATCCCCCATTGTGATCCCACTGGTGTCTAATAAAAGGGCAGCCAAGTTTGGGAGTTTTACTTTGAAAGCAGCAAGTAAGTTGCAGGTAAAACGTATTCGTCCCTTTTATAAAATGTATAATGAAGCAATAGAATTCTTAATGGATCAAATGAAAATTGAGCATAGGACTGGCCAGATATGGGATGACTTTGACGTAGTTGTTCAACTTAAATATATTGCAATATATGGACAAACAATCCCTGTTTTGTTTAAAGGGTAAGGCATTTTCAGTAGCAGTAGCACAAAATGTCTCTGTCTTAAATATATTGATAATGGGTTGAGTGCTGAGGAACCTTGTATTTGTCTATATATATGTATATATATATATATATATATATATATATATATATATATATATATATATATATATATATATATATATATATATATAAATGTAAAAACGATTTCTTCTCTAAGGTTTGGAACGCAGCTATCAGGGGGAGACACCATTTCCCGCTGCTTGCGGATCAATAACCCAAGTCCTTGCGGTAAGCCATATTAACAGTTGCCATAGAAATATACAGACCCACACAAAGGTACTCACCTGTGCCACCTACTTACTGTAGATATTCGCATTGACTGGGAGACATACAATATCGAACAAAATGACTCCAAGCTTCTGGATCTTGTGCTGCTCTACGGAGATCCTTTTCCACTGAAGGACATTGATGGGAATGAAATAGTTGTGGATGACTTGGACCCTGAAACTGAGACTTCTCCAGTGAATTGGGATATGATCCCCAGCTCTGCCAGAACCAGGTCGTCTGTGCTTAGCCGAACCAGTAATGTAAGTATATCAAATAAAAGCACTATGGAGGACAAATGTCAGGGACAATTGAAGTCTGGTCAATACTGTATATAAATGTGTGTGTATATATATATATATATATATATATATATATTTCTCTGTCATCATAGGGGGACACAGGGACGATGGGGTTAAGCTCCACCCTCCAGGAGGCAGGACACTTACTACTAAATTTGTGGGCGTGCCTAACCGGCTTAACCCCACACTCTACTTTATACAATCAGTTTTTTAAGTGTCCTGCTACCAGGAGGATGGACCTCCAGCAACATGGATTTTTTTTTTTTTTTTTAGTTATTATTTTTATTCTATTTTTGGCTATTTCTTTCTGGGTACTTACTCTGGGCAATATCATTTGCTCCTTAGTATAGTACCAGTAATTTCAGCTCACCGGGGTCATTCCTAGCCGCAATAGGCTATAACGACCACCCAGACACATTCCTGCTGGATCAATGGCAGACGGTCTGGCCGGGAGAAGCATGAGGTGAGTACCTACCGTTGGGTATACCAACTCACCTCGCAGCATTGGCTGGGCAGCTTCCCCTTCTGGGCCGTTACTAGGCCGGGTATTGTCCCGCCTTCCCCTCTCCTCACAGGGCTGGTGCTTGTACTCGCCTGCCTATCCCTCTCTTACAGCGTTTATTACTAACAGCGCTGGAGGCGCATTCTTTCAGCGGAGACTATGCGGTGGAGAGGGAGAGGGACAGGACACGCGGCAGTGGAACGCATCGGCGTATGCGTTCCAGCGGCCATTTTGCGCGTCCTTGTTCTCCCTTACTGTGGAACGCATACGACATGTGCGTTCCGGCGGCCATCTTGCGATTCAGTGTTTTCCCTAGCTGCGCACCGGATGGTCTGCGTCTCTGCTCCTGCACGCTGATATAACTAGTAGCCTGTATAACGGTCGCTAGGCTTTCCCCTCACTCTGCTCTACAATAAATCCATGGCAGAAGGTAGGACAGAGGGGTTGTTCACAAGGGCGGGGGGGAAGGCTGCCAGAACAGCGCAGGTCAAATTCTTTGCCTGTTCAAATTGCCAAATTAAGCTGCCTAGAGGGCAGGTGGAGCCGCTCTGTAGGTCCTGCTCAGTGGGGCAGGGTGCTGCACTCGGGTCTGATAATACTAACCCTACAGTGGCTCAACCAGAAAACCCCTTAATGGAGGGTACTTCTCAAGGTCAGGGACCCACCTCTGAGACGGATATTCCAGCTCCCTTGTGGGCCATTCAATTGACTCAGTCACTTGCCTCTCTACAAGGCCTTCCCTCTATTGCTGATAATTTAGGAAGGGTGCTTGCCAGACTTGACCACAAATCTAGCACCAAACGGAAGCGGCAGGACGAAACTAAAGTTGCTGCCACTACCCACTATTTGTCTGACGAGTCAGCAGTTGAGCAGGTATCTTCACAGTCTGAGGGAGAATTACTTCCTTCTGAAGGGTCATCAGACGAGGAGGGAGGAGCCTTAGAGGACCACAGAGATCATGATAGTCACCATGATGTGGAGGGCATTATTAAAGGCGTTATGGATGTGCTAAATATTTCTCAGACACCCAAGTCACAGGATGATTCGGGGTTATTCAAAAGGAAACATAAATCTGAGATTTGTTTTCCTTCTCACGAGCATCTTCTCAACATAATACAAGAGGAGTGGAATTCTCCAGAAAGAAAGTTTCAGACTACCAGAAAATTTTCTAAATCATATCCCTTTCCTAAGGAGTTAGTGGAGAAGTGGACTAATCCACCAGCAGTGGATGCACCGGTGTCAAGATTGGCCAAGTCCACTGCTTTACCGGTCACAGATGCAGCGGCTTTCAAGGACCCATCTGACCGAAGATTGGAAGGTTTTCTCAGATCAATTTATTCCTCGTCAGGGTCATCTCTGCGGCCATGTCTAGCATCAGCTTGGGTGGCCAGGGCAATACAAGCTTGGTCCGAGTCACTTATCAAAGACATCCAAAATGCAGTTCCTAGAGCCGACCTTTTGTCATCAGTACAAGCGATCGCAGAGGCATCAGCTTATCTGTGCGACACTGCACTAGACACATCTCAGATCACAGCACGTACTTCCGCTCTTTCCATTGCAGCACGCAGAACTTTGTGGCTGAAAAATTGGTCAGCAGACCTTAGTTCCAAAAAATCTTTGACATCTCTACCGTTTAAAGGACAGCGGCTTTTCGGAGAGGAGCTTGAAAAGATTATTTCTCAGGCCACGGGAGGAAAAAGTACCTTTCTACCACAGGCTAAGAGTAGAGTAGCGGCATCTACCAGACGCAGTAAATTTTTTCGTGGCTCAAGCGGACGTTACGTACGAAGAAACAATTCTCCACAACAGTCTCACTTTCGAGCCAAAACAAACGACAAGAGTCGCACACATTGGAAGTCCAACCGACCTATTAACAAGCCCGCAACAGACAAGTCCTCTTCTGCCTGACGGGGCACCCCCTCCGGAATCGGGGGAGCGTATTGGGGGCAAATTACTCCGGTTCCGGGAGGTGTGGATCAGTCACTCTTCGGATATGTGGGTGAACGAGATAATATCCGAAGGTTACCATCTAGATTTCACAACCTTTCCCCCCAAAAGATTTATCATGTCCAGGGTACCCACAGACCCAGACAAAGCTACCGCCTTTCTAAATTGCATCATCAAGTTGGAGCAAACCGGAGTGATTATTCCAGTTCCACATGCGGAGAGATTCTCCGGCTTCTATTCGAACATTTTTATAGTGCCAAAGAAGAATGGGTCGTTCAGACCGGTACTAGATCTCAAACATCTGAACAAGTTCATCAGGTCTGTGCGATTCAAAATGGAGACCCTGAGATCAGTAATAAGAGGGATGGAGCAGGATCAACTGCTGATGTCTATCGATATCAGGGATGCGTACCTCCATGTACCAATTTGGCCTCCACATCACCGTTTCCTCCGGTTTGCATTCATGAATCGCCACTACCAATTTGTGGCTCTACCGTTTGGACTCTCGTCAGCCCCCAGAGTGTTCACGAAACTAATGGCGGTGACAGCTGCAGCCTTACGTCTACAAGGAATTTCAATCACCCCTTATCTGGACGATCTGCTCCTGAAGGCCAACTCAGAGAAGAAGGCCAAAGAGGATCGGGACTTGGCAATAAAGCTTCTACAGAACTTCGGCTGGACCATAAACTGGTCGAAGTCCAATTTACAACCCAGTCATCAAATGACATTTCTGGGACTCGAATTCAACACCATCTCACAAATAGTACAACTTACGTTAGACAAGCAAACCAAGATTCGAAATCAAGTCCGTCTACTCCTCCGAGTTCAGAGACCAACGGTACATCTGGGAATGCAAGTGCTGGGTCTAATGGTGGCAGCCATAGAAGCTGTTCCATTTGCACAGATTCATTTAAGACCTCTGCAAGCAAACATTCTAGCATCGTGGAAAGGAGGAGCTCTCACTCGCAAACTCAACCTATCCCAATCGACAAGGGTAGACATCCAATGGTGGCTACGACCGACCAATCTATCCAGGGGTCAATCCTGGGCAACTCTAGAATGGAATGTCATCTCCACAGATGCCAGTCTGAAGGGTTGGGGAGCGACATGGGTCAGCCTGTCCGCCCAAGGTCAGTGGTCTCCAGGGGAATCCAAACTACCGATAAACATCCTAGAGTTAAGGGCAATAAAGCTAGCTCTATCCGAATGGACGGAGTTGTTACAAACAAGACCAGTTCGGGTACAAAGCGACAATGCCACCGCAGTGGCGTACATAAATCGCCAGGGAGGTACACGCAGCAAGGCGGCGCTGATGGAAGCACAGCAAATTTTCAGTTGGGCGGAAGCCAACAAAGTGCAGCTATCGGCAATCCATATCCCAGGAGTTCTAAATACCAAGGCAGATTACTTAAGCAGAAATCACCTAGATCCGGGAGAATGGGAACTTCACCCAGAAGTGTTTTCACAGTTAGTACACCAATGGGGACAGCCACAGATCGATCTGATGGCATCAAGGGACAACGCAAAGGTGCCTCGGTTCTTTGCTCGTTATCGAGAAGGTCTTGCAGCAGGGGTCGATGCCATGACTCAGAGCTGGCGATTCAACCTAGCTTACATATTCCCTCCTCTACCCATGTTACCTCGGGTACTCAAAAAGATCAGACAGTCCAGTATCACCGTAATAGTAGTGGCTCCATACTGGCCTCGAAGAACTTGGTTCTACGACCTTCAGGAAATGTCAATAGCACAGCCGATTCGTCTAGAGAACAGGCTGGACCTTCTGTTGCAGGGGCCCATCTCACATCACAACCCAGGTCTGTTCGCATTGACGGGGTGGCTGTTGAAACAGACATCTGGCGGAAAAAAGGGTTAACGGAAGAAGTTATCTCAACTATGTTAAAGGCTCGTAAGACTACATCTTCAAAGGCCTATCACAGAGTCTGGCAATCCTACCGAAGTTGGTGTGAAGAATCCCATCTATCATTCCATGAACTCAGCATACCAAGAGTTCTATCATTTTTACAGCGCGGACTTCGGCTAGGTCTAAAACTTAGTTCATTGAAGGTGCAAGTATCAGCCCTGTCGATCTTATTCCAGTCTAGACTAGCCCTGGATGATACAGTACGTACTTTTCTGCAAGGAGTGGCACATATAGTTCCTCCATATCGTTCCCCAATGCCACCATGGGACCTAAATATTGTCCTTGAAGCTCTACTGGATCCACCGTTCGAACCGCTGGGATCCGTTTCAGACACATGGCTCACCTGGAAAGTAGTGTTCCTCTTAGCAATTACATCAACCAGAAGAGTGTCAGAGCTAAGTGCTCTATCCGCGGATCCTTCCTTTTTAGTGTTTCACAAGGATAAGGCAGTCCTACGCACAGTTCCATCTTTCCTGCCCAAGGTTGTGTCGTCTTTTCACATCAACCAAGAGATTATTGTTCCTTCTCTATGTCCCGAACCGAAGAACGATAAAGAACGACGACTACACAACATAGATGTAGTTAGGGCGTTAAAATGGTATCTTGAAAGGTCAAAGTCCTTTCGACGATCTCAGTCTCTATTCGTAATACCATCAGGGCCCAGAAGAGGTCTTCCAGCATCTAAAGCTACTATTTCAAGATGGATCAAGGAGACCATCAGACAAGCATACCTGTCCAAAGGAAAGGCTTCACCTGAAGGAATTAGAGCTCATTCTACTAGAGCAGTCGGAGCTTCCTGGGCATGGCGCAATTCTGCCTCATTGGACCAGATCTGCAGAGCGGCTACCTGGTCTTCCGTACACACATTTACAAAATTCTATAGAGTTGATACGTTTTCCTCCGCTGAAGCATCTTTTGGGCGCAAGGTGCTTCATTCGGTGCTTAAATAATGGTCAACTCTACATTCAATCCCTCCCTGCTGTTCTGGGGCTGCTTTGTTAAGTCCCCATCGTCCCTGTGTCCCCCTATGATGACAGAGAAAACAGGATTTTTTATACTTACCGTTAAATCTGTTTCTCTGTGATCAATAGGGGGACACAGGGCTTCCCGCCCTGAAGTTAAGTTGACCATTTGGTTACTACGTGATGATCTCTGTCTTTCCTTCTACATGGTTTTGTTGTTCTTATATATTACTACTTCCTGCTACAGGATCTTTGTGACAAACTGATTGTATAAAGTAGAGTGTGGGGTTAAGCCGGTTAGGCACGCCCA
Source organism: Xenopus petersii (assembly GCA_038501925.1). Taxonomy (NCBI): domain Eukaryota; kingdom Metazoa; phylum Chordata; class Amphibia; order Anura; family Pipidae; genus Xenopus; species Xenopus petersii. Next base: position 157,023,227 of record CM076682.1, on the reverse strand, counting down.
CAAATTTAGTAGTAAGTGTCCTGCCTCCTGGAGGGTGGAGCTTAACCCCATCGTCCCTGTGTCCCCCTATTGATCACAGAGAAACAGATTTAACGGTAAGTATAAAAAATCCTGTTATATATATATATATCAAAACAGGGGGGTTGTGGGAGCACTCTAAAGGCTTTAAAGTATATATATAAGTATAATAAATGCTATTGCATATGTACCCAAATAGGGGTTATTTTGTTACAAAGTTATGATCATAAAATTGATAAGCCACCATACCACGTCAAGGTAAACCCCGAATGGCGGTCCCTAACTTGTTTAATTTTTTATGTGAATTCTAGCATTACCTGTAATCAATGTCCATTGAACGCTGTTTTTTCACTGAGGGCTAAATCCTCCCCAGCCAGCAATCAGGCTTTTAAAGGAGAGATATTCCCAAAACAAACGCCCAATTTTAAAAGCATAGGATCACCACTAGTTTAAAGGGGGGGTATGGGGTGCTACAACCACTGAAGCTATGCCACAGCTTCCGGCTAAATATACAATATCAAAACAGGGGGGTTGTGGGAGCACTCTAAAGGCTTTAAAGTATATATATAAGTATAATAAATGCTATTGCATATGTACCCAAATAGGGGTTATTTTGTTACAAAGTTATGATCATAAAATTGATAAGCCACCATACCACGTCAAGGTAAACCCCGAATGGCGGTCCCTAACTTGTTTAATTTTTTATGTGCATTCTAGCATTACCTGTAATCAATGTCCATTGAACGCTGTTTTTTCACTGAGGGCTAAATCCTCCCCAGCCAGCAATCAGGCTTTTAAAGGAGAGATATTCCCAAAACAAACGCCCAATTTTAAAAGCATAGGATCACCACTAATTTAATGGGGGGGTATGGGGTGCTACAACCACTGAAGCTATGCCACAGCTTCCGGCTAAATATACAATATCAAAACAGGGGGGTTGTGGGAGCACTCTAAAGGCTTTAAAGTATATATATATATATAAGTATAATAAATGCTATTGCATATGTACCCAAATAGGGGTGGCTTATCAATTTTATGATCATAACTTTGTAACAAAATAACCCCTATTTGGGTACATATGCAATAGCATTTATTATACTTATATATATACTTTAAAGCCTTTAGAGTGCTCCCACAACCCCCCTGTTTTGATATTGTATATTTAGCCGGAAGCTGTGGCATAGCTTCAGTGGTTGTAGCACCCCATACCCCCCCATTAAATTAGTGGTGATCCTATGCTTTTAAAATTGGGCGTTTGTTTTGGGAATATCTCTCCTTTAAAAGCCTGATTGCTGGCTGGGGAGGATTTAGCCCTCAGTGAAAAAACAGCGTACAATGGACATTGATTACAGGTAATGCTAGAATGCACATAAAAAATTAAACAAGTTAGGGACCGCCATTCGGGGTTTACCTTGACGTGGTATGGTGGCTTATCAATTTTATGATCATAACTTTGTAACAAAATAACCCCTATTTGGGTACATATGCAATAGCATTTATTATACTTATATATATACTTTAAAGCCTTTAGAGTGCTCCCACAACCCCCCTGTTTTGATATTGTATATATATATATATATATATATATATATATATATATATTATTTTTTTATTTTTTTTGTTAGCATATCAAAAATTTGGAAGATGCAGAACAAGAAGATGACGGAATCAGCACAAATAAAACAACAGGGACTGAAAATAATTTAATTTCTGTCATTCTGAGACCTCATGAGGGCGTCCCATCAGACTTCCCATACTGCATCACTCCAAGACAGCTGGTAAGGGCTTTCCTGCATTTGGAGTTCTGAAAGCAACAGGGGGAGACAGTTCTGCATTTACAGGATCCTATGGGGACCAAATCATCTTTGTAGGATGACATTAAAGGAATAGGTTTTTGATCTCATAATGATCAGTAAGTTCCCATAAACCAAATTACATTTCTTCAACTTCTCTTTGCAGCAAAAATATTGGATTAATCCCTTGGCGCCTAAAAAACTTCAGGTTTTTAATTACTTGATTTATGCTCTTTTGAAAGTATTAGAGTTTACAATTGATAATACTAAAGGGGAGAAAACATGAGTTAGTGGGCTCCTTATTTATCAAAATGTTTTGCTTATTTATAAAACAAAATACAAAAATAAAAAAACTTGATTGAATGCAATTGTGGAAGAAAATTTGTGAGTTGACAAGCTCCAAAAACTTTAATTTTGCGAGTTTATGATCTAAAAAAAAAAAAATTTTCATATTAAAAAAGTTGTTTGAAAATTGCCATTGACTTCTTCATGAATTTGCTAGCTTTTTGACACTGAAGTCGTGTTTGTTGTGCTTAACTAATACCAAACATTTCAGTTTTTTAAAATATAATGCAGAGAAATGCTAATTGTGGAAAAAAAATGATTTCAAGCCTTAATAAATCACTCCCTAAATTTCTTGGGAGCACAGATATGGAAAACACATCTTAAAGGGATACTGTCATGGGGAAAAAAAAAATTTCAACATGAATCAGTTAATAGTGCTACTCCAGCAGAATTCTGCACTGAAATCCATTTCTCAAAAGAGCAAACAGATTTTTTTATATTCAATTTGACATGGGGCTAGACATTTTGTCAATTTCCCAGCTGCCCCAAGTCATGTGACTTGTGCTCTGGTAAACTTCAATCACTCTTTACTGCTGTACTGCAAGTTGGAGTGATATCACCCCCCTCCCTTCCCCCCCCCCAGCAGCCAAACAACAGAACAATGGGAAGGTAACCAGATAGCAGCTCCCTAACACAAGATAACAGCTGCCTGGTAGATCTAAGAACAACACTCAATAGTAAAATCCAGGTCCCACTGAGACACATTCAGTTACATTGAGAAAGAAAAACAGCAACCTGCCAGAAAGCATTTCTCTCCTGAAGTGCAGGCACAAGTCACATGACCAGGGGCAGCTGGGAAATTGACAATATGTCTAGCCCCATGTCAGATTTCAAAATTGAATATAAAAAAATCTGTTTGCTCTTTTGAGAAATGGATTTCAGTGCAGAATTGTGCTGGAGTAGCACTATTAACTGATGTGTTTTGAAAAAAACATGTTTTCTGATGACAGGATCCCTTTAATATTCAATTGTTAATTTGCAATCTTGAAAGAAATTCCAAAATTGAGCTTATAGCAGCCCATTTATTTTTATCTTTTAAAGTAGCATTATGGTACAGTTTTATTCTATTGATTTTATTTTCATTTTATGATACGACTTGTTCTATTACTTCTGAAATGTGGCCTGTTTTGCGGAAATGTTACACCGTTTATGTAACCTGACATATGTAGCAAGATTGTGAAATTGTCTGATGTTTATTGAAAACTGTTTTCCGTTTCAGTTGAAAAAGAGGAAAGAAAACTTCCTGTTGGTTTATGACTTCCTGTTTGTGTTCACAGGTTGTTCCTGCAGGGGGCAGCAGCTCCATCCATGTATCATTTACCCCTTTAATCCTCTCGGGGGTGACCAATAAAACAGAATGCGATGGTTTCGCTTTAGGCTTTTTGAGCTTGGATAACAAGGTAAATATAATGATTACTCATGTTTTCAACATAACTAGCAAAGTGACTGCATAATAGTATTATTTTTTACTCTAGTTCCAGTTCAGTATTTCTGAAATATCTTTGGGGTTAATATAATAAAAGGCATTACGTTTGCCCTGGAGCAGTAATTCATAGCAACCAATCAGCAGGTAGCATTTACTGGTCACCTGTCTTAAAGCAAGCATCTTATTGGTGGCGATGGGTTACTGTCCCTGGACAAACATAGCACATTCTATGAAATATGGGGGTTTGAGTTTGCTTGTTTTTTTTATTTAAAGGGATCCTGTCATCGGAAGACATGTTTTTTTCAAAACGCATCAGTCAATAGTGCTACTCCAGCAGAATTCTGCACTGAAATCCCTTTCTCAAAAGAGCAAACAGATTTTTTTATATTCAATTTTGAAATCTGACATGGGGCTAGACATTTTGTCTATTTCCCAGCTGCCCCATGTCATGTGACTTGTGCCTGCACTTTAGGAGAGAAATGCTTTCTGGCAGGCTGCTGTTTTTCCTTCTCAATGTAACTGAATGTGTCTCAGTGGGACATGGGTTTTTACTATTGAGTGTTGTTCTTAGATCTACCAGGCAGCTGTTATCTTGTGTTAGGGAGCTTTTATCTGGTTACCTTCCCATTGTTCTTTTGTTTGGCTGCTGGAGGGAAAAAGGGAGGGGGATGATATCACTCCAACTTGCAGTACAGCAGCAAAGAGTGATTGAAGTTTATCAGAGCACAAGTCACATGACTTGGGGCAGCTGGGAAATTGACAATATGTCTAGCCCCATGTCAGATTTCAAAATTGAATATAAAAAAATCTGTTTGCTCTTTTGAGAATTGGATTTCTGCAGCAGCACTATTAACTGATTCATTTTGAAAAAAAATTTTCATGACCGTATCCCTTTAAGTAAATTAATAGGGCTTGTGTTTAAAGTGATTTTGTCTATTTCTTTCTCGTTGCGCCTCGTTGCAAAGAGGGTTCCTGAGAGAGTAAGTCGACTGCAAGGGTACGGAGTGAAGCCAATCAGAATGGAGCTCCAAGCCTGCGTGAAGCCTTCACTGTAAGTGTGACTCCATAGCTAGTCCCTCACCCACTGAGCTTACTACTGTAGGTCTCTCAAAATAAAATCATACTTCATTAGGGATTATATACATCATAGAAATATAAGAAAATCCCCCATAAAGATGGACACAGTTGTTAAATTAAAGGGAGTTTAGATGCGCAGTGTAGTGTGGAAACACAATATGGATATGGGACCTGTTATCCAGAATGTTCGGGACCTGGGGTTTTCCGGATAATGGGACTTGCAATAATTTGGATCTTTGTACCTTAAGTCTACTAGAAAATCATGTAAACATTAAATAAACCCAATAGGCTGGTTTTGCTTCCAATAAGGATTAATTATATCTTAGATGGGATCAAGTACAAGCTACTGTTTTATTATTACACAGAAAAAGGAAATCAGTTTTTAAAATTTGGATTATTTGATGATAATGGAGTCTATGGGAGACACCTTTCCGTTATTCTGAGTTTTCTGTATAACGGGTTTCCAGACAACGGATCCCATACCTGTATATACAGGTTATTTATCTGGGGCACACAGTATAACCCAGGGCTGCCTGTTGTACCAAATGCTGTACTAGCTGAGGTAGTGCCATCTCCATTTCTTTAAGATAGTGGCCTACATTGTTCTGAAGTAGTGCCCAGTCCTCATTTATCAAATGTAATCTCACCCCAGTCCTCTAACGTAGTATCACCCTATTTCATTAAAGAGGTGGTTCACCTTTACATTGCCTTTTGTAGAGAGTGAAGTTCTGAGACAATTTGCAATTGGTTTTTATTATTTGTGAGTTATTTAGCTTTTTATTCAGCAGCTCTCCAGTTTGCAATTTCAGCTGGTTGCTAGGGGCCATATTACCCTATCAACATGCATTGATTTGAATAATTGACTGGAATATGAATAGGAGATTGTCTAAATAGAATGGTGAGTAATAAAAAGTACATTTGTAGCCTTACAGAGCACTTGTTTTTAGATGGGGTCAGTGACCCATTTGAAAGCTGGAAAGAGTCAGAAGAAGAAGGGACATTATTCAAAAACGATAAAAATAAATAAATAATGAAGACCAATTGAAAAGTTGCTTAGAATTGGCCACTCTATAACTATACTAAAAGTTAACTTGAAGGTGAACCACCCCTTTAAGGTAGTGCTTTCCTCAATTCTCCAATTTAACGCCACCCCATTCCTGTTAGTAGTGGTATAAAAAAATATTACTGAGCCCCATAGCAAATTCTTTTTCAGGCCCCCAAAATGTCTAGAGGTTGACCTGTTTTACCAACATTTATTGAAATGATACAAGAATTTGGGCCTCGTGGGCCCCTATACTTCCTGGGCCACGGAAACACGTGTTTAATCAGATTTTTCATCCACACAGGCTGAGCATAGAAATGGAGGATGAAGATGATGGGCTGGTGTTTTACTCGGTGGCAAGCAACCTGATACCAGATAGGAAGGCTGCACAGGTAAGTCTGTATCTGCACCGAGGATGGAGCCAATGGGAGAAAGTTCAGTATATGAGAAGCTGTTCCTCACAATCTCTATACATGGCTCACAGCTGCCATCGGCATGATTTAAAGGGGGTTTTCACCTTTGAGTTAGCTTTTAGTATGATGTATGATCTTTTAGGGTGACTGTATCATTTAGTAATAGGGTGCCCCGCCTGTGAGTGCTACGTCTCTTATCTGTTCCTTTCCATTTCAGATCTTGACTGAATTTCTGACAACTCAGAAGCTCAAGCTGAAAAACTGCACAGAGACTCCTCTGTACTTCCGCTTACTGGTGCCAAAGCCTTTTGTTGTTTCTACTGGTGACCCCAATAAGAACATGAAGACCCCTCAGAGTGAGCGTGAGGAGCAAGGAGAGCAGATTGTGCTTCATCCCCAGCAGAACACTCTGGTAAGAGAACCTTTATTATATGGGCTGCAGGTATCTTCACTTAAAGGGCATGTAAAGGTAAACAAATACAATCCAATTTTTACTTTCTTTAATGAAAAATAAACCTATCTCATATATACTTTAATTAAAAAATGTGTACTGTTTTTATAAAAAACCTGACTGTATGCAGTGAAATTCTCCCATCATTTACTGTTGTGAATAGGAATTGTCAGATGGTCCTTAACTGCTCTGCAGGGAAACAATCATACTTATGAACAGCAGGGGGAGCCCCCACCTTACTTCCCAGCCATGCAGAACTCAAGCAGCTTTGGTTGTTTCCCTGTAGAGCAGTCTGGGAATGTGTAGAGATTTGTATTGGATTTTATTTTGGCTTTACATCCCCTTTACGGCAGAGGCACACGCTGCTATTTCGGGAGATAAGTCGCCCATTGACAAATCGCTTCGGGCGACTAATCTGCCTGGACTGCCTTCCCACTGGCTAGAATGTAAATCACCGGCGGTATGGCACTCTGATCGCTTCAGCTTTCCGAAGTTGCCCGAAGTTTCCTCGAGAGGCAACCGGAAAACGAAGCATTCCGAGGCAGTTTGGGGAAATTAGTCGTCCGAAGAAGAAGCGATTTGTTGCTGGGCTACTAATCACCTGAGATAGAGTCTCTGCCCTTACCAGTCTGTATATTCTGATTATTAATCAGTCTTGCTGTATCGGCTTCTGGCAGATATTATTTTACTTCTGCTGTTTTGATAATTTATGACGATCCCTAAGCAGCCCAGACTACACTGAGCATGTGCATGTCTTGGTCTTGCAAAGATATTTAGTAAAGTTACAAGATGGAGACGCCCTGTGGCCAACTTTGAAAGCATAAATCATTTGTTTGATTAGGCTTGTGGTGAGGTAAGTACATGTTTATGTTTAGTATACAAAATACAGCATTTCTAGCCTTATTCTATTTTAGACTTTACTTCCCCTTTAAAGGGGTTGTTCACCTTTGGTATGGTGTAGAGAGTGATATTCAACCACGTAATGATTTGTCTAGCTACCCGGTCTCCAATAGTAGTTCAGCGAGGGGACCTGGTGGGGGTGTATAGTTGGCAGCCACTGAGCACGGTTTTATTGCACAGGTAAACGTTTCCTTCTGCACCACGTTGGAACTGTTGACTTACCAGAACCTCCCAGCCAATCAAATGCTGTCTGGAGTTCAACTCCTCCAATCACAGGATGGGGAAAAGAAACTACATTTCACTCAGCAGCTTGTCATTGAGTACAGCAACAAAAGTACCCAGGTAAGTAGTACAGGGGAAAGGACACTGGGAAGGAAAGTTAAAGGAAAACTATACCCTCAAACAATGTAGGTCTCTATAAAAAATATATTGTATAAAACAGCTCATGTGTAAAATCCTGCTTCATGTAAATAAACCATTTTCATAATAATATACTTTTTTAGTAGTATGTGCCATTGGGTAATCATAAATAGAAAATTGCTATTTTAAAAAATAAGGGCCGCCCCCTGGGATCGTAGGATTCACAGTGCACACAAACAAACCATACATGTTAGGTCACATGAGCCAATTAACAGGCAGAGTTGTGTCTTTTGCTTCAACACTTCTTCCTGTTACAGTTAGAGCTGCAGTATTTCTGGTCAGGTGATCTCTGAGGCAGCACACAGACCATCACTAAATGGGGGTTGAAGACAATATTTACTTAAATATATATTCCAGTTTGGTAAGATTCTTTAATATGTCACTTAATTTGATATAAACTATCTGTTGCTTAAATATTCATTTTGGGGGTTAAGGAGAATTCAATCCTTAAGAAATAAACCTATACCCCCCACCCCATGGAGACCATCCTCCCTCCTCCTCCCAGCCTAACTGCCCCCCCCCCGGTGAAGTTCCCTTTATACTTACCCCTCGGCGCAGATTCCACACAGCCATCTTCTGGGTCTTCGGCAAGCTGAGTGGGAGATCGGCATGTCGGCGAATGCGTAATTGGAGCAATTTACCGGTTTGTGACAACTGCAAATGCGCCGAAACTCACAAAAATTGCCGAAACGCCAAAGAAGGAGCGAAGACCCAGAAGATGGCAGCGTGGAACTCCAGTGCCAGAATCTGCACCGAGGGGTAAGTAGAAAGTATGGGGCATTTACATGTACAAAAATGGGGGGGGGGGTGGAAGCACTCTAAGTTATAGTACTGTATATTTAAGTACAGGTTACAGGTTTATTTCTTAAAGGAAAACTATACCCCCAAAATGAATACTTAAGCAACGGATAGTTTATATCAAATTGAATGACATATTAAAGAATCTTACCAAACTGGAATATATATTTACATAAATATTGCCCTTTTACATCTCTTGCCTTAAACCACCATTTCGTGACTCTATCTGTGCTGCCTCAGAGATCACCTGACCAGAAATACTACAACACTAACTGTAACAGGAAGAAGTGAGGAAGCAAAAGGCAGAACTCTGTCTGTTAATTGGCTCATGTGACCTTACATGTGGTTTGTATGTGAGCACAGTGAATCCTATGATCCCAGGGGGCGGCCCTTATTTTTTAAAATGGCAATTTTCTATTTATGATTACCCAATGGCACATACTACTAAAAAAGTATATTATTATGATAATGGTTCATTTACATGAAGCAGGGTTTTACACATGAGCTGTTTTACTCAGTATCTTTTAATAGAGACTTACATTGTTTGGGGGTATAGTTTTCCTTTAAATGGTTGAATTCTCCTTTAAGGTGGCTATACAAGGGCAGATCTAAGCTGCCAATATCAGTCTTTTAGACTAATTCAGCACCTTATCTGCTTGTGTATGGGGCTTTCTGATGGGCCTCGCCGATCAATATCTGGCCAATCGGGTTTTTCCCTGGCGATTGAGGACTGCATTGGCTGGTTGTTGCGCTCCTCATTCCATCAGCCCCCATTGCCATTGTTGTAATCTGATTGTTTGGTCCTAGGGCTGAACAATCGGATTAACCTATCTCCCTGCCGTTGGTGGGCATATGGAGGAAAGATCCGCTTTTTTGGTGACCCCGCCAAACTATCGGCTCTTATAGTGTAGGGCCGCCTTTAAAGGAGAAGGAAAGGCACAATTAAATACTTATCGCCCATTAATGTACACCCCAAGGCCTCTACAATCACTAAGTTAGCAAGTCACATAGGCCACTGTAATGGTCTGAAATCCATCTCGCCGGCACAGCGCTTATTTAGGCAGGCAGGCGCCATCTTGGAAAGGTAACGGACGCTTCACTCAGGAAAAACTCAACCCTCACTCAACTGTAACTCACACCCGACTTTAACCTGTAAGATGTTGTCACAGTCGGACCCACACCCAACCAGTAGCTGCGTCCTCTCTCTCTGTGCACTGCTTCTGTGTGTATCTCCTGTTAAAAAACGAAATCTTCCAGAGCAGCAGAAGAGTGTACTACAGTCCTGCACGGAACTAATTTATGAGACCTGAACCCGCAGCCCGTGACGCAAATCACAACCAGCATATTTACCCACTTTGATCTGCTACACGACCCCAACCTGCAACTGCCACAACCCGATCCGCCATCCACCATTAGACTGCAAACCAGGAAGTGACTTCATCCCGCAGGTACCCGCTTTATTTGCGGGTACCCAACCTGTTGCAGGACACTAGAGTGAACTCCCCCAGTTTGACTTGCACCCAACCCTAACCCACAGTGATTGGCCAATTTTCAACCCAAACCTGCACAATTGGCAGTAAACACTCGGGTTTGGGGTCACACATCACTAACTTGATTTTCATTGAGGGGTCACTTGTAGTACCTCCTTCCACCTGTTGGATGATGCCTCATTTTTCCATTTGACTGCACTAGGGCAGCAACACCCATAATGATTTGGGCTGCAGATAAAATACTGATGTTTAAACACATTATATCCCAGAGGTAGCAGAGCATTTTAAATTTAAATGTGATGGGAGAGCAAGTAAGGTCCGGGCAAGAGCAGTGCCTAATGTTAGTGTTTCACCTTCTGGGAGTATAAAAGACACTAATACGGAGAACAATCTGTGTGATCATTGATTTACAGAAACAAGTCTGAGTGTAAGAATTGCTGAGGCATCTCTGCACCATCCTCATTATTGGCTGCACAAGTCTATACAAATAATATACAATTATTGGCTGCACAAGTCTATACAAATAATATACAATTATTGGCTGTAGAAGTCTATACAAATAATATAGTGAATAAAGTACCCCCTCTTGTAAAATATAAGGATATTATAAGTTACCGAGGAGTTTCATGACCATATAAAAACACGAGGCCGAAGGCCGAGTGTTTTTATACAGGTCATGGAACTCCGAGGTAACTTCTAATATACTCATATTTTACAAATGGGGGTACTTTATTTATTATAATACACAAATTTTAGTGAGTCATGTGACAGAAATGACATCAGAACTCACTGTTTATAACTGATGACATCAGAACTCACCGTTTATAAGGATATAATTTACAGGATATTCATAGCTTTTGTCTATTATATCCAATTATTGGCTGCACAAGTCTATACAAATAATATACAATTATTGGCTGCACAAGTCTATACAAATAGGATACAACCCAATGGGAAAGACAAGTTTCTTCTGATGAATGGCCGGGTCCCATATAACCTGCCTGGTCGTGCCTTTTACCAACCCAGACTTCACCCCCAAAAAAGAATGTAAATTGCCGTTTCCGAAGTCGCCTGAAGTTTCGTTGTGAGGAATTATTTGTGGCTTTTGAGTTATTTAGCTTTTTATTAAGCAGCTCTCCAGTTTGCAATTTCAGCAATCTGGTTGCTAGGGTCCACATTACCCTAGCAACCATGCATTTACTTGAATGAGAGACTGGAATATGAATAGGCGAGGCCTGACTAGAAAGATGAGTAATAAAAAGTAGCAATAACAATACATTTGTAGCCTTACAGAGCATTTGTTTTTAGATGGGGTCAGTGACCCCCCATTTGAAAGCTGGAAAGAATCAGAAGCGAAATAATTCAAAAACTTTCAAAAATAAATAATGAAGATCAATTGAAAAGTTGCCATTGGCCATTCTATGATATACTAAAAGTTACTTTCAAGACTGGAAAAAGACGTATATCATGTTCAAACTCAATCTTACCAGGTACTATTTGGTTGTGAGGGCTGACAAAAAGCTGTGTAGAATTTTCTGTAGAAGAATTCCTTCTTGACTGATCAGTCCACGGATCATGTTCTTAAGATTGAGATTCCTTCATTTTCCCTTTAATGTTTGGCAACTGGTGGGACTTCCTTCCAATATATGAGTGTAGTTGAACCCCCTTATCCCCTCTCCGCAGCACGTACCCCTGGAAGCTCACCTCACTCTGCCTGTATTGACTCTCTCCTGTCAAACGCTTGACTTCGGAACCTGCTTCGTGGGACAGACCAGGACACAAGAGGTCCGACTGATGAATAAAAGTGGCTCAAAAAGTTTCTGGACTGCATTGTTAGGTAAGTGCTCTGCCAAAACCTGCCATTAGTTTTCTGCATTTACATTATCCGGAAACCCGTTATCCAGAAAGCTCCGAATTACGGAAAGGCCGTCTCCCATAGACTCCATTTTATCCAAATAATCCAAATGTTTAAAACTGATTTCCTTTTTCTGTGTAATAATAAAACAGTAGCTTGTACTTGATCCCAACTAAGATAAAATTAATCCTTATTGGAAGCAAAACCAGCTTATTGGGTTTATTTAATGTTTATATGATTTTCTAGTAGACTTAAGGTATGAAGATCCAAATTATGGAAAGATCCGTTATCTGGAAATACCCCAGGTCCCAAGCATTATCGACAACGTACTAATATATTTAGTAGGGATGCACCGAATCCACTATTTTGGATTCGGCCGAACCCCCGAATACTTTGGGAAAGATTCGGCCAAATACCGAACCGTTAGGGGTAGGAAGGGGGAAACATTTTTTACTTCCTTGTTTTGTGACAAAAAGTCTAGCGATTTCCCTCCCGCCCCTAATTTGCATATGCAAATAGGATTCGGTTCGGCCAGGCAGAAGGATTCGACCGAATCCTGCTGAAATAGGCTGAATGGCCGAATCCCGAACCGAATCCTGGATTCAGTGCATCCCTAATATTTAGATATAATACACAAGCCATGAATATCATGTAAATTCTAGCCTTATAAATAGTGCTTTGTGATGTCAGCCGTTATAATCGGAGCTTAGTGATGACATTTTTGTCACATGACTCACTGAAACTTGTGTTTTATAATAAATAAAATACCCCCTGCTGCGAAATATGAGGCCTTTGGCCTAATGTTTGTATAGGGTCATGGAAACTCCTTGTTAGCTCATAATATCCTTATATTTTACATAGGGATCCAGCAAATCCACTATTTTGGATTTACCCGAACCCCCGAATCCTACGCGAAGGATTTGGTCGAATACTGAACTGAATCCTAATTTGCATATGCAAATTAGGGGTGGGAAGGGAAAAAAAATTTTTACTTCCTTGTTTTGTGACAAAAAGTCACACTATTTCCCTCCCCGCCCCTAATTAGCATATGAAAATTCAGTGCGGCTGGGTAGAAGGATTCGGCCGAATCTGAATCCTACTGAAAAAGGCCGAATCCTGGCCAAATCCCGAAGCGAATCCTGGATCCAGTACATCCCTACTTTTACAAGAAGGGGCACTTTATTTACTTCATAACCATAGTAATTCCTCTGTTATGTGAAATGGGAGGTTCCTACTGGTCTTGTCTATGGAGGAAACATTCTAGTTATTGAGCCATGGAACGATAATCATTTCTCTCCTAATCATCATATTTACAAGACATTTCAGTTTCCTTCTTCTCTTGCAGACAAGCAACAGAGACATAACAACCATGAGATATTTTCCATCTCCCCCACCTGTGGGAAGCTTGAGGCCTGTGGAAGGCACACGTCGGACAATATGGAGGCCTTGCTGATCACCTTCACTGCAAGGTAGGCGTTGCTAGTTGTAGTTCTGCTGCAAGGGAGCACTGACATGGCTACTACACACCATAATAATTGCAGTGTAAGTGTCAGTGCAATCTCCCACACTCGAAAACAGTTTCTATAATTAGGGATGCACCAGATCCAGGATTCGGCCTTTTTCAGCAGGATTCGATTTCGGGCGAATCCTTGTGCCCATGCACAAGAACCAAATCCGAATTTGCATATATTTATTAAGTGTGGGAAGGGAAATCACGAGACGTTTTATCACAAAACAAGGAAGTAAAAAACATTTTCCCCACCTTTTCCTTTCTCGCCCCTAATTTGCATATGCAATTAGGAGTCGGTTCGGTATTTGGCAGCAGTTGGGCTGTTAGGTAGTAGGGCCATCCCACCCTGCAGACTTGGGAGTTGCAGGACTGAATATGGAAGCCTGCTACGCTTCCCTGCCCAAATAAATGTCTTGGAGTCTAGTCAGGTAAACTCCTTCTTTTGGTTTGTAGACTGGGGAGTTTACAAATCTAGACAGTAGTTGTGGCAGGAAAATCATTTGACAGATAACCAATCTCCTCAGTGGTGTTAACGGGAGTGAGCTCCATGCCTTCATCTGATTGGCTCTTTTAGTAAGGAGGGGATTCAAACTGTCTTGAAAATAATGTCGATGGTTTTTGGCAAACGGAAATACCTAAGTATTGGAAACAGGTTCCCCATTGCAGAGGTCGGCTGGGTAGTAGATAACGTGGGGCTTCATCATCCAGAGGAAATACAGTGGTGTGCAAAACTATTTGCCCCCTTCCTGATTTCTTATTCTTTTGCATGTTTGTCACACTTAAATGTTTCTGCTCATCAAAAACTATTAACTATTAGTCAAAGATAACATAATTGAACACAAAATGCAGTTTTTAAATGAAGGTTTACGTTATTAAGGGAGAAAAAAACTCCAAATCTACATGGGCCTGTGTGAAAAAGTGATTGCCCCCCTTGTTAAAAAATAACTTAACTGTGGTTTATCACACCTGAGTTCAATTTCAAAGGTTATAAAGCCATTTCTAAAGCTTTGGGACTCCAGCGAACCACAGTGAGAGCCATTATCCACAAATGGCAAAAACATTGAACAATGGTGAACCTTCCCAGGAGTGGCCGGCCGACCAAAATGACCCCAAGAGCGCAGAGACAACTCATCCGAGAGGCCACAAAAGACCCCAGGACAACATCTAAAGAACTGCAGGCCTCACTTGCCTCAATTAAGGTCAGTGTTCACGACTCCACCATAAGAAAGAGACTGGGCAAAAACGGCCTGCATGGCACATTTCCAAGGCGCAAACCACTTTTAAGCAAAAAGAACATTAAGGCTCGTCTCAATTTTGCTAAAAAACATCTCAATGATTGCCAAGACTTTTGGGAAAATACCTTGTGGACCGACGAGACAAAAGTTGAACTTTTTGGAAGGTGCGCGTCCCGTTACATCTGGCGTAAAAGTAACACAGCATTTCAGAAAAAGAACATCATACCAACAGTAAAATATGGTGGTGGTAGTGTGACGGTCTGGGCTTGTTTTGCTGCTTCAGGACCTGGAAGACTTGCTGTGATAGATGGAACCATGAATTCTACTGTCTACCAAAAAATCCTGAAGGAGAATGTCCGGCCATCTGTTGGTCAACTCAAGCTGAAGCGATCTTGGGTGCTGCAGCAGGACAATGACCCAAAACACACCAGCAAATCCACCTCTGAATGGCTGAAGAAAAACAAAATGAAGACTTTGGAGTGGCCTAGTCAAAGTCCTGACCTGAATCCTATTGAGATGTTGTGGCATGACCATAAAAAGGCGGTTCATGCTAGAAAACCCTCAAATAAAGCTGAATTACAACAATTCTGCAACGATGAGTGGGCCAAAATTCCTCCAGAGCGCTGTAAAAGACTCGTTGCAAGTTATCACAAACGCTTGATTGCAGTTATTGCTGCTAAGGGGGGCCCAACCAGTTATTAGGTTCAGGGGGCAATTACTTTTTCACACATGAAAATGTAGATTTGGATTTCTTTTCTCCCTAAATAATAAAAACCCTCATTTAAAAACTGCATTTTGTGTTTACTTGTGTTATCTTTGACTAATAGTTAAATGTGTTTGATGATCAGAAACATTTTGTGTGACAAACATGCAAAAGAATAAGAAATCAGGAAGGGGGCAAATAGTTTTGCACACCACTGTATATGGGATTTTTCCCAATTTATAAGCAAACCAGAGAATTTCCCCAGTAGATTTACCGTTTGGAGGAGTCTGTCTAGAAAGTCTGCCAGAAGTATCAGCATATTATCGGCGTATAGCTCTATGTTTCCTCCATGTCTCCATATTTACAAACCTGTTTTCATTGGCCCGGACTATGATGGCTAGTACCTCTATGGCCAGAGCAAACAGTGCAGGGGGCAGAGGGCAACAAGGAGTGGAACCTACACAGAAAGGAACGGCCTGAACATCAACTCTACTTGGACTCGTCAACTCTCCCTTCTTGGAGACTGCTCTATATGTTGGGCACTTGCATTCCGGTGTCCTCCAGTTCCCCAATCCTTCGTTCTGTCTCACTTGTACAGTCGAGCAGTTTGGACATGTCTTGCTTTACAATAGCAAAATTGGTTTTTAGACTTATCGATTTTGTCAACCAGCATCTTGAGGTTTTGCTTCATAATGTGCGCGATTTCCAGCAGCGATGGCTCTGCGGCACCAGCCAGGCCGACTTCTGAGGCCAGAGAGGGAGAAATAGTTCCCCTTTAATGTAAATTTGGCTGTAGTGCCCTTCTGAGTGTTAGCAGAATTCTGACCATCAAGAAACAGTAAGTGCTTTATAAACCGGAAAAAGGAGTAAAACTCGGTACTGAGAAGACCTGAAACCCGGAGAACCACCGACCCGCATCTATACCCGGTCCTGAAACTTCTATCTGCAACCCGCAGGTTTTGTGGGTAACCCGGGGGTACCTGACCCACTGCAGGACTCTAGCTCATGGGTGGCATCTTGCAGCACTTCAGGTCCCATTGGCAACTTCCGTTGCTTTCGGCGCATGCTCAGTTGTTCGGGGCTGGAATATTGGTAGAACTGCGCATGCGCAGATACGCCGCTTACTTACTGAAGATTCCCGAAGTGCTGAAGATGGCTTCAGTGAGCTTCGCTGACTCTGCAATGAGGGCTAATTACCAGCTTAGCGGCATTTACTTGTGTGAACACCGGGGGGGAGGGGAGCAGGGACTATGGAGGGTAAGGGGTAGGTGTTTTCAAAGGCAATGGGGTTTAGTTCTCCTTTAAGGATTTACATTTCCTTTCAGAAACCTAAAAGTAGCCTTCTAGTCCTGCTGGAAGATGATTGGGCTAAAAAAAAAAAAAAATGAAAAATGTTTATTTATTTGTGCTTTTTCTCTCCCCAATTTAGAGAGAGTGCAGAATATGAAACGACAGTGACAATCTATGGCATGCTGGGAGAGAAGCCCTTACACCTACACATTAAAGGCCATGGATCATATGATGAGAAATTTGAGCTTCCAGAACATTCTTAGAATTCGTTTTTTTTTTCTTTTCTTAAAATGACATTTTTGTAAATAAATTCAATTTAAATGTTTACTATTCAGTTTTGAGAAACTCTTTCAACAGCTGTTTTGTCATAAATTGGGGCCCAAGGACCCTAGTTCGAATTGTGGGTATCTATCCCCTCTCAGCTGACCCTGCCACTACAGTATGGGACCTGTTATCCAGAATGCTCGGGACCTGGCGAAAAGAGATGTGAGGACCTCCAGTAATAAAGAAGCAATTATGTTAAAAAATTAGAAAAATTTATTAGGACATGAAAACCTAACGCGTTTCGTGCCTATTGGGGCACTTACTCATAGGCTCAGCCTATTTATTTGTTAGGACATAAAAACCTAATGCGTTTCGTGCCTTTTGGGGCACTTACTCATAGGCTCAGCCTATTTATTTATTAAGACATGAAAACCTAACGCGTTTCATGCCTATTGGGGCACTTACTCATAGGCTCAGCCTATGAGTAAGTGCCCCAATAGGCATGAAACGCGTTAGGTTTTCATGTCCTAATAAATTTTTCTAATTTTTTAACATAATTGCTTCTTTATTACTGGAGGTCCTCACATCGCTTTTGGATTTAGTGTTAAGGTATGAAGATCCAAATTACAGAAAGATCCGTTATCCAGAAAACCCCAAGTCCTGAGCATACCGGATAACAGGTCCCATACCTGAAATAAATAAAATATCATATAAACATTAAATAAAGCCAATAGGCTGGTTTTGCCTCCAATAAGGATTAATTATATCTTAGTTGGGATCAAGTACAAGCTACTGTTTTATTATTACACAGAAAAAGGAAATCATTTTAGATTATTTGGATGAAATGGAGTCTATGGGAGACGGCCTTTCTGTAATTCAGAGCTTTCTAGATAACGGGTTTTTGGTTAACGGATCCCATAGCTCTACTACTAAACATACAGCATTCAGATCCTCTCTATAAGCACATGGAATAAGAAGGTGAATGCTGACAAATGTCAATGCCTCTTCTAATAAAGTATATATATATATATAAGTTCTGTTACATGAGAAATAAACCATATTTGCTATAATAATGGCTTTTGGGAAGCTCAGTGTATTAGTGATATTTTCCAATATATTTTTCCAATGTAACTAGTAGAGGACCCCCATAATAAACATTAAAAAACACACACTCCAGTGGCCTTAAAGGGGAAATACAAATACAAAGGACATTGCTCATAGGGAAAATAAAATAACTGTATAAGTGGTTTTTTTATTATCACAATTGTAATGTAGAACATGAAATCATTTCATTAGTCGTTATATTAGACACTGATAATATCCTGCTTGAAATATTTCCTAGAAAAGGGACAATAAAATGGTTCAGATTTGGGGAGATTAGTTGCCAAATCTCCTCTTCTTCGGGGCGACTTATATCCCTGAACTGATGGCAACTGGTCTGCTTCGTTTTCCGAAGTCGCCAAAAGTTGCCTCACGAGGAAACATCGGTGACTTAGGAAAATGAAGCGCTCCGAGTGCCATCCTGCCGGCGTTAGGCAGTTCAGGGAGATTAGTCGCCCGAAGAAGAGGAGATTTATCTACTAAATCTCCCCGAATCTGAGAGTGTGTCTCTGCCCTAAAGGAAAAGTAACACCAGAAAATGAATGCATTTAGAATACATCGAGAAAAAAAAAAATTAAACTGTAAAATCTTTAAAAGTCTTTATTAAGAAATAACTTACCGATACTCCGCTTGCGCTCCTCTTCAGAAAAGGCGATAGGGCGACGATCCATCGTGCGGCGCTCGATTTCTCCTCCCTCCTATAAGGAAGGCAGGGAGGAGATGGATCGCTTTATTGAAGAGGAGCGCAATCAGAGTTTCGGTAAGTTATTTTTTAATAAAGACGTTGCGATTTTAAAGTATAAACTGTCTTGGTGTCTTTTTTTTTTCCCGATCTATATTAACGATTTTTTTTTTAAAAAAAAAATGTAATGTTACTGGTCCTTTAAGATCTGTTAGCCACAGCTACACGTCCCATGGTAAGTAACACAGAAGGCTAATTAGGGTTTATATTGCACTAATCAGTATATCATTTCCCCATGAAACGGTTAATTAATAGAACTTTCTAGTAAACCACAGGGGCCCCGGATACATTAATCTTCCTCCCTGAGAACAAACAGAAATGCAGTTGGTCTCAAATAGGAGATCAGCTTCCTCTCATTGAGAATGATTATGTGTTATTAGTTATCTACGGCAGCCTGGCGGGACCAATCATCACAAGCAGGAAGTTACATCAGTAGAATTAAGATTTACTGAAGAAACCAGGAACGGGGTCTCCATCGATCTCCCAGAATGAATTCCTTCAGATTGTGGGTGGGATATCAGTCAGAACTAATGCCCCGGGTATTCATACACAGCAGCAGCGCCCATTCCTGTTCCTATACACATGGACACAACACCAAATCCCCTGCAATACAAACAACATGGTTATTGGTTTTAAAGGGGTTGGTCACCTTTAAATTAACTGTTAGTAGGATGTAGAGAGGGATATTCTGAGACAATTTGCAATTGGTTTTCATTTTTTAGTTGTGGTTTTTGACTTATTTAGCTTTTTATTCAGCAGCTCTCCAGTTTGCAATTTCAGCAGTCTGGTTTCTAGGGTTCAAATTACCCTAGCAACCATGCACTGATTTGAATAAGAATATTAATAGGGAGGGTCGGAACAGAAAGAGGAGTACTAAAAAGTAGCAATAACAATTAGGGGCAGATTTAGCAAATTTTCTAATGAAAAAAATTCGAATTTCAAGCTATTTTTGTGTACTTCGACTAGGGAATAGTCCAAATTTTTTGAAATTTATCATGTACTGTCTCTTTAAAAATTCGACATCGAACATTCACCATCTAAAACCTGACGAATTGCTGTTTTAGCCTATGGGGGACCTCCTAGAACCTTTTTGGAGGCAATTGGTGGACTTTGTAAAATCGAAGGATTTTTTGGGAAAAACTTTGAATTGAATTCGATCGAAAGAATGCGATTATTTCTGCGATTTGAATTTGGCTGAATACGGACCTATTCGATCTAGAACGGACCAATACGACCAAAAAAAAAAAAAACAACTTAATTTCGGTTGGTCTTTTTGAATTCGATTTCGACCCTTGATCAATATGCCCCTAAATGTGTAGCTTTAGAGAGGATTTGTTTTAGAGGGGGTCAGTAACCCCCTTTTGAAAGCTAGAAAGAGTTAGGAGAAGAAGGCAAATAATTCATAAATTAAAATAAATAATGAAGACCAATTGAAAAGTTGCTTAGAATTGCCCATTCTATAACATACTAAAAGTTCACCCGAAGGTGAACCACCCCTTTAATTTATACTGGGATGGACAGTAGTTTGTTTATTTGTTAATAATTGAGTTTCCAGCAGCCCGTTTCTTGGCGCAGGTATCGTTTAAGGCTAGAGACTCACTTTTGCTTTGCCTTTAAATGATCTTTTAGTATGATGTAGACAGTGATACAATTTCGCAATTGGTCTTTATTTTTTTTTTGAATAAGAGACTGCAATATGAATAGGGGAGGCCTGAATAGAAGGATCAGTAATAAAAAGTAGCAATAACAATACATTTGTAGCATTTGGTTTTTAGATGGGGTCAGTGACCCCCTTTTGAAAGAGTGAAAAAAAGGCAAATTACTTAAAAACTATACAAAATAATTGAATAATGAAGAACAACTGAAAGTTTGCTTAGAATTGGCCATTGTAGTACATGCTAAAAGTTAACTTACAGTGAACCACCCCTTTAAATAAAATGAATGAACCAACAAATCAGAAAAGAAGCAAAAGGAGGAACCGGCACACAGACGTATATGCAAACGTGGTTACTCCTGTGTGCCGGTTCCTCCTTTTGCTTCTCTCCAGTGGATTCCGGGGAGTGCCGTCTCCTCAGAGGGCTGTGCACCAGGCAATTTATCAAAGGAAGGCCAGCGAGTGGAGTGCGTTCACACTGTTACTACAAGTATGAACCAACAGCTCTGCTAGAAAAGGAGAAGGAAACAAAGGAGAAGGCAGAATAAAAAGGAAACTAAAATATATCCATCACTCAAGCCTCTTTGATAGAAAGCTGATGATCTCATGATTTAGATATAATGCAGAAATCCTTGTTAGGAGGTACAGCATAGAAAAAAAATGAATAATACGTTGGTCTTTATTGTCAGCAGCACAGTACATTGTTTATAAAGGAACGTCCCCCTTAAAGGAGAACTAAATCCAAAAATGAATGTGGCTAAAAATGGCACATTTTATATAGTGAACTTATTGCACGAGGCTAAAGTTTCAGCTTGTCAATAGCAGCAATGATCCAGGACTTCAAACTTGTCACAGGGGGTCACCATCTTGGAAAGTGTCTGTGACACTCACATGCTCAGTGGGCTCTGATTGGCTGTTGAGAAGCTAAGCTTAGGGCTCGTCACTAATTATCCAGCAGAAAATGAGCTTCCCTGGCTGTAATATAAGCTGATGCTACAGGTTTGCTGATGATTAAATTCTGATGCTAATTGCACTGGTTTCTGTGCTGCCATATAGTAATTATCTGTATTAATTACTAATCAGCCTTATATTGTGACATTTCTATTCTATGTGTATTGTATATTGTGAGTGGGTCCCTAAGCTCAGTAAGTGACAGCAGCACAGAGCATGTGCAGTGAATCAGCAGAAAAGAAGATGGGGAGCTACTGGGGCATCTTTGGAGACACAGATCTTTACTGCTAAATGGCTGTGGTTGCCTTATTACCAAAACCGGATCATTACATCATTGATTTTAATTGTTTTTAACCCATGACCTGGGTGCTCTATTTTTTTTTAATTGATGAATTAAATGTTCTGTTTTAAACGCTCTATAGCACATGACTGCTGCTGAACTGAATTTTTTAAGGAGCTATTCAGATGAATTACACTTTATTCACTCTAAGCACTTTATACTTAATTAACCAATGAGATTACAAGCATTGATCATTATATCTACGAGGCACACACATGATGAACTCAGATGTATTTAGTGTAACTGATACACAATGAACTTTTTGATGATCGCTAATTAATTGTTTGTATATACTGATACATACTCAACTTTCTCATTACATTTTTATGGCGGTTTATGGATGGTGCGACGCACTATAACTCTTCTGATAGCTCTCCTTCTGGATACATTTAATAACGGAGTTGTCTGCACTAGGGATGCACCAAATCCACTTTTTGCATTCAGCCAAACCCCCGAATCCTTCGCGAAAGATTCGGGCGAATACCGAACCGAATCCTAATTTGCATATGCAAATTGGGGTGGAAAAGGGAAAACCTTTTTTATTTCCTTGTCTTGTGACAAAAAGTCACGCGATTTCCCAACCCCACCCGATTTGCATATGCAAATTAGGATTCGGATTAGGTTCGGCCGGGCAGAAGGATTCGGCTGAATCCGAATCCTGCTGAAAAAGGCTGAATCCTGGCCGAATCCCAAACCGAATCCTGGATTCGGTGCATCCCTGGTCTGTACATCCATCACCAGTTGTCATATATTGGCAGTGATAGTTTGCTAGGAGGTGCGGATAAATAATTATTGATAGATTTGTAAATAGTCACCTTTTGCCTCTTTTCTTGAGCTCGTTGAGTAGGGTGACAGTTTGACGTGTCCCAGTACAGCCCAGTGGATGTCCCAGTGCAATGGCGCCACCATTAGGGTTCACTTTCTCCACAGGGATCCCCAGTTTCTCCACACAATACACAGCCTGAAAGTACATGGCATGTTAATTCCTATAGTAACCAACAAACAATAGTTCCTGCTCTCCCTGTGCCTACCCAGTGCCCCCCCAACACAGCTGCCGAGTCGGAAGCAATTTTCGGTATCTGGAGCGTTGCCAAAAATGTACCGACTCCTAATAACTTTAAATACAAGTACTAGAAATAATCAAATCAGATCTAAAGGGGGTTGTTCACCTTTAAATGAACTGTTAGGGGCAGATTTATCAAGGGTCGAAGTGAATTCGAGGGAATTTTCGTAAAGTAAAAAAATTCGAAGTCATTTTTTGGATACTTCGACCATCGAATAGGATACTACGACTTCAACTTGAAATAAAATCGCTAGAATATTCGACCATTCGATAATCGAAGTACTGTCTCTTTAAAAAACTTTGATTTCAAATGAAATCTGCCGAAGTGCTATGTTAGTCTATGGGGACCATACAGCATTTTTCAAGCTTCTTTGTTTCTTTTCAAGCCTGTCCTATTCATATTCCAGCCTCTTATTCAAATCAATGCATGGCTGCTAGGATAATTTAGCAACCAGACTGCTGAAATTTAAATTGAAATACTTCAAATTCGAATATCGAATTTGAACTTTTTTCATCGAATTTGGGCATCCTGAAGTCGAAGTAAAATCGTTTAATCGTACGTTAAAATCGCTCAAATCGTTCGATACGAAGAATTTAATCGTTCAGTAACGATTTTACTTCGACCGCAGGATGCCCAAATTCGATGAAAAAAGGTCGAATTCGAAGTATTTAAATACGATGGTTGAATTTCGAAGTATTTCTAACGTCGAAATTTGACCCTTGATAAATCTGCCCCTTAGTACAATGTAGAGAGGGATATTCTGAGACAATTTGCTACTGGTTTTCATTTTTTATTATTTGTGGTTTTTGAGTTATTTCGCTTTTCATGCAGCAGCTCTCCGGTTTTCAGTTTCAGCAGTCTGGTTGCTAGGGTCTAAATTCCCCTAGCAACCATGCATTGATTTGAATAAGAGACTGGAATATGAATAGGACAGGCCTGAAAAGAAGCAATAACAATAAATTTGTAGCTTTAGGGCAGAGACACATGCTCAGATTCGGGGAGATTTAGTCGCCAGGCGATAAATCTCTTCTTCGGGCATCTAATCTCGAACTGCCTTCCCGCTAGCTAGAATGGAAATCGCCAACGGGATGGCACTTGAATCGTTTTACAAAGTTGCCCGAAGTTTCCTCGTGAGGAATTACTTGTGGTTTTTGAGTTATTTAGCTTTTTGTTCAGCAGCTCTTCAGTTTGCAATTACAGCCATCTGGTTGCTAGGGTCCAAATTACCCTAACAGCCATGCATTAATCTGAATAAGAGACTGGGATATGAATAGGAGAGGCCTGAGAAGAAGCAATAACAATACATTTATAGTCTTAGGGCAGAGACACGGTCAGATTCAGGGAGATTAATCGGGGCAATTAATCTGCCCGAACTGCCTTCCCGCCGGCTAGAATGTAAATCTATGTGGGATGGCACTCGGAGCGCTTCGTTTTCCGAAGTCACCCGAAGATGTCTCTCGAGGAAACTTTGGGCGACTTCGGAAGACGAAGCAATTTGAGTGCCAGGCAGTTCGGGGAGATTAGTCACCTGAAGAAGGAGATTTATCGCTGAGCGATTAAATTTCCCCCCGAATCTGAGCGTGTGTCTCTGCCCTTACAGAGCATTTGTGTTTTATGGATGTGTCACTGACTACTCCCATTTGAAAGCTGGAGCTGAAAAGCTGGAGTCAGAAGAAGGAGGCAAATCATTCAAAAACCGTAAAAAAAAGAATTAATGAAGACCAATTGAAAAGTTGCTTAGAATAGGCCATTCTATAACATACTAAAAATTGACTTAAAAGTGAACCAACCCTTTAAGAGCTTCTACGAAGGAGGATATGGCAGAAGCAATTTGTTTTCTAAGACCAATACTTTAGTTCCACTATTTTGGATTCGGCTGAACCCCTGAATCCTTTGCGAAATATTCGGCCGTATACTGAACCAAATCCTAATTTGCATATGCAAATTAGGGACGGGAATGGGAAAACATTTTTAACTTCCTTGTTTTGTGACAAAAAGTCACACAATTTCCCTCCCCACCCCTAATTTGTATATGCAAATTAGGATTTGGATTCGGTTCGGCCGGGCAGAAGGATTTGGCCGAATCCGAATCATGCTGAAAAGGCAGAATCCCGAACCGAATCCTGGATTCGGTGCATCCCTATTACCAATCCAAATAGGCTCAGCAACAAAGGGAATTTTAGCGTTAAGTGGAAAAATGATAAGAAATGATTGGATAAAAAAGTACTATAGGTGTAATCCTGAGCAAATACTACAATATCATATCTCACCTGGCTGGCGAATGCTTCATTAATTTCATATACATCAATGTCATGCACAGTTAAACCTGGAAAGAGATGAAAGGTCCCATTAACCCATGTTTCAGTATCATTTTACTGGTCTAAATCAGTAATGCCCAACCAGTGGCTCGTGAGTAACATGTTGACCCCAAACCCTTGGATGTTGATCCCAGTGGTCTCAAAGCAGGAGCTTATTTTTGAATTCCAGGCTTGGAGGCAAGGTTTGGTTGTATAAAAACCAGATGCACTGCCAAACGGAGACTCCTGTAGGCTGCCAGTCCACACAGGGGCTACTAAATAGCCAATCACAGCCCTTATTGGGCATGCCAGAGACTTTTTTCATGCTTGTGCTGCTCCCCAACTCTTTTTTCATTTGACTGTGGCACATGGGTGAAAAGGGTTGGGAACCCCTGGTCTAAATTCTACCGCAGCAGTTATTCAGAAATAAAGGGGAAACAAAAGACAACCCATGACGTAAAAGGAGTGAACAAGGCAATAAGAATATGTTAATAGGTAAGTCCTACCTGCTTTCTGCAAAGCAGCAGGTATAGCATAGGCTGGTCCAATCCCCATGACATCAGGAGGAACACCAACCACTGCAAATGACCTCAGTACCCCCAATATGGGGAGCCTCAACTGCTCAGCTCTAGAGCGTTTAGCCATCAGCACTGCAGCGGCACCATCACTGACCTGACTGGAATTTCCTGCAGAAGAAACAACCATCATATTAATATATAATACACAAGCCATGAATATCCTGTAAATTATATCCTTATAAACGGTGACTAGTGATTTAATCAGTTATAAACGGTGAGTAGTGATGTGATTTTGGTCACATTTGTGTATTACATTAAATAAAGTACCCCTTGTTGGAAAATATGAGGATATTAGAAGTAACCTCGGAGTTCCATGACGAGATCTTCGGCCTCATGTTTTTATATGGTCATGAAACTCCTCTGTAACTTATTATATCCTTATATTTTACAATAGGGGGCACTTTATTCACTATATATCCCTGTATCTTCTATAAGGCTGTGCTTTGTCACTGCTATTTTTATGGAACCTCATTTGTTATATAAAGTACTTCTGTTTAAGTCCCTTCAGCAGAACTTTAGCTTCCGGCAGGAGCTGTAATGTAACAACTGGAGGCCAACAGACAAGAAACATCAATGTAAATGTTACTGGTCTGGTATTACAGCTTTTGTCATATTCAAAAGAACATCCAAATGAAAGGGGTGCTTCACCTTAAAGTTAGCTTTTAGTATGTCACAGAATGGCCAATTCTAAGCAACTTTTTAATCAGCCTAATTTTTTTTTTTTATAGTTTTTGAATTATTTGCTGCCATCTTCTTCTCACACTTTGTGGCTTTCAAATGGGGGTCACTGACCCCATCTAAAAAACAAATGCTCTGTAAGGCTACAAATGTATTGTTATTTTTATTACTCATCTTTCTATTCGGACCCTCTCCTGTTCATATTATAGTTTTTCATTCAAAGTAGCACGGTTGCAAGGGCTATTTGGGCCCTAGCAACCAGATTGCTGAAACTGTAAACTGGAGAGCTGCTGAATAAGAAGCTAAATAATGCAAAAACCACAAATAATAAAAAATGAAAACCAACTGCAAATTGTCGCAGGATATCACCCTCTACATCATACTAAAAGTTATCTCAAAGGTGAATAACCCCTTTAATCTCTTTTGACACCCAGTCTTCTGCTCCTTCTCTTCCAATGAAATTGACCTTGCTTCTCTACAATTCCAGTTCACAACAGAGGGGACCCCTGCTTGCAGCCAATCATATTTGCCTTTTATGAGTCCCTCAAAATCTCGAAAATCTAATTTTTTTTTAAAAACTTGAATCGAATTTGAATAACTCCCTAGTAGAATTTGACAGTTTTGACCATAAAAAAACTTGAAAATTAGAATTTTCAATTTGACCCTTGATAAATGTTCCCTTCCCTTTAACAGGAATGAGTTTACTCACCGGCGGTGGTGCTTCCCCCTTCCTTGAAGGCTGGCTTTAGCCTGCTGAGACCCTCCATGGTGGTACTTGCCCGAACACCCTCATCTTCCGTCACCGTTATGGTTTTAGTATTGCCCTGATCGTCGGTAAAGGTGGTGGTTACAGGAACAATTTCCGCTTTAAAGCGCCCTGATCTCTGAGCCGCTGCCGCCCTTAGGAAGTATGAAGATTTGAGAAGGTTAAAACCTGGGAAGTGCGTTTGACTGGCTCTGCTACACTTAAAATATGAATTTGAACCCTCATTAGACCCTTTTTGTTTAGATTCGCCCTTGGAGTATTCGGTTAAAGGAAAACTTTTAGTCCAAGCTCCTAACAGCCAATTTTTCACAAAGCCTTTATTAAGAAATAACTTAACAATTCTCCGCTTCAGAAACTGCGACAGGGCGACGATCCATCGTGCGGCGCTCGATTTCTCCTCCCTGCCTTCTATAACCAGGGAGGAGAAATTGAGCGCTGCACGACGGATCGTCGCCCTGTCGTCATTTCTGAATAGGAGCACAAGCGGAGAATTGGTAAGTTATTTCTTAATAAAGACTTTGCAAGTCTTAAATGTGTCTTAGTGGTTAGGGTTTTTTTAAACTACGAGTTGAATTCTCCTTTAATGACATCATACTCACCTTTGTTGGGAGGCCAGGGCCAAGGAATCTTGTTTTTCTCTGGTGACTCCGAATTTTTCTGCAACATTTTCAGAGGTAATCCTGAGAGGAGAAACACAGGCATAACAATACAACTTGCCTGGAATTAAAATGTAAAAAGAAGCAGCATTACCAATGTTTCAGGCTGTCAAACAGTTGTTTTGGAGAGTTTCATAATATATAATGTTTTTTCACAACCAATACCAAAACAGTGGCACTACTGATCCATACAAGCAGGGCTGCTCTATGCTGTACATTTAATAAACATTTTATCTGGCGGTGGAATTCATGCTCACCCCATAGGGATCAGGCAGTCTCTGGCTTTACTGAAGTCCATAGTGCGAGAGCTGATATCTCCAGGACTCCCTACACTTCTCAGGCTCATTGACTCCATCCTGAAAAATGTAAATTATTATTTTACAAAATGTCATCCAAATGCAATTTAACCAATTTCTACCATGTTAACCAGGCAGTTATTGAATGCATGTTGGCAGCAGGTCGAGAAAACCCATAGCAACCAATCTGTACTGAGAATATACCGTATATACTCGAGTATAAGCCGTCCAGAGTATAAGCCGAGGTACCTAATTTTACCTCCAACAACTGGGAAAGCTTATTGACTCGAGTATAAGCCGAGGGTGAGAAATGCAGCAGCTTCTGGTAAGTTTCAATCTCGTTTTTGGATGACTATTCTTAGGCGCCGGCTACTATTCTAAGGTGCCGGCTACTATTCTAAGGCGCCGGCGACCGTTTTTGCGCTTGACCCGAGTATAAGCCGAGGTAGAGTTTTTCAGCATATTTTGGGGGCTGAAAAACTCGGCTTATACTCGAGTATATACGGTAATAATCTTTATAGCCATCTGAATAATGAAAGCAAACATTTGATTGCCATGGGTAAAATGTTACATTCTTTTATGCAATAAGTGTGATTAATGATAACATTACATTTTCAACACAAGCCCTATTTATTGGACTTATATTTAGGTGTATACTTCCCCTTTAACACAGAGGCAAGATGCCTCGGATAATAAAGTGCTGTTACATGTGAGAGAAGAAGGGGAGGGAGCGGTAGAAAGAGAGGGGTGAAAGCATTTGCTGTTGGCCTTACAGATTGCCTTTATCTTGTGCAACATTAATGTAGTGAGATACAAAACACGAACTAAGGTCAGACTAACCTTTGCCCGGGAATGTGCGTGCCAAAATAAGCTTTAAAGCAGTGGAAGCGAGGATAAAGAGATAGATCTTTGCCCTCGACCAACATATTACATAGCATTGCTTTATTCTGTGCCCATATACAATAATTATTATATTCTGTGCGGTTATCCAATTTAATGTGCCCATATCCAAAAATTGCTTTATTTTGTGCCCATAGTCAATAATCAGTTTATTTTGCTCTCACAGCCAATCATGAATGATTCACCATAGCAGCAATGTTATAGCGATCCCTCTCCAGCTATTATTACTCTGTCTCCTGCTGAATGAGGCAGTTCAGCAGTTAGAAATCCACAGGCTTAGTATTTCTGCTCAACAGGTTATTTAAAGGGGAAGTAAAGTGTAAAATAGAATAAGGCTAGAAATGCTGTATTTTGTATACTAAACATCAACATGAACTTACTGCACCACAAGCCTAATCAAACAAACTATTTATTCTTTCCAAGTTGGCCACAGGGGGTCACCATCTTGTAACTTTGTTAAACATCTTTGCAAGACCAAGACTGTGCACATGCTCAGTGTGGTCTGGGCTGCTTAGGGATCGTCATAAATTATAAAAACAGCACAAGTCAAATAATATCTGCCAGAAGCCGATACAGAATGACTGATTAATAATCAGAATAAACAGACTGCACTGGGTCCTGTGTTGTCATGTAATCTAATGTGGATTTTATAGTATTGTTTAATACAAACTTTCTCGTACTCTGCAGAACCAGTGGCTGCAGCAAAATAATCCTCCAAATAGAATCCCAGTTTATCTGTTTAAATCTGGCTCCATGATCTTTGTCCCTGCAGCTGGAGTTGGAAACAGTAAAGGGAATGTAAAGGCAAAAATAAAATCCAATACAAATCTCTACGCAGTCGCCGACTGCTCTACAGGGAAACAAACAAAGCTGCTTGAGTCCTGCATGGCTGGGAAGTGAGGTGGGGCTCCCCCTGCTGTTCATAAGTGGGAATGTTTCCCTGCAGAGCAGTTAGGGACCGTCTGACAATTCCTATCCACAGCAGTAAATGAAGGGAGAATTTCACTGAATACAGTCAGGTTTCTTATAAAAACTGTACACATCTTTTAATTAAAGTATATTGGAGATAGGTTTCTTTTTCATTAAAGAAAGTAAAAATGGGATTTAATTGTTTTGCCTTTACATGACTTTTAAAGGAACATATTGGATGCAGGTTATATACACAATGATAGACTGACTGTTGACTTTAATGGGAAATGCGCAATACCCCCAGTACAGTTAAGGCTTTTCCCATTTAAGCCAATGAGATTTATTGGTGGAGGCAGATTTGTTAAGTGACATCAGCCATTAAACAATATTTCATTAAATATATCGGAAATACTGGCTTGATGATGCTACATTAGGAAAAATCTAAATGCAAAACAGTAATTGTAAAGATTCCTTAATATGGTTTCTTACCCACATGCCAAACCAATGTCATAAGACCCATTTCTGATGCCACCTGCAAATAATATATGGATATCATTTGTCTGCATAATCTTAACATTAAGATTTGTATTATACATAGAAAAGCTTGTGTGTCTGTACAAAATCTGCACACACTGTATCTGCAGTGGGCAACCTGGGAACCCCCTAATGTTACCAACTGCAACTACCATCTGAAAGCTATCATTGTGTGCTGGGAAGTAAAGTTAAACAAGATCTAGAGGGTCCTAATATCCTAGATTTTACTATAACATCCTCTCCCTCTAGCAGTGCAAATTAGACTGTAAGCCCTTTAACACAGCATTTAACATTCATGTTCCCCACACACTAAAACTTTAGTAGCTTAAGTCAAATTACAATTATTACTGCCATTGAAGGGGTTGCTAACCTTTGAGTTAACTTTTAGTATGATGTATAGAGTGATATTTTGACAATGTGAATTGGTTTTCATTTTTTAATATTTGTGGATTTTGGGTTATTTAGCTTTATTGATCAGCTCTGCAGTTTGCAATTTCAGCAATCCAGTTGCTAGAGTCCAAAGAGGAGTGATAAAAGTGATAAAAAGTAGCAATAACTATAAAGTTGTAGCCTTATAGAGGCTGTTTTTTTAAATGGGGTCAGCGACCCTCCATTTGAAAGCAGAAAAGAATCAGAATAAGAAGGGAAATCATTAAAAAACTATAAAAATAAATAATGAAGACCAATTGAAATGTTGCTTAGAACTGGCCATTCTATAACATGACAAAACTTAACTTAAAGGTGAACCACCCCTTCCAGACTAAATAAGGCAATGGAACGCAGTGCTGTTCTTTGTGTTTTTCTTAAACAAGTGACAAATCACCATGAACTGCTCCCTCTTGACTTCAGAGGGCACTTGTGGATCAGATGAAATTCACTCAGAAAAACAGGCGCCAGTTTTATAAACAACAAACACCTGGCCAGTGTACCAGTGGGTCCAACGGACGGTTACCGAAATCAGTAGGGAGATGGGTGTGTTACTCCACCAGCATGAGGGTTGCAACTCAGTAACAATCTACTCACCTGCAACGTTGATAATAGCCTGCAGACCTGAGGAGCACTGTCTATTCACTACATGTATAGGAACACTCTCAGGAATTCCACTGCAAAGACAACAGAAAGCTCATTAGTTCTATAGTTATCTATTTTCATCACTATAGTTTTGCTGCACAATGCATGGTATTTTGTTTATGCTTATTGTGGTCAATGGACCTCTGCTATAGGGTCTCTCAGCTAATACACCAGCGGATACCTGCAAATCAGATGTTCAGTTTTATAGTAGTGATGTGCGGGTCAGTATTTTCCCCTAACCCGCGGCCTGCCCACATCCGACTTCCGCGTAGCTTTTATAGACCCGCACCAACCCGCCCTGCCGATGATGTCACAAAAGGGGCAGGGCGAGCAGGTGCAGCGTCTATAATAGACGATCCTGGAAGTCGGCATTTTGGCGGGGAGAGCAGAAGAAGAGCTCAACCCACACCCGCCCGCGAGGAAGAGTGTGATGTCGGGCCGAACCTGCCTGACCCGGGTATCGGGCCGGCCCGCACATCACTATTTTATAGGTATAGTGCCAATCTGCCTAACTAATAAATCTTCTTTGCTGCGGACGACTAATCTTCCCATCAGCAAGAATGTGAATCGCCAACAGGATGGCATATGCGTTGCTTCAGTTTTCAAGCGAGGCATGTGTCATCCCACCGGTGATTCACATTCTTGCCGGTGGGAAGTAATTTTGGGGAGATTAGTCGCCAGCAGCCGCCATAGGAATGAGTGCATAGGGATGTCCCTTTGTGTTTGTTTGAAAAGCAATTGTGTCTGGCTGTGCTCCACACCTAGCCTTGGGCTGGAAATTAGGCGCATCTGAGACACAAGTTTGCAGATGGGTTAGAGGGGTAACATCTATATGTCTCCTCGCACGTACCCCTCATGAATACAGTACTTTTGAATGAAAGCAGTGCTCATGGGGCACACAAATTTTGGAGCACAGAGACCTGCTAAAATTCAAAACAGTGCACAGAGCAGGGCATGTGTGAAAAAATTTTCTGATTTATGCCTGTTCTTTTTGCTTCCGGTTTAGTTTTTTTTATGAACCTTCTGTGCCCTCAGTTGCACAATTAAACATATTATCTGCAGCATGTAATTAAAGCATGAATCAATCCAATGGATCAAAGAAATACCTTAAAAACTGACCGATCCTTGCAACCAATGCCCCAGCTCCCGGCTGTAATACATTTCCTGTAGGAATGAGAGAATGTTCAACTCATTGGATTTAATTTCAAACTCCAAAGAAAAGTATTTCTTCTTTTAGATTGTAACATGTCATAAGCAGGGCCCTAGATTAGTACAGGTATGGGACCGGTTATCCAGAATAATCGGGACCTCGGGTTTTCCAGATAACGGATCTTTCTGTAATTTTGATCTCCATACATTAAAGGGGTTGCTCACCTTCCAAAAACTTTTTTCAGTTCAGTTGTTTTCAAATTGTTCCCGAGAAATAAAGACTTTTTTCAATTATTTTCCATTATTTATTTATTACTGTTTTTCCAAAATCTAAGTTTTAAAGTTTAAAGGAGAAGGAAAGCTGCAGAGGCAGTTTATTGCCAATAGATTAACCACAATAGTGCAAGCTATAACACTATATTTATTCTTTAGAATGCTTTACCATAAATGAGTAAAAAGCTCTAGAAGCTCTCTATTTGTTTAGGATAGCAGCTGCCATATTAGCTTGGTGTGACATCACTTCCTGCTTGAGTCTCTCCCTGCTCACTCATAGCTCTGGGCTCAGACTACAGCAGGTAAGGGAAGAGGGGAGAGGAACAAACTGAGCATGCTCAAGCCCTAGCCCTGGAGGTTTAAGCTGAAAACAGGAAGTCTGATACAGAAGCCCATGAGTACATAATAGAAGGAAAGAAATGTGGTGTTTCTTTTGACAGAGGACTCAGAGCACCAGATTTACTGGTGTATTTATATAGACCTTTCAGATAAAGCTTACTTAGTTTTAACCTTTCCTATTATTAGCAATTATTGCATCAATTCTTAAGCTGGCCATAGACGCAAAGATTTGATTGCACGAATCTGCGTTTCTTACGATTGTCAGGTCGTGTGTGGAGAGTCCCGACATTTTTCATCAGCTGCTGATAATTTCTCTGCATGTATTGCCGATCTGATGATATCAGTGGGAGACTGTCACCAGCTTTTGTAGGACATAACTTTCGTACGATTGCTGTCAGGAGCAGAACATCGTCTGATCTGTTTTTTTACTACTTTATTTGATCTGAATGGTTTGTGGCAGTTCGGGAGATGGCACAGAACGATCGTTCGTCCGATATGAAGGTAAATCTGCACCTCTATGGCCAGCTTAACAGTTGCCTTTAATGAAACTCAGAGAGTCTGCTCAGCAGGGACAAAGATAAGAAATGTATCAACTAAATGTATCAATTTAGAACAGTTTACAGAGTCGGCGACCCCACCTCCCAGAGCTGCTTTAGAAGGTGAAAAATTACACTTCACACTTCAATATTAGAAAAACGGCGACACATAGAAAATAGAAAGTAATTGGAAAAAGTCGTTATTTCTGGTGATCTATCTAAAAATATCAAGTTGCTTGAAGGTGAACAACCCCTTAAAGACAGCTAAAAAAAATAAATTAACATTAAATAACCCTAACAGGATTGTGCTGCCTCCATTAAGGATTAATTATATCTTAGTTGGGATCAAGCACAAGCTACTGCTTTATTATTACAGAGAAAAAAGAAATACATTTTAAAAACTAGAATTCTTTGCTTATAATGAAGTCTATGGGAAATAGCCTTCATGTATTTTGGAGCCGTCTTGATAACGGATTTTCAGATAAGGGATCCCATACATGTACATCATTTTAATGGAAAGGCTTTTGCAATAAATGTGTGTTATAATGCAAACCGGCAGCTACAAAAAAAAAACAAAAAGAGAGAAGTAGAAGATTTCACAATATAAGTGCAAATGTGACACTAAGCCAGGCTGAAGCACAGTTCAAAGCCAACCTGATCCTAATCTGTTCAAAGGTTCCTTTTATGAAGTGCTGGACTGAGCACTGTGCAGAGATCAACCAAACAGCATAAAACAATATCCATTGTCATGTGACTGTGTATATTCGACAAACAGTTTAAGGTTTAGTACAGTTTAGTACAGCCTGTGCTGCATAGAACGTGATGAATGTGTTCATTATGTAACTGCTGCTTCAGTGCAAAATGGTTCCCCACTCTTCCCTGTACCTACCCACACAGATATCTCCCAGCAGCTCAGGGCTCACATTCACATCCTTCAGGACAGCGGTCATTACAGTGGAAAGCAGCTCATCAGGGGTCGTCTCCTAAAGCGCCGGAAAGAGGCCAAGGGTTATAGCAATGCATTTCACAGCAATACCATATATTAAAAAATGTATGTAAAATTATACTATCAAATAGTCAATGACCAACCAGTGGCTCATGGGTAACATGTTACTCCCCAACCCCTTGGATGTTGCTCCCAGTGCACCAGATGCAACAGAGTCTCCTGTAGGCTGTCAGTCCACATATGGGCTAACAAATCGCCAATCACAACCCTTATTTGGCCTAATATTTGTCATGATTGTGTTGCTCTCCAACACTTTTTCCATTTGAATGTGGTTCACATGTAGAAAAGGTTGGGGATCCCTGAATTAGAGCCTGCGCTCTGAGTCCTGATAGGGCAGGTTTGAGTAGGGGAGAGGTAACAACAGGCCTGACAGTTGCTGTACAACAGTAGAATGTTCCTCTGGGTGCCACATAAACACGATATATCAACTATGTGCCACAGAACAAGAAAAATGGGTCAAGGGAAAACTTTACTGTATGTGTATACAGCCCAAGTGTGTCACAGAGTAGCAGCTTTGTGTTAGTATGTTTTAGTATGTTTAGTATGTGTTATGTGTTAGTATGTGCTCATAGGGTGCAGGTGTGTCACAGTGTGTAGATGTGCCAGTATGCACTGATGTGTTCCACTATCCAGTATGCCATGTCGGTCGGTAGCACTGTGAGACCACAGTGTGAGAGAGTTGTGTATTAGTGTGAGACCACAGTGTGAGAGAGTTGTGTATTAGTGTGAGACCACAGTGTGAGAGAGTTGTGTATTAGTGTGAGACCACAGTGTGAGAGAGTTGTGTATTAGTGTGAGACCACAGTGTGAGAGAGTTGTGTATTAGTGTGAGACCACAGTGTAAGAGAGTTGTGTATTAGTGTGAGACCACAGTGTGTGTGAGAGTTGTGTATTAGTGTGAGACCCCAGTGTGTGTGAGAGTTGTGTATTAGTGTGAGACCCCAGTGTGTGAGAGAGTTGTGTATTAGTGTGAGACCACAGTGTAAGAGAGTTGTGTATTAGTGTGAGACCACAGTGTGTGAGAGAGTTGTGTATTAGTGTGAGACCACAATGTGTGAGAGAGTTGTGTATTAGTGTGAGACCCCAGTGTGTGAGAGAGTTGTGTATTAGTGTGAGACCCCAGTGTGTGAGAGTTGTGTATTAGTGTGAGACCCCATTGTGTGAGAGTTGTATATTAGTGTGAGACCACAGTGTGAGAGAGTTGTGTATTAGTGTGAGACCCCATTGTGTGAGAGTAGTGTATTCGTGTGAGACCACAGTGTGAGAGAGTTGTGTATTAGTGTGAGACCACAGTGTGAGAGAGTTGTGTATTAGTGTGAGACCACAGTGTGAGAGTTGTGTATTAGTGTGAGACCACAGTGTGAGAGAGTTGTGTATTAGTGTGAGACCACAGTGTGAGAGTTGTGTATTAGTGTGAGACCACAGTGTGAGAGAGTTGTGTATTAGTGTGAGACCCCATTGTGAGAGAGTTGTGTATTAGTGTGAGACCCCAGTGTGTGAGAGAGTTGTGTATTAGTGTGAGACCCCAGTGTGTGAGAGTTGTGTATTAGTGTGAGACCACAGAGTGAGAGAGTTGTGTATTAGTGTGAGACCACAGTGTGAGAGAGTTGTGTATTAGTGTGAGACCACAGTGTGAGAGAGTTGTGTATTAGTGTGAGACCACAGTGTGAGAGAGTTGTGTATTAGTGTGAGACCACAGTGTGAGAGAGTTGTGTATTCGTGTGAGACCACAGTGTGAGAGAGTTGTGTATTAGTGTGAGACCACAGTGTGAGAGAGTTGTGTATTAGTGTGAGACCACAGTGTGAGAGAGTTGTGTATTAGTGTGAGACCACAGTGTGAGAGTTGTGTATTAGTGTGAGACCACAGTGTGAGAGAGTTGTGTATTCGTGTGAGACCACAGTGTGAGAGAGTTGTGTATTAGTGTGAGACCACAGTGTGAGAGAGTTGTGTATTAGTGTGAGACCACAGTGTGAGAGAGTTGTGTATTAGTGTGAGACCACAGTGTGAGAGAGTTGTGTATTGGTGTGAGACCACAGTGTGAGAGAGTTGTGTATTAGTGTGAGACCACAGTGTGTGAGAGAGTTGTGTATTAGTGTGAGACCACAATGTGTGAGAGAGTTGTGTATTAGTGTGAGACCCCAGTGTGTGAGAGAGTTGTGTATTAGTGTGAGACCCCATTGTGTGAGAGAGTTGTGTATTAGTGTGAGACCCCATTGTGTGAGAGTTGTGTATTAGTGTGAGACCCCATTGTGTGAGAGAGTTGTGTATTAGTGTGAGACCACAGTGTGAGAGAGTTGTGTATTAGTGTGAGACCACAGTGTGAGAGAGTTGTGTATTGGTGTGAGACCACAGTGTGAGAGAGTTGTGTATTGGTGTGAGACCACAGTGTGAGAGAGTTGTGTATTAGTGTGAGACCACAGTGTGTGAGAGAGTTGTGTATTAGTGTGAGACCACAATGTGTGAGAGAGTTGTGTATTAGTGTGAGACCCCAGTGTGTGAGAGAGTTGTGTATTAGTGTGAGACCCCAGTGTGTGAGAGTTGTGTATTAGTGTGAGACCCCATTGTGTGAGAGTTGTATATTAGTGTGAGACCACAGTGTGAGAGAGTTGTGTATTAGTGTGAGACCCCATTGTGTGAGAGTAGTGTATTCGTGTGAGAGAGTTGTGTATACGTGTGAGACCACAGTGTGAGAGAGTTGTGTATACGTGTGAGACCACAGTGTGAGAGAGTTGTGTATACGTGTGAGACCACAGTGTGAGAGAGTTGTGTATTAGTGTGAGACCACAGTGTGAGAGAGTTGTGTATTAGTGTGAGACCACAGTGTGAGAGTTGTGTATTAGTGTGAGACCACAGTGTGAGAGAGTTGTGTATTAGTGTGAGACCACAGTGTGAGAGTTGTGTATTAGTGTGAGACCACAGTGTGAGAGAGTTGTGTATTAGTGTGAGACCACAGTGTGAGAGAGTTGTGTATTAGTGTGAGACCACAGTGTGAGAGAGTTGTATATTAGTGTGAGAGAGTTGTGTATTAGTGTGAGACCCCATTGTGAGAGAGTTGTGTATTAGTGTGAGACCCCAGTGTGTGAGAGAGTTGTGTATTAGTGTGAGACCCCAGTGTGTGAGAGTTGTGTATTAGTGTGAGACCACAGAGTGAGAGAGTTGTGTATTAGTGTGAGACCACAGTGTGAGAGAGTTGTGTATTAGTGTGAGACCACAGTGTGAGAGAGTTGTATATTAGTGTGAGAGAGTTGTGTATTAGTGTGAGACCCCATTGTGAGAGAGTTGTGTATTAGTGTGAGACCCCAGTGTGTGAGAGAGTTGTGTATTAGTGTGAGACCCCATTGTGTGAGAGTTGTGTATTAGTGTGAGACCACAGTGTGAGAGAGTTGTGTATTAGTGTGAGACCCCATTGTGTGAGAGTTGTGTATTAGTGTGAGACCACAGTGTGAGAGAGTTGTGTATTAGTGTGAGACCCCAGTGTGTGAGAGTTGTGTATTAGTGTGAGAGAGTTGTGTATTAGTGTGAGACCCCAGTGTGTGAGAGTTGCGTATTAGTGTGAGACCCCAGTGTGTGAGAGAGTTGTGTATTAGTGTGAGACCACAGTGTGTGAGAGAGTTGTGTATTAGTGTGAGACCACAGTGTGAGAGAGTTGTATATTAGTGTGAGACCCCATTGTGTGAGAGTTGTGTATTAGTGTGAGACCACAGTGTGAGAGAGTTGTGTATTAGTGTGAGACCCCATTGTGTGAGAGTTGTGTATTAGTGTGAGACCACAGTGTGAGAGAGTTGTGTATTAGTGTGAGACCCCATTGTGTGAGAGAGTTGTGTATTAGTGTGAGACCCCATTGTGTGAGAGAGTTGTGTATTAGTGTGAGACCCCATTGTGTGAGAGTTGTGTATTAGTGTGAGACCCCATTGTGTGAGAGAGTTGTGTATTAGTGTGAGACCACAGTGTGAGAGAGTTGTGTATTAGTGTGAGACCACAGTGTGAGAGAGTTGTGTATTAGTGTGAGACCACAGTGTGAGAGAGTTGTGTATTAGTGTGAGACCACAGTGTGAGAGAGTTGTGTATTAGTGTGAGACCACAGTGTGAGAGAGTTGTGTATTAGTGTGAGACCACAGTGTGAGAGAGGTGTGTATTAGTGTGAGACCACAGTGTGAGAGAGTTGTATATTAGTGTGAGACCACAGTGTGAGAGAGTTGTGTATTAGTGTGAGACCCCATTGTGTGAGAGAGTTGTGTATTAGTGTGAGACCCCATTGTGTGAGAGAGTTGTGTATTAGTGTGAGACCCCATTGTGTGAGAGTTGTGTATTAGTGTGAGACCCCATTGTGTGAGAGAGTTGTGTATTAGTGTGAGACCACAGTGTGAGAGAGTTGTGTATTAGTGTGAGACCACAGTGTGAGAGAGTTGTGTATTAGTGTGAGACCACAGTGTGAGAGAGTTGTGTATTAGTGTGAGACCACAGTGTGAGAGAGTTGGGTATTAGTGTGAGACCACAGTGTGAGAGAGTTGTGTATTAGTGTGAGACCACAGTGTGAGAGAGTTGTGTATTAGTGTGAGACCACAGTGTGAGAGAGTTGTATATTAGTGTGAGACCACAGTGTGAGAGAGTTGTGTATTAGTGTGAGACCCCATTGTGTGAGAGAGTTGTGTATTAGTGTGAGACCCCATTGTGTGAGAGTTGTGTATTAGTGTGAGACCCCATTGTGTGAGAGAGTTGTGTATTAGTGTGAGACCACAGTGTGAGAGAGTTGTGTATTAGTGTGAGACCACAGTGTGAGAGAGTTGTGTATTAGTGTGAGACCACAGTGTGAGAGAGTTGTGTATTAGTGTGAGACCACAGTGTGAGAGAGTTGTGTATTAGTGTGAGACCACAGTGTGAGAGAGTTGTGTATTAGTGTGAGACCACAGTGTGAGAGAGTTGTGTATTAGTGTGAGACCACAGTGTGAGAGAGTTGTGTATTAGTGTGAGACCACAGTGTGAGAGAGTTGTGTATTAGTGTGAGACCACAGTGTGAGAGAGTTGTGTATTAGTGTGAGACCACAGTGTGTGAGAGTTGTGTATTAGTGTGAGACCACAGTGTGTGAGAGTTGTGTATTAGTGTGAGACCACATTGTGAGAGAGTTGTGTATTAGTGTGAGACCAGTGTGAGAGAGTTGTGTATTAGTGTGAGACCACAGTGTGTGAGAGAGTTGTGTAATAGTGTGAGACCACAATGTGTGAGAGAGTTGTGTATTAGTGTGAGACCACAGTGTGTGAGAGAGTTGTGTATTAGTGTGAGACCACAATGTGTGAGAGAGTTGTGTATTAGTGTGAGACCACAGTGTGTGAGAGAGTTGTATATTAGTGTGAGACCACAGTGTGTGAGAGTTGTGTATTAGTGTGAGACCACAGTGTGTGAGAGAGTTGTGTATTAGTGTGAGACCACAGTGTGTGAGAGAGTTGTGTATTAGTGTGAGACCCCAGTGTGAGAGAGTTGTGTATTAGTGTGAGACCCCAGTGTGTGAGAGAGTTGTGTATTAGTGTGAGACCAGTGTGTGAGAGAGTTGTGTATTAGTGTGAGACCACAGTGTGTGAGAGAGTTGTGTATTAGTGTGAGACCAGTGTGTGAGAGAGTTGTGTATTAGTGTGAGACCCCAGTGTGTGAGAGTTGTGTATTAGTGTGAGACCACAGTGTGAGAGAGTTGTGTATTAGTGTGAGACCCCAGTGTGTGAGAGTTGTGTATTAGTGTGAGAGAGTTGTGTATTAGTGTGAGACCACAGTGTGTGAGAGTTGTGTATTAGTGTGAGACCCCAGTGTGTGAGAGAGTTGTGTATTAGTGTGAGACCACAGTGTGTGAGAGAGTTGTGTATTAGTGTGAGACCACAGTGTGAGAGAGTTGTATATTAGTGTGAGACCCCATTGTGTGAGAGAGTTGTGTATTAGTGTGAGACCCCATTGTGTGAGAGTTGTGTATTAGTGTGAGACCCCATTGTGTGAGAGAGTTGTGTATTAGTGTGAGACCCCATTGTGTGAGAGAGTTGTGTATTAGTGTGAGACCCCATTGTGTGAGAGTTGTGTATTAGTGTGAGACCCCATTGTGTGAGAGAGTTGTGTATTAGTGTGAGACCACAGTGTGAGAGAGTTGTGTATTAGTGTGAGACCACAGTGTGTGAGAGTTGTGTATTAGTGTGAGACCACAGTGTGAGAGAGTTGTGTATTAGTGTGAGACCACAGTGTGAGAGAGTTGTGTATTAGTGTGAGACCACAGTGTGAGAGAGTTGTGTATTAGTGTGAGACCACAGTGTGAGAGAGTTGTGTATTAGTGTGAGACCACAGTGTGAGAGAGTTGTGTATTAGTGTGAGACCACAGTGTGAGAGAGTTGTGTATTAGTGTGAGACCCCATTGTGTGAGAGAGTTGTGTATTAGTGTGAGACCCCATTGTGTGAGAGAGTTGTGTATTAGTGTGAGACCCCATTGTGTGAGAGTTGTGTATTAGTGTGAGACCCCATTGTGTGAGAGAGTTGTGTATTAGTGTGAGACCACAGTGTGAGAGAGTTGTGTATTAGTGTGAGACCACAGTGTGAGAGAGTTGTGTATTAGTGTGAGACCACAGTGTGAGAGAGTTGTGTATTAGTGTGAGACCACAGTGTGAGAGAGTTGTGTATTAGTGTGAGACCACAGTGTGAGAGAGTTGTGTATTAGTGTGAGACCACAGTGTGAGAGAGTTGTGTATTAGTGTGAGACCACAGTGTGAGAGAGTTGTGTATTAGTGTGAGACCACAGTGTGAGAGAGTTGTATATTAGTGTGAGACCACAGTGTGAGAGAGTTGTGTATTAGTGTGAGACCCCATTGTGTGAGAGAGTTGTGTATTAGTGTGAGACCCCAGTGTGTGAGAGTTGTGTATTAGTGTGAGACCCCATTGTGTGAGAGTTGTGTATTAGTGTGAGACCACAGTGTGAGAGAGTTGTGTATTAGTGTGAGACCACAGTGTGAGAGAGTTGTGTATTAGTGTGAGACCACAGTGTGAGAGAGTTGTGTATTAGTGTG
The DNA here is from genome assembly GCA_038501925.1 of Xenopus petersii. Lineage (NCBI taxonomy): Eukaryota > Metazoa > Chordata > Amphibia > Anura > Pipidae > Xenopus > Xenopus petersii. The sequence continues at coordinate 156,981,324 of CM076682.1, read as the reverse complement.
AGACCACAGTGTGAGAGAGTTGTGTATTAGTGTGAGACCACAGTGTGAGAGAGTTGTGTATTAGTGTGAGACCACAGTGTGAGAGAGTTGTGTATTAGTGTGAGACCACAGTGTGAGAGAGTTGTATATTAGTGTGAGACCACAGTGTGAGAGAGTTGTGTATTAGTGTGAGACCCCATTGTGTGAGAGAGTTGTGTATTAGTGTGAGACCCCATTGTGTGAGAGAGTTGTGTATTAGTGTGAGACCCCATTGTGTGAGAGTTGTGTATTAGTGTGAGACCCCATTGTGTGAGAGAGTTGTGTATTAGTGTGAGACCACAGTGTGAGAGAGTTGTGTATTAGTGTGAGACCACAGTGTGAGAGAGTTGTGTATTAGTGTGAGACCACAGTGTGAGAGAGTTGTGTATTAGTGTGAGACCACAGTGTGAGAGAGTTGTGTATTAGTGTGAGACCACAGTGTGAGAGAGTTGTGTATTAGTGTGAGACCACAGTGTGAGAGAGTTGTATATTAGTGTGAGACCACAGTGTGAGAGAGTTGTGTATTAGTGTGAGACCCCATTGTGTGAGAGAGTTGTGTATTAGTGTGAGACCCCATTGTGTGAGAGAGTTGTGTATTAGTGTGAGACCCCATTGTGTGAGAGAGTTGTGTATTAGTGTGAGACCCCATTGTGTGAGAGTTGTGTATTAGTGTGAGACCCCATTGTGTGAGAGAGTTGTGTATTAGTGTGAGACCACAGTGTGAGAGAGTTGTGTATTAGTGTGAGACCACAGTGTGAGAGAGTTGTGTATTAGTGTGAGACCACAGTGTGAGAGAGTTGTGTATTAGTGTGAGACCCCAGTGTGAGAGAGTTGTATATTAGTGTGAGACCACAGTGTGAGAGAGTTGTGTATTAGTGTGAGACCACAGTGTGAGAGAGTTGTGTATTAGTGTGAGACCACAGTGTGAGAGAGTTGTATATTAGTGTGAGACCACAGTGTGAGAGAGTTGTGTATTAGTGTGAGACCCCATTGTGTGAGAGAGTTGTGTATTAGTGTGAGACCCCATTGTGTGAGAGTTGTGTATTAGTGTGAGACCACAGTGTGAGAGAGTTGTGTATTAGTGTGAGACCCCATTGTGTGAGAGTTGTGTATTCGTGTGAGACCACAGTGTGAGAGAGTTGTGTATTAGTGTGAGACCCCATTGTGTGAGAGTTGTGTATTAGTGTGAGACCACAGTGTGAGAGAGTTGTGTATTAGTGTGAGACCACAGTGTGAGAGAGTTGTGTATTAGTGTGAGACCACAGTGTGAGAGAGTTGTGTATTCGTGTGAGACCACAGTGTGAGAGAGTTGTGTATTAGTGTGAGACCACAGTGTGAGAGAGTTGTGTATTAGTGTGAGACCCCAGTGTAAGAGAGTTGTGTATTAGTGTGAGACCACAGTGTGAGAGAGTTGTGTATTAGTGTGAGACCACAGTGTGTGAGAGTTGTATATTAGTGTGAGACCACAGTGTGAGAGAGTTGTGTATTAGTGTGAGACCCCAGTGTGTGAGAGTTGTGTATTAGTGTGAGACCCCAGTGTGTGAGAGTTGTGTATTAGTGTGAGACCCCAGTGTGTGAGAGTTGTGTATTAGTGTGAGACCCCAGTGTGAGAGAGTTGTGTATTAGTGTGAGACCCCAGTGTGAGAGAGTTGTGTATTAGTGTGAGACCCCAGTGTAAGAGAGTTGTGTATTAGTGTGAGACCACAGTGTGAGAGAGTTGTATATTAGTGTGAGACCACAGTGTGAGAGAGTTGTGTATTAGTGTGAGACCACAGTGTGAGAGAGTTGTGTATTAGTGTGAGACCCCAGTGTGTGAGAGTTGTGTATTAGTGTGAGACCCCAGTGTGTGAGAGTTGTGTATTAGTGTGAGACCCCAGTGTGAGAGAGTTGTGTATTAGTGTGAGACCCCAGTGTGAGAGAGTTGTGTATTAGTGTGAGACCCCAGTGTAAGAGAGTTGTGTATTAGTGTGAGACCACAGTGTGAGAGAGTTGTGTATTAGTGTGAGACCACAGTGTGAGAGAGTTGTGTATTAGTGTGAGACCACAGTGTGTGAGAGTTGTATATTAGTGTGAGACCACAGTGTGAGAGAGTTGTGTATTAGTGTGAGACCACAGTGTGTGAGAGTTGTATATTAGTGTGAGACCACAGTGTGAGAGAGTTGTGTATTAGTGTGAGACCACAGTGTGAGAGAGTTGTGTATTAGTGTGAGACCCCAGTGTGTGAGAGAGTTGTGTATTAGTGTGAGACCCCAGTGTGTGAGAGTTGTGTATTAGTGTGAGACCCCAGTGTGAGAGAGTTGTGTATTAGTGTGAGACCCCAGTGTGAGAGTCCAGAGTGCAGTAAGAGGAGTACTCCAGTCATTCTGTCACACGGGGTGCGGGTGGACTTACCTTAAAGGCGCCTCTTTTAGCTTTACAGATGGGGGTCCTCCGGCCGGCAACTATAACAATGTCCTGAGACTTGTCCGCGGACGCTGAGCTGTTCTCTGCCCATACTCCTCGAGAATTAGCCGGCAGGTGGCCCAGCACTACCCGAACCCTGTGCATGGCGATCCGTTCCCTGTCAGTGAGACAACAACTCGCGTTCTCTCTTCCCTAACTAGCACACTCCAGTCAGGAACCCTGGGAGGTCACGTGATCTCCTACCATAGACACCCGCCCAGCAGCTAGAGCGTCTATCTTTTCTCTCGTTACCATGGCGACAAAGTGCTGCTTTCATTTTCTGAGCTAGCTGGTGCTGGATGTTTAGTACCCTAGAAAGGGAAATTTGAGGAGGTGCTGCTGATTATTTTGTGCCAAACTCACATCTAAGAGCAGGCAATTGTTCAGGGTTGCACTCTAGCTTATAACTAGGTGCCTTGTAGAAGATATATATAATGAATTAAAAGTGTCATTAAAAACTCAATTAATAACAATACATGTTCATTTATTACCCCTTATCACAAAAACAAACTGTCTGGCCAGGACATCAGAATCATTCTAAAATAATAAATAGGAATGTCACTTATTTCATACTAGAGGCAACAATATAATTCATATATCATTTCCATAATAACTTATAATTTCATATAACTTATAACCAACTTAGGTGTGAATAGGGTTGTCACAGACGTACTCACACATTAATTCACACAAAAATAGCAATAAGCGGAGGGAGATACTTCCAAAATATTTAGGCTTTTAGAGGAGTAGCGCTCACAGGAGATATTCACTTTTTTAGGAGCAGCAGGGGGTATATTAAGGGGCATCCCCAATACCCTTCTCACCTTGCTATGAGCTAAGGGGGCCCAGCCTGAAGGCCAGTTAGGGGGAGATTTGGGGTGAGTGCTTATTTGTGCCCTGGGTACCCCTGGAACTATAGCAGGGTGACGGTTACCCCAATGTTTCTATATATCTGTCACCTTGTTATGAGCTAAGGGGGCCCAGCCTGAAGGCCAGTTAGGGGGAAATTTGGGGTGAGTGCTTATTTGTACCCTGGGTACCCCTGGAACTATAGCAGGGTGACTGTTACCCCAATGTTTCTATATATCTGTCACATTGGGGGTCCAGCATGAATGCCAGTTAGGGGGATATTTCGGGTGAGTGCTCTTTTTTTTTTACCCTGGGTACCCCTGGAACTATAGCAGGGTGACTGTTACCCCAATGTTTCTATATATCTGTTACCTTGTTATGAGCTAAGGGGGCCCAGCATGAAGGCCAGTTAGAGGGAGATTTGGGGTGAGTGCTTATTTGTGCCCTCTGTACCCCTGGAACTATAGCAGAAGGGGTGCTTTGCCAATGAGGCAAGTTGAGGCTGTCGCCTCAGGCGGCAGCGCCCCACTAGGTACCAGGGGCAGCAAAAATGCTGCTCCTGGTACTTTGAGCGAATTTCCGGGGCAGGGGGGGCAGCAGCAGCAACTGCTGCTGCCTCAGGCGGCAGAGGGGCCAGGATCGCCCCTGTATAGCAGGGTGACTGTTACACCAATGTTTCTGTGGTGTTTATACAAGTGGCCTGTAGATGTCACTGTGCTCAGACTTATACTGTGCATACTTCCTGGACAGCTTAAAAAGTGAAAGTAAAAGTTACTGTTGTGTAATGGCTGCCTGAGTCTGCTAATAAAGCACTGTTAAACTCTACTCATCCTCGGCTACCCAAAACATAACAAATTGACGACGAGATGGCTCTTCAACGTCAGCAGCAGCCTGCACCTTTTCTTCCAAACCCTGGTGAGCCTACCATACCTTTTACTGCTTGGATCGTATGTTTGAAAATTACATTATTGCTGCTGACCAAGGGGAGATTTCTGCTGCTAGAACGCGTGCTTTACTTATTCACTGCCTAGGAGGGGCAGCGTATTCTATACATTACCATTACCTGTTGGTGCTTATGAAACTGCTCTTACTGCTATAAAAAACTTTTTCGTGCCAAGAGTAAACGTGGACAACGTAATGGCGAATCCACAGAACAATTTGTAGCAGCTTTGAGAGAGCTGGTTGTTACCTGTGACTTTGGGAATCTAACAGATGAAATGCTAAGAGACCAAATAGTGGAAAAAACAAACTCACCTCGCATTAGAGAGAGACTGCTCCTAGAGCAGGATTTAACCCTTGCAAAGGCTATTACAGTTGAACTGCTGGGAATGTACAGACTGTGAATTCAGCACTGTGGCCTAATAATGCACAGTCACAGGCAAAATACAGCGCTAAGAAGAGGGATTCACCTACAATACAAAACCGTGCAGCAAATACAAATAGAAAATACTGCTTTCGCTGTGGTTCAACACAACACACTGCAAAGTATGTTACATGTACTGCAAAAGTTGTACAGTACCGCAAATGCAAAAAGGTAGGACATTTTGCTAAGATCTGCCGTGGTTCTGCTAAAGATGTTCATGAAGTCACTGCTCCAAATGACACAGTATTAAGTGTGGATAAAGCTGGTACATTTATTCCAGACAAGTTTATATGCACAGTCAGTGTCAGTACTGCTTCTGCTGACAAGGGACACTCCATTAACCTGATGCTTGATACAGGTTCAGCTGTTTCTATACCAAAGGATATTTTCTTGAAATACTTTGCAAAAGATCCGTTTGTTGCACCTGCCCTGAAACTGGTCAGTTACTTAAAGGATCTAATCCCTGTGCTTGGTTGATTGCCAGTGACTGTACAGTTGTAATCAAATACTGCAAAATGTGACTTTTACATAGTGAATAAGGGTACTGCTATACTTGGAATAGATCTCTTTGCTGCATTAAACCTACAATTAGTTGATGGTCTCATTACTACAGCACCAGTGCCTGCCACACAGCCAGTGTCTAAAATTTCACCACAAAGCAACATTTCACTGGGCTGCGCAAAGAACTTGTACACAAGGTTAAGTTGAGACCAGATGTAAAACCAGTACCATTCCCTGATTCAGCATGGGAAAAACTTGCTATTGATATTGTCAGTCCTTTTACAGATGCTCCTTTAGACTGTAGATTTGCTATAACATTGATAGACTATTACAGTAAATGGCCTGAAATTGCATTTGTTTCTCATATAACATCAGCTACAGTAATAACATTTCTGACTACAGTCTTCAGCAGAGAAGGTAAGCCAAAGGAATTAATATCAGACAACAGACCACAGTTTGTCTCATCTGAGTTTGAATCCTTTCTGAGAGAGAGGAATATTGTGCATAGGAAATCTTCTGTGTATTACCCACAAGCAAATGGAGAAATTGAGCGATTCAACAGAAGTCTGAAAGTATTTACAACAGAGTTCCTACATAACTACAGAGCAACGCGCCATGCAACAACCCAATCATCTCCAGCTGTATTATTTCATAGCAGACAGATGTGCACTAAGTTACATGTTGCAGACATCAAACTTTCACAAAATATTGTGCCTACAAAATCATCTACTGCTGACATTGTGAAACGTCTACAAGCCAAATGTAAGGCTTATACTGACAGAAAACGTGGTGTAAGAGAAGTGCACTTTCAGACTGGATCTTTTGTCAGAATTAAGAAACCAGGACTACTGAAACAAGGACAATCTAAATTTACTACACCACTTGAAGTGAGACGCCAGCGAGGACCATACACATATGAACTGTCTGATGGACGCATATGGAATGCAAGTCGTCTTGCTCTTGTTAGATATGACTTTGGAGAAGCTCCATTTGATAAAGGACATTTTCCTACTCCTGATGTCAACTGCAATAGGCCTGAAGAAAGTGAACCTATTAGGCGTACTGAGAGAATCAGAAAACTACCTGCATGGACCAAGGACTTTGTTATATGAAGAATGTATAATATTGTTTTAAAATGCATACTGTTTCATTGTTGCTGTTTATTATAGTTGTCCAAATGCTTTCCTTCTATAGGGGGAATATGTGGTGTTTATACAAATGGCCTGTAGATGTCACTGTGCTCAGACCTAAACTGTGCATACTTCCTGGACAGCTTAAAAAGTGAAAGTAAAAGTTACTGTTGTGTAATGGCTGCTAAGAGTCTGCTAATAAAGCACTGTTATACTACCCAAAACATAACAGTTTCTATATATCTCTAACCTTGTTATGAGCTAAGGGGACCCAGCATGAAGGCCAGTTGCTTTTTAAAGAGACTATAAGGGAATACTCTGCCCATAGCAAACCTGAGCACAGCAACATTCAAAACACTGTACACCCAAAACCTGTAGCACATATGACACTTTTCTGTGTTATTAAGCCACAATGGAATACACAATGCCAATACACTTGTTCCATAAAAAGAACTCTGCATAGCCAGGACAACTTTGTTTTTTTGTAGCATGTTCTAAGAGATTGTAACAATTATGGGCAAAAAAAGCAAGCAGTTAGTGTTACCAAATTGCCAAGAAATGAGTAAAATAAAAATAAGCCATTGAGTCCCTCATGCAATTTACATATTTATTTTATTTTAAAAAATTAAGATTACAAAGGATACAAATACAAAAAAAATATATGACATTTTATAGGCATAAAATTTATGGTCCCAGACATGAATTTACAATATACAGTTTATGCTTCGTTGCTCTATTGATTTGAATGTACAATAAGGGTTCCACAATTTCATTTGAGTGCATAGTGGGTTTGCCACTCCCCTACGCAGAACCTTAGAAAAAGTTGAAAACAAATAAATAGCAACATGTGCCCTTTAATCACCTCCAGAATAAGGTAAAAATATAACAAGGCACATTGGCCATCCATATAAATGTATATCATGTACAAACATGGGGTCTCACTCAGATCTGAGTTCACTGATCACCATTATTAATACCCTATAGTAGTTTGGGGGCTCTGTAACATGGGCCGTGAGTGTTCTGGCCCAGCCGCTGTTTTTAGTGGCAGCAAACATCTTCTTATTTTTCTTTAAGTAATTCCTCGGGTTGCATCCTTCATTGCAATTATCTTATTATGTGTATAATGTGTGCTGAATATTTCCTAAGCCTTCGACTATCCATGTAAGAGAGACACGCTGAGATGCTCTGGCCCATGGGCCAAAAAAATAGTAATTTCCTAACAGCTTAGTGTAAAGGGAAAATGTACCCCCAGTTGCGTAACTAGGTGTTATTGGGCCCCACAATAAATTGAATTAAAATGGCTCATTAATTAAGGCTGCACGGGGCCCCCTAAACCTCACTGCAGCTGCAGGATCTGCTTCCTCTGTAGATACACCCCTGTGTACCCCATTTCTATGGGTTTATATTCACAATAGCCTACCTTATTCTATGTGCATATATATATATAAATATAGGTGGGAGCTGCAATATTTCTTCCCATGACTGAGGCTTTCAGTGTGGCCTCTATTCAGGGGTGACTGGGGGAAAGCAATAAAGCAGCACACACTCATAGATCAATATAAATATGCAGAAGTGGGTAAAATTAAGTATACCCTCAGTTATTCGTTAAACAAATAATAAATGATAAATATTATCAAAGCGCCATTTCCCTTTAAATACTTTTAATACTGCATCTTTTAAGAGGGGGTGTTTGAGGCTACTGTACCCGACAGGCAATGTAGCAGCCCTATGATCTGTTACAAATCTATAAAGGCAGGGGCTAAACCATTTACCTTGGGGGGGGATCTAGCTGCTATAGGAGTATAATGTCCAACATCCGCTCCTAACAGCCAAAGTCTATCAATATGTCTTCTAAAGTGCCAAGAACAATGGAAAATATAGACATTGTAGGAGCAAGGATAACAGTTAATAATGCAGATAATAATAATAATAATAATAAAGGCTTTGCTATTTTAAAGTTTAATTTGTGTTGGTGTTTATTTTTTTCGATGTATACTAACGATTTTTTTTTAAAAAAAAAATTTGTTACTGGTCCTTTAAATTGGGTTTTAAGTGCTTTTGTTTGGTCTAATCATACCACACACATCCTTGTCATTTCATCAATATTTTGGTTTTGTCCAGTGTTTCGGCCAGTATCAGAAACATTACATTTTCATGCTCATGTGATAAATAACCCAATAACTCCAGATTCAGACCATCTCAATTCTTTAAAGGGGTTGTTCGCCTTTGAGTTAAACTTTTAGTATGATGTAGAGAGGGATATTCCGAGATAATTTGCAATTAGTTTTCATTTTTTCTTATTTGTGGTTTTTGTGTTATTTAGCTTTTTATCCAGCAGCTCTCCAGTTTGTAGTTCCAGCCATCTGGTTGCTAGGGTTCAAATTACCCTAGCAACCATGCACTGATTTGAATAAGAGACTGGCATATGAATAGGAGAGGCCTGAATAGAAAGATGAATCATAAACAGTAGCGATAACAATAAATGTGTAGCCTTACAGAGAATTTGTTTTTTAGATGGAGTCAGTGACCCCTGTTTAAAAGTTGGAAAGATGGCAAACTGGAGGGCTGTTGAATAAAAAGCTAAATAACTCAAAAAACACAAATAATAAAACACGGAAAACCAATTGCAAATTGTCTACGTCAAACTAAAATATAATTTAAAGGTGAAAAACCCCTTTAATCAGGTCTGGGCTGTATTTAGGTTCCCTAGGAGATGGACCTCAACCATTCCCTCTGATTGGCTCATATGCAAACAGTCCTGCTGTCCAGCACATACGCTGATTGGGGAGGAACAAGGCACCCACTAATCCCCACTGAAGGATTTAGCCACAAGTATTTGCTAGTGGGCTGGGGATTATTATCTGAACTTTCATCATATAGTCCCCTGAGGGCTGCCTCCTATGCTTGGGTGCTTATATAATATATACAGCCCTGTACTTGGTTGATTTCAAATGTAAAAACATCATCCATTTAACATGCATATCAGAAGAGCATATAAACAGAATGAACTTAAATACTCCACAGGATTCATTCATGCAATCTTCTTAAAGCAGAAAAACTAGGGATACTGGGGTGCTGACCCATTATATAAATGTAGAGCTCAGTGGTATCCTATACAAATCAGTATACATGGCAGTCCTAATGGGCTGGTTATACTTTGCCTTCAGTGCCTTGCATTTGGGGATGAATTCTGTTATATATGAATATCTGTTGTCTAAAGTTGGACAGACAGTTTATACATTGGATGCAGCAGACATAGGATAAGAATAGAAGAGTGAAGTTAGAGGTGGCCACAGTCCTCTAGAGTAAAATTCCGCCACTCTCCATTCATTTCTATGGGATTTTTAAAAGAGTATTTATCATTGGGTGAAAGTTCATCCTTTAATAAATACGCCTTTCAAAATCCCATAGAAATGAATAGAGAGTGGCAGAATTTTACTCTAGAGGACTGTGGCCACCTCTAACTTCACTCTTTGATAAATATACCCCAAAGTCTCATTAACAGAGAGTAACAATCACCCAGAATGCTATAGCCTCTTGGTGGCAGGGTCATTTTTAGGGCAGGACAATTATTCCCTTGGGAAAAATATTTCAAATATGTGACTTAAAAATTAGGGATATTCGCATAAATCATTGGTATATTTGCTGATATGTTAAAGGACATACACAACATAGGGCTCATGTACAATTGTTAAGTGGTGCCAAGAAAAGAAACCATTCACCTGCACTAGTGATGCAGCAAGGTGTAGTGATCCAGAAGACTACAGAAACTTAGATAAAGTGACAGTTCACCTTGAAATGAACTTTAAATGGGATGTTCACAGATTGATTTTTCAGCAGTTGGTCTCGAAAGGCCCCCATACAGGGGAGAGATAAGCTGCCGACAGATTAATTTTCATCGTATATGAATTATTTACTACTTTACAATTGGGCTTCATTATTTTTTTTTTATAGTTTATGAATTATTTGCCTTCTTCTCCTGACTCTTTCCAGCTTCCAAAAGGGGGTCACTGACCCCACCTAAAAACAAATACTCAGTAAGGCTACACATTTAATTTTATTGCTACTTTTTATTACTCATCTTTCTATTCTGGTCCTCCTTATTCATATTCCAGTGTCTCACTGGCCAAAAGTCGGCCAGATGTAGATCGGCCTGTCTGAAAAATCGCATATGTATGGCCAGCTTTATTACTTTTTATTTCCTGAAATGTTTGCCTTTCCTTAAAACACACATAAGGCCAATGGCAGGCTGTCTTATGGTAGCCATACACAAACTGATAAAAGCTGTAGACCTGGCTGGTCCAGATTGAATCAGAAGATTATTGGCCCATGTGTTAATCTTGCCTGACCCATTTTTAGAAAGATATCTATCGGGCAGCTTAGAATCCTGTTGGATAAGGATTACATTTTTGCGTTTTCTAACACAACTATCAGGGGTGCAACTGCACCTGAGCCTTTTCCCCTATAGGACCTGCCAGGGACACAGAGACCCTAGGCGGTGGCACAGGCTGGTGGGGGAAGCAGACTGAGGGAGGGTAGGGGACATAAGCCACTGGTTCTGTTGATGAGCAATAAGCAGATCATTGGCCTGGAAGCTTGACCCAGCAACCTGAAGTGCAAATTAGGCAAAGATCCACCTGTTTGGCAACAGTTACCAAAAAAGATGATCTTACTGCGTTAATTTCAATGTAAATGTCCCCTTTAACAGTCCTATGAATTATATTCAAGCCACATACAAAATAACCAGTGAAGAAACCATAGCAAGTCTCCAACCGATGTCTGGGGCAGCTGGGGGCAGCCTGTAGAACAACGCACCATTATTCGGAAATACTATATTGCAATTTTTCTTTTGTTTTCCTCCAGTCCGATTAAGCCAACAGGGACAGCTGACAGTCCGATTCAGCCAACAGGGACAGCCGACAGTCCCATTTAGCCTACAGTCTGATTCAGCTGACAGGGACAGCCGACAGTCTGATTCCGCAGACAGGAACACAGAGCATCTCGGATGAGAGATCCTTGTAGGTTACAACACCTGGCACAATGCATTCACTTTGTAAGTAAAACTGGAAGCCGGCTCAGCATCCACTCACATCACATCCACATAAGCAACATTCGCCACCAGACCCGCGCTCCTTCTTCACATAGATCGGCGGATCCCAGTCTGCCAGTTGATTTAACATTCACCACCTACTAAACTCTACCAACTCACCATAGCAGAACTATTTGGTTACCTCAGGAAAACCCCCAGTAGGAAGACACCTTATTGTTCTCCATAGAAACATTCACACCATCTCCATTTTGTTCTGTTTGTCACTGAGAGAACTTAGAGGCTATGGCTGACAAACGGGTGCCTCAAAAGTTCTTCTGCCGTCGGCCTACGTTTCTCTTCCACAAATATCTGCTTCATGAAGTCCCTGCAGGCGTCGGAAACGTTATCCGGCAGACGGGGCTTGGTGGGCTGAGTGGCAATTTTAAAGATGGCAGCCATGGCTTCGTACTCCGACCAAGGAGGTTTTTCAGTCAGCATCTCCACTACTGTGCATGCCACACTCCTGTGAGTGTAAAACAAGAACATTTCATTAACACAATTTACTATACTGACTTTTTTAATTTCATAGTGGCTTTTTTTTAGTTGGCGGCTGTGTTTGCATACTGCTGACATGTTCTTCTAGAAGCATCCCTACTGAGTCCTTACCAAACATCCGCTTTTCTCCCGTATCCCTCTCCGCTGATCACCTCCGGACTCATCCAGTATGGAGTCCCAGTTACAGACTTAATGCCGGTCCCAGACATGCAGATGGTTTGGATGCGTTTGCTGGCCCCGAAGTCTCCGAGTTTCACGTTCCCAGCTGAGTCTCTCAGAATGTTGGCACCTGCACACATTGGACACAGAGGTTTTTCTAGTGTAATCTGAGAGGGACGATAATCCAGTCTCTTTCCTTTGTTATTCTGAGAGCACATTTAGTAAATCCAGGAAATAACCAGGCAACGAGCCACCATTAAGAGCAGCTCACAAAGCCAATATTTTATCTAACAAGTCCAGACTTCCTGTGCTGTCCTCTCTGCTGGAGCCTGATGTGTTCCTGCCATTCCTTTTTTTTTATTACAGCCTATCTCTTAAGTACAGCCCAAAGCTGCTATTGTTGTATCACTAAAATGACACATTAAAGGAGAATTCAACCCTAAATTTAAAAAAACCCTGCCCTACATAGACTCCCTCCCTCCTCCCCACAGCCCAGCTGTTACCCCAGGCAAATGCCCCTAACATTTTACTTACCCCTCGGTGCAAATTCAGGCATCAGAGTTCACAGGCGCCATCTTCTTCTCTTTGGAAATCTTTGGAATGAGACCAGTGTGGCGCAGCATGCGCAGTGGAGCACTTTTCTGCATCGCGGCAACTGCGCATGTGCCAAAACTCACGAAAATTGCCGAAGCGCCGGTCTCATTCCGAAGATTACCAAGCGGCTGAAGATGGGGCCGTGAACTCCAATGCCTGAATCTGAGGGGGGTAAGTAAAACGTTAGGGGCATTTGCCCAGGGTAACACTTAGGCTGGGGGGAGGAGGGAGGGCGGTCTATGTAGGGTAGGGGGATAGGGTTTTTTTAAGTTTAGGGTTGAATTCCCCTTTAACACCTCATCTCAGAAATTCCTTTCCATGCCCTCATATTCAATTCATGACTATTATTAAAGTTTAACCAAGACTGCCATTTTGGAGTCGGGAAGGAATTTTTCCCCCTCTAAGGCAATTAGCAGTTAGGCAGTTTATATACAGACTTAAAAGGTTGAACTTGATGGACGTGTGTCTTTTTTCACCCTAATTTACTAAGTTCCTATGTAAGAGAAGGGTAATTGCTAAACAGGCTCAATTAAAAATTCTATAGTATTAAAAACAGATATGCAAATCTACACTTTCTCAGGCTTCTTAATGTCTTATATCTCAGCAAAACAAGGAAAACATGATCAAATACAAGTATAGGATCTATTATCCAGAATGCTCATGATCCAGGGATTTCCGAATAAGGGGTCTTTCCATAATCCCTTAAATCTGCTAAAAATCAAAAGGGGGGTTCACCATTACGTTAACTTTTAGTACATTATAGAATGGCTCATTCTAAGCAATTTTTCAATTGATCTTAATTTTTTCTTTTTTTTTTATATAGTTTTTGAATTAACTGCTGAATAAAAATCGAAATAACTAAAAAAACTAGGGATTCACCGAATCCAGGATTTGGTTCAGGATTCAGGCTTTTTCAGCAGGATTCGGATTTGGCTGAATACCTGTGCCTGGCTGAACTGAATCCGAATTTGAATATGTAAATTAGGGGTGGGTAGGGAAACACGTGTTTTTTGTCACAAAAGAAGATTTTTTTCCACTTTTTTTCCCTGCACCTAATTTACATATGCAAATTAGGATTCAATTCGGTATTCGGCCGAATCTTTCACCAAGGATTCGGGGATTCGGCCTAATCCCAAATACTGGATTCCTGACAAAAAACAGAAATCATTTTTAGAAAAATGAAGAGCAATTGCAAATTGTCTCAGAATATCATAAAAATAAAAGTTCATTTAAAGGTGAACAACCCCTTTAAACATTAAGGGGCCGATTCATGAAGCTCGAGTGAAGGATTCGAATTTAAAAAACTTCGAATTTCGAAGTGTTTTTTGGGCTACTTCGACCATCGAATGGGCTACTTCCACCTTCGACTACTACTTCGAATCGAACGATTCGAACTAAAAATCGTTCGACTATTCGACCATTCGATAGTCGAAGTACTGTCTCTTTAAGAAAAACTTCGACCCCCTACTTCGGCAGCTAAAAGCTATCGAAGTCAATGTTAGCCTATGGGGAAGGTCCCCATAGGCTTGCCTGAGATTTTTTGATCGAAGGATATTCCTTCGATCGTTTGATTAAAATCCTTCGAATCGTTCGATTCGAAGGATTTAATCGGTCGATCGAAGGAATAATCCTTCGATCGTTCGATCGCAGGATTTGCGCTAAATCGTTCGACTTCGATATTCGAAGTCGAACGATTTTAGTTCCTAATCAAATATCGAGGGTTAATTAACCCTCGATATTCGACCCATAGTGAATCGGCCCCAATCTAAACCTAACAGAACCCAAAAACCATTAAAAAAAATGAAGACCAATTGCAAATGGTCTCAGAATGTCACTCTTTACATAAACATAAAAGTTAATTTAAAGGTGAACAACCCCTTTAAACATTAAATAAACCCAAAAGAATTGGGTTTATTTAATGGTTAAATAGAATAAAGAATATAGATCTGTGCAGCTGTTACCATCAAGTAGAAGCTGCTGTTTTATTGTAACAGAGAAAAAAAGGAAATCAGTTTTAAAAATTAGAATTATTTGCTTATTGTCTATGGGAGACGGGCTTTTTTGTAATTCGGAGCTTGCTGGATCACGGGTTTCTAGGGAGTATAGAGTTTCCATTTAAAGAACGTTGGTCGAGTTGTAGGCCTTTGGTGCACTCTGTGTTTCTATGTTGCAGGCAGAAAAAAAGCCAATGAGTCCCCATCCACTCTTTAGCAGGCAAACCGCTTATTTATGCATTTTTGCACCGAAATCTGTTCTATGTGCACTGACAGCCTGATCCCATCCCCCTGCAACTGCGGGTCTGCTTCGTCTATAGTTACACTACTGAATATCCTTGTTACTTTTTATTACATATGTTTCTATTCAGTTCCACCTCTATTCATCTTCCAGCATTCATGCCACTGCCTTGTTGCTAGGGAGAAATTGGACCCTAGCAACCAGATAGATGCTGAAATCCCAAACTGCTGAACAAAAAGCTAAATCATTTAAAAGCCATAAAAAAAAATGAAGACCGGTTGCAAATGGTTTCAGAATAGCAGTGTCTATATCAAATCAAATCTTAGTTTAAAGGTGAACCTTAAAAAAAAAGAGACTGCAGCTCCCTGTTTGCTGGCAGCCAACCTTTCTGAATAACTAAAGGAGAGAGAGAGGTGAGAATTATTTGCAGAGAAGGGAAAAAATGAAACGAGTGAATTTCTGACGCCCACCTTTAATGTCTCTATGTACAATCATATTGCCGTGCAAGTAGGACACCCCCTGCAGTATCTGTCTCGTGTACCGACGGGTGACATTTTCCGTCAGCGCGCCGTAGGCTTTCAGCTGGTCTTTAATAGAACCCTAAATCAGAATAGGAAAATACTTATCATTTGCAGCTGGCACAAAGGTCCCATTAGGTATATATGCAGGCATTTTATTATATCTATTGCATTCTGATGATTGTTCGTAGGATCGGATGGGTAGTTAAAGGGATATTGTCATGGGAAAACATGTTTTTTTTTAAAACGCATCATTTAATAGTGCTGCTCCAGCAGAATTCTGCACTAAATCCAATTCTCATAAGAACAAACAGATTTTTTTATATTCAATTTTGAAATCTGACATGGGGCTAGACATATTGTCAGTTTCCCAGCTGTCTCCAAACATGTGACTTGTGCCTGCACTTTAGGATGGAACTACTTTCTGGAAGGCTGTTACTGAGTTAGTCTCAGTGGGACTTGGCTTTTACTATTCAGTGTTGTTCTTAGATCTACCAGGGAGCTGTTATCTTGTGTTAGGGAGCTGTTATCTGGTTACCTTCCCATTGTTCTTTTGTTAGGCTGCTGGGAGGAGGGTAATATCACTCCAACTTGCAGTACAGCAGTACAGCAGAGTGACTGAAGTTTATCCGAGCACAAGTCACATGACTGGGGGCAGCTGGGAAACTGACAATATGTCTAGCCACATGTCAGATTTCAAAATTGAATATAAAAAAAACTATTTGCTCTTTTGAAAAATGGATTTTAGTGCAGAAGTCTGCCGGAACAACACTATTAACTGATGTGTTTTTAAAAAAGCATGTTTTCCCATGACAGTATCTCTTTAAACACACGTGAGTTTAAGCTGACAGTTTTGCCTTTAGTAGGCCTTTTGTGTGCTCTACAGATTCTCAGTTGATGGTGCTCTCTTCTGACAGCATTTCTTTGAAATGTCAGGAGCCAACGCTGCCATTAGTTGGAATCTGTCATAATCATTATATTTTAACTGGAAGATAAAGTAAAGAGAAATCCTGCTTACATTTTCCATAAATTTGTTTGACATACCAAGCAGGGGTAAAAATGCCGCTCCTAGTAACTAAGAGCTGAATTTCCGGTTTTCAACCCAGAAATTCGTCTCTTCTAGTGCTGAGAGCGCAATTGCAGTCTCTGCACTAGCGTCGTGCAGCACCCCGACCCCCTCCTGGGATGGGGGCGGCAACGGAAGGCCGAATCAGGCAGCATAAAGGCGTGAATCGGCGCTGATACCAAGGTAGAACCCTTTATAAAGCAGCCCAGTATCCATAGCGCATGATCGGCACTTAGTATAGAAAAATAAACTGCAGTATTTCATCAAGTGTCCAACCAGAAAAGTATCTCCAGCTGACTCACTTATTCCTTAACCAAGCACTTTGATATGTGAGTAAACTGATTAAGAAGCACTTTATTGTAAGTGTATTTCCCAAAGAAACCCCTTTACCAACCAGCCATTAAATACGGGAAAAAAGGTAAACAGAGACAGACTGTTTAACCTGGGACTGTCCTTCACAAAGATCAGCCGTCAGCAGCCGAGCAGAGTCTGGACATGGTGTTTCTCTATCTATGACTGGTACCAAACTGCACTGGCAGTGCCATTAAAGGAGAACTAACCCTTAACTAATAAAGTAGCTAGAAATGTTGTACATTATGTTTTGTGCTTCTGTACCAGCCCAAGGCAACCACAGCCCTTTGGCAGTAAAGATCTGTGTCTCCAAAGATGCCCCATCTTCTTTTCTGCTGATTCACTGCACATGCTCTGTGCTGCTGTCACTTACTGAGCTTAGGGACCCACTCTATACAGTACACATAGAATAGAAATGTCACAATATAAGGCTGATTAGTAATTAAACAGATAATTACTACATGGCAGCACAGAAACCAGTGCAATTAGCATCAGAATTTAATAATCAGCAAACCTGTAGCATCAGCTTATATTACAGCCAGGGAAGCTCATTTTCTGCTGGATAATTAGTGACGAGCCCTAAGCTTAGCTTCTCAACAGCCAATCAGAGCCCACTGAGCATGTGAGTGTCACAGACACTTTCCAAGATGGTGACCCCCTGTGACAAGTTTGAAGTCCTGGATCATTGCTGCTATTGAAACTTTAGGCTGGTGCAATAAGGTCAGTATATATAATATGCAATAATTTTTAGCCATATTCATTTTTAGGATTTAGTTCTCCTTTAACTAAACAATCAGCCAGCAAATTGTACAGATCATACATAAATCAATATAAAAGTGGTAGTCCCCAGGCAATGCAGCCCCACCATTGATAGAAAATGATTACAGGGACCCTCAGCTCATGTTTCTGCCCATTGTCACAAGCTTACACTTGTGAATACTATAGTGCTTCCAATTCCTGAATGCTGCCAAATCCATATGTTATGTAAGGGGTCTGCAGATGTAGGATATAATTAATGATACTCCAGTTTAATGTCAATAACTAACTCACTGTTTAAAGAAAAACATGAAGCCAACTCATAAAAATGGGGTTTCCCTTTCCCCAGAATACAAGCCCATTAAACCTTTAGGTACTTCATGATCACAATAGCTCCAGTAGTCTGTACATGCATTCAACATCTGCTACTAACCCCCGGCATGTACTCCACAAAGATGGACAGTTTTTTCTCCGTTGGGTCCCGCAGGCAGCCATAATACTGAACTATCCTATCGTGCCGGTGAAGCTTTAGCAGCTGAATCTCACATTCCAATGCATTGACCTCCTGCAGACAGAATGAGGGACTCAATTGACTTTGTGTAATTGAAAAAAAACAAACATACAATCAAAAAGTGCAAAAGTGATTTTATTGGTACACATTATTCAATGTGAGGATTATCCAGATCACAGATCATCATCTTGTTCCTCACCAGCCAAGATAATGGTATAGGTACAGAGGTACCCAAAACTAAGACATAATCCCCTAGAAATAACCTTGGTACAAGACGTTGGTACATAGATATCTCGTGAGACGTGCAGCATACTCACTTTGCTTGTTTCTTGACTATCTGGATCAAATGGCACCTGCTTTACAGCTAGTTCTCGTCCCGTGTCCACATCGTAGCAAAGATAGACCTCCCCAAATGCTCCTCGGCCAAGAAGCTTCCCCAGTCTCCAGTTTTCAGGTGCCTGAGGAGCTATAGGGAAAGGTTGCTTAAAACATGCAATCTGTGCAATACCCTCACTTTTCTTCTCTTGTGAGTCATCTTAGAATAATGGATAAAATACTTTGAAGAGTTATCAGTCTGTTGTGCTGCCACATATTAATATAGCATATGAAAGCTAGAATTACAACTCAACAGCTGGAGAAGGTTTTAGGCTGGCCAGAATAATGGCATTGCTCTGCCTGTCCTTTGGTTTGAAAGGGGTTACTCCTATGAGCTCCCTGTAGCCCTGCCATGTAGGCTGAATTCAAGATAAGCTTGGTCCTACCATTACGAAAAGAAGAAGATGATGATGGAAAGGATGGAAACTCTTTGCCCTCAGTGTAAATTGTGCTATAGAATATGGGATAGCCACAGTGAATGGAGTCTAGCCGTGTACTTACACTTGTTGTTCTGTTCCTGGGATGTGGAACTGAAGAAAGGTAAGCCTTTCTCTGAACTGTTCCACCGCTTCTTCCTTTGCTCATCGCTGGACATAGTGACTAACCCACTCTCCCCATTCATACTTCTCGTTCTGTGGTTGGTGCCGAGTGGGAAAATATTCTCTGGTGGGATGTAACTTCTAGGGAAAGTTCTCCGACCTGAACAATACCACACCAAGCCAATAATGATGTAAGACCAAGGGCAATATGATATAATTCATAAAAAGAATATCACACAACTGTTCTATTTTTCCTGACCCCTGAGATATGCCCTTTATGCAGACCAACAGCAAGTCAACACTCATTAACATTTACATTATTATGTGGCCAACACCCAAGCGATATTCCAGTGCCCCAATCCTACAACAGGCTTTCTGAACAACAGTCTCTGAAACATCTCACCATCGTTGTAGTCTTTTCGGGAAAAGTGATATTGCCGGGGAAAGGTTCCTCCTTTTCCAAACCTCTCATAGAACGGAATTTCAAAATCTAGAAATGAAAATCAAGAATGTCACTATAATGAAGACCATGCTTACATCAACTTCTAAAGTGAGCTTCTTATTCTTGACGGGACCTAATCAAAACCCCTTCCATTTGAAGAACACAATGGATTTCCTATGATTTCCAATTGAAACCTTTCTATGGACATGCTCCATATTCATGTTGGGACCTAATCAAAAGCCCAAGCGCTGGATGCTACAAGGTCAATGAAGATGCTGAGCTAGAGATGGCTATCCCAACCTTGCAGCTATACAAATATATCATGAGTATGATGATGATCCAGCTTTTGTAAGGACTAACAATTATCTCTTGAGGTTCTGAATACACAGAAGTGATTTTGTGTCCATTTGAAGGACACAATGGACTTCCTATGAGAACTATTTCCAAAAGTATCCTTTCTATGGACATGCTCAATAGAAAGGTTCAGTAATAGCAGATAGCTCATGGCTGGCTAGTCCTGGTTGTATAGAGTTCCCTTCTATGCTCATTTGAAGCACTCAATTCAATTTTTTACCTAAACAATCCAAACTGTCATTCAGTTGGCCTTTTCCTCTTGGGACTGGAGTGGAAAAAGCAGGGCTGAAAGGCAAAATCAGACAATGGATTAAAGAAGAACTAAATCTTAACAAAGGAGCAGGTCTAAAAATGCTCCTCCTCATGTTTAAGGCTGTTTATGTCTTCTCTGAAGATGCCCCAGGAGCTCCGCATCTACTTTTCTCCTGATTCCCAGCACATGCTCTGGATTGCTGTCACCGGAGCTGATGCACCCACTCTAGACTAATTAGTAATTAATTCAGAGTCTCTTTACATGGCAGCTCAGAACCAGTGCAATTTGCATAAGAATTGAATAATCAGCCCTGTAGCATCTGTGTTTATGACAGATGCACCTAATTTTCTGCTTGATGATCTGTAACGACCCCTAAGCTTAGCTCCTCAACAGCAGCCCAAAACACACAGAGCATGTGCAGTGCCACTGACACTCCTACTAGAATCCAAGATGGTGAGTTCCTGTTGCAACTTTAAAAGCCTGAATCATTACTGTTATAGGGAATGCTGAAACTTTAGGCTGAGGCAGTAAGTTCAGTATAAAAATAAGGCATTTGTAGCCACATTCATTTTAAGAGTTTAGTTTGCCTTTAACATTCACATGCTGTGCATTATTCAGATATGGGTCTATTAGCTGCAAGTAAGGGGAGGCAGATTTGGCAGCCAATATCTGCCAGTATGGAGGAACCTTTATATTTATTAATTTTGCAAAGGTGTGGGGTAACCCAAAAGATTTCCCATGACTATGTCTATGTTTTAGGCAGATAAGTAGGTCATTAGGTTCAGGGATCATTATGTTGCTTCCAATCCTGTTTGAAAGGTGGCTTGGGCTTTTGGGTATCCAACTGGCGGGACCCATTCTAGTTCACTTTACTCTTTATTTTAACTAATAAGAATAAATACACAAGTGGAATGTGAGAAAAGCCTGGGTGGAGTTACCTGTCCAAGGATCGATCCAATGACTGGCAGCTGCTGGAGAGGGATTCGTTAGGGCTTATGAAAGGGTCAATTACCTGCAGAAAACAGAAAATTAGACTTATTATAAATGTAGAACTTTGGACCCCAAATGGTGCTCTTGTAACTTCTCATGTGGCTGTGACCTTCAGAAACATCCCCGAAAAGTTTATTTGCTGTAACACTATGATAACTTTTACACTGGAAAGATACTTTTCATTTTTTAGACAATGGAAACCATTTTTCATTCAAACAAGTAAGTGATGTTCTGGAGGACACAAAAAGCATTGGATATGTTATTCCCATTGTGCCATAGATGGACACTATAGAGCTCATTTGCTAAAACAAGTGCTAAAATACACACAAAAAGCATGTGCTACTACGTGTGCATGTATGGTGTGTAGAGGTGCAATTGAATCTTTGTAAATCACATTTAAATACACATTGATCTGCACTTTACACTTGAGCTTGTGTGTGAGCAACTTGCCCACTGTGTTTGTGCACTGATAAAATAGCCATGGCCAAGGAGGGACGGCTTAGTGAGGTTTGACACCTGGGGGGGGGGAATTTATTAAAGGGCGAAGTGGCTAGTGACGTCATTTCGGCACTTTGCTGATTTACTAACGGTCACGTAATTACGCTAGCGAAGGAGATTGACTCTAACGCCAGGCGTATTTTCGCTCTGGCGAAAGAGCCTTACTACGCAAATTCACTAAGTTTTTGTTTTTACTGAACGTCACCTCTATCACCAGACTTGCCTTCGTCACCTCAGACCAGGCGAAGTGCAATAGAGTAGATAGGACTTGGTCTAAAAAAAGTTGAAATTTTATCTAAGTCCCAAAAAATGCTGGCGTCTTTTCCTTTTTACAGGGTGATAGGCTGAAAAAGATTGTGCATTTTTTTGGGTACCCTCCTTCCCCCCTACATTTCCTAACATATGGCACATAAACTATACAGTGGGCTCATGTTTAGGGCATTATAACAACTCTATTTTCTTTTATTACGGTTCCCTGGACTTGTGTAGTTTAATGTATTTGCTGCAACGTATTCGTCCATTGAAATTGAACTTCCCGCCGTATGCAAATGATCTAACGCTAGCGCAACTTGGCTATGCTTGCCGTAGAAACGCTATCGCAACTTTGCAAGCGTTCGATGCCGGCGATGCAACTTCGGAACTTAGTGAATTAGCGTTATCTATCGAAGTTGCACTTGGTGAAGTGTGGCGAACGCGGCAAAGCCATCACTGGCGAATTTTCGCCCATTAGTGAATTTTCCCCCTGGGCGGACTGTATTTTATAACTCACTAATCAGAATAAAAGCAGATCAAAGGCTCATTATAAAGACAGGGGTGCTCCAAATGCTCTGTAAGGTTTTGTATTACTTAGCTTTCTATTCAGGCCCTTTCCTATTCATATTCCACCATATTCCAGAACCTGCCTGTGGCCCGAACTCACTGTGTGTGTGTGTTGGTCTGAACCCTACCAACCCATGGTTTAACCAGCGGGTTCTGCGGGTACCGGCCTGGTCTGCACATCAAGTAAAAATGTAAATAACTCAGAAACCAGAAATAATAAAAATGAAAATCCAATTGCAAATTGTCTTAGAATGTCAATCTCTACATCATACTGAACTTATTGCACGAGGCTAAAGTTTCAGCTTGTCAATAGCAGCAATGATCCAGGACTTCAAACTTGTCACAGGGGGTCACCATCTTGGAAAGTGTCTGTGACACTCACATGCTCAGTGGGCTCTGATTGGCTGTTGAGAAGCTAAGCTTAGGGCTCGTCACTAATTATCCAGCAGAAAATGAGCTTCCCTGGCTGTAATATAAGCTGATGCTACAGGTTTGCTGATTATTAAATTCTGATGCTAATTGCACTGGTTTCTGTGCTGCCATGTAGTAATTATCTGTATTAATTACTAATCAGCCTTATATAGTGACATTTCTATTCTATGTGTACTGTATATTGTGAGTGGGTCCCTAAGCTCAGTAAGTGACAGCAGCACAGAGCATGTGCAGTGAATCAGCAGAAAAGAAGATGGGGAGCTACTGGGGCATCTTTGGAGACACAGATCCTTACTGCTAAAGGGCTGTGGTTGCCTTGGGCTGGTACAGAAGCACAAAACACAATGTACAACATTTCTAGCTACTTCTTTAGTTACACTTTAGTTCTTCGTTAAGGCACGAGAAGACCCAGGACAAAGTTTACATTGGTGGTGCTCTAGAGTCTCTAAACCAACATGTGACAGTACTAACATCACCCTCAGTAATAAAAAATGAATGGCCATATCACTGCATATCAAGCACAAGTTAAAACACCAGTGGGTATGAGCGACAAGAGGGAGCCCCTGGATTCTTTTTTGGGATGAAGGTGGCTACTTCCATCATTTACTCTGAGATGCTTTACCTCAGGAATGAATTCCCCTTCACTATTAATACTAGTGTACGATCCCTGCCTTGCGATTTGCTGCTGTTCATCAGGAACGCTTCCCGGCGGGGGAGAACTGCGGCCTGTGTGCAAGGAACCTAGTGATAAATAAAGATAAAATTCATTATTTTACACTTGTATGCTGAAGAAAGGTTCTCAGTCCAAAAATGCACATTTACTGTCTGAATCCCACCAGTCACCAACAGGCAGCGCAGCTGAAATACACAGGTGAGTAATGGAACAGGTGTCGTATTCCTTCACCTATAGAAATGATGAAACAGACAGATCTGGGCACGAGGGTGTTTCTAGCAACTGGTCAACGCCACATTGTGGGTTAGATCAAAAACTGGCAATTTCTTTCAGGGTTTTGTGTACAACTTAGATCCAAGTACTTACCTGTTGAATATTTCCGTGTCTTGCCGGAATCTTTGTACAGGGAACCCAGAATATCTCCCATAGACTTGGATATTCTCATATCATGGGGTTTGGGGCACACGGGCTGCAGATACTGTAAAGCATAAAAATGATTCATTTTACAAGAGCAGTATTAAAAAATACAACAAATATAAATAAAGCCAACTTGTAAAGCTTTATGTACTGTACACTGGACGGATCCTCCCACGATTGAATTTATCAAGTGCAAAAAACAGGAGCAATCTGCTGCAGCTGCACTCTACTTTAAAATGTATTTGGAGGTTTCTGCACTCCTAAACATGGAAAGACCCCCCATGACTGTAGCAGGGTTTTCCTCCTCCTGCCTACTACCTGCCATTCAGACGTGCAAGTTAGGGGGGTGCCCGTGAATTTTTCATCTGGCACAAGGTCAGTGACGTAACTATGTCAAAATATTTAGGGATGCACCGAATCCACTATTTTGGATTCGGTCGAACCCGCGAATCCTTCCTGCAAGATTCGGCCAAATACCGAAACGAATCCTAATTTGAATATGCAAATTAGGGGTGGGAAGGGGAAGGATTTGGTCGAATCCTGCTGAAAAAGGTCGAATCCCGAACCGAACCCGAACCGAATCCTGGATTCCGTGCATCCCTAAAAATATTAAAGAAATCGGTGCACTGTGCCAATAACTGTACCATTGTTAATCAGAAAGGAAGTATCAAAAAATACTCAAAGTTCACCCCAGTCCATGGGTGCAAAAATCCAAAACAGCAAAAGGTTGTGAGTTTTCTCCAAAAGTAAAGACCAAAATTAAGATAAAAAATTTAAATAATTTATTAGGCCATACAGATGACCGCCTAATGCGTTTTGTGCCTACTGGGGCACTTGCTCATAGGGTAATGACCACACCCCTGGACATCTCTTTAAAAGGGGTTGTGACCAATCACAAACATCGTATACCGCAACCAATTAAAACTGAACAACAATTAAAAGCACAGGTGTCTCTTTACATATGAAGCTAATCCAATTAACAAAGTGAGAATGACAATGCCATTTAGAATATATATATATATATATATATATATATATATATATATATATATATATATATATATATATATATATATAGTGGTATACAAAACAGAACACACAATCAGTTTAAATCTATATAAAATAATACAAAAAATAAAACATATTAATAAAGAATATATATCACAAATCTAATTATAATAAAAACATAGTTGTCACATTTAGGGCTCTTACACATGACCGTTCCGACCTGCGCTCCCCTGCGTTCCGTTTTTTGGCGTTCAGCCGCAGGGGAGCGCAGGAATAGACGCAAGTAATTATTTGAAATGGGGCTGTACTCACTCAGGCGCGTGTAGGCGCCGAACGCAGGTTCAGACGCAACATGCTGCATTTTTCCTGCGTTCGGCGCCTACACGCGCCTGAGTGAGTACAGCCCCATTTCAAATAATTACTTGCATCTATTCCTGCGCTCCCCTGCGGCTGAACGACAAAAAACGGAACGCAGGGGAGCGCAGGTTGGAACGGTCATGTGTAAGAGCCCTTAGATGTGTTTTTTTCTTTTCACTTTAATTTCTTCTCTTTGTTTGTATATTTCTTTGTTGTATAATAGGGAAAAAGTACTCAGGGGCATGTTTACTAACATTGGAGATAAATATCTGGAGAGATTTTTGGAGATGTTGCCCATGGCAACCAATCAGCAATTAGATTTAAACAGCCACAGCCAAGTTAGAAAACAAAAGCAAAGATCTGATTGGTTGCTATGGGCAACATCTCCAGAAATCTCTCCAGATATTTATCTCCAATGTTAGTAAACATGCCCCTCAATCTTTAATCTTAATTTTGGTCTTTAATTTCAGTGACGTAACTATACTGTATATTACTTGGTCCCACAGAAAATTAATTTTAGGCCCCCAAAATGTCTTTACATCCTGAGTCCCCCTTGCAGTCGCTGGGCCTCTGTAGTTAAGCCCCTGTACAAGGTGCAGAGCACAAAGAGACCCCGGGCACAAGTGATCTTTGAATAAGAACTAGGGGTGATGACAGACAGGGAGATTTGTCACATGCAACAAAAATGCCAGACCGCAAGCAACAAATCTCCCGAAAATGCTTCTCTGTCAGCAGTAACTGAAATCGCTGGTGGTAAAACCTACGTGCCACTTCTTTCTTCCAAAGTTGCCTCTCGAGGAAACTTTGGGCAACTTCGCCATGTGTAGGTTTTACCAGCAGCTATTTCAGTTACTGCTGACAGAGAAGCATTTTCGGGAGATTTGTTGCCTGCTGTCAAGCATATTTTTATTGTGGGTGACAAACTAGGGTAATAGCCACAGTTATATCTGTTACCTGCGATAACAATGCATGACTGCAGGTAACAAATCTCCCGAAAATTCTTCTCCGCCAGCAATAATTGAAATCACAGGTGGTAAAACCTTAGCGTCGCTTTGTTCTTCCGAAAGTCGCCTGAAGAAGTCTCGTGAGGAAACTTTATTCCACTTTGTAGGTTTTAACACTGGCAATTTCAGTTATTGCCGTTGGAGATGGGAAGTTCGCAGTCAGGAATTTTTATTGCGGGTTATAAATCTCCCAGTCAGCCATGGCCCTGAGGGCTGACACTTGGTGCTACTTGTCATGGCTACAAAATTCCCGAAATTGTCTCTGCTAAAACACACATAGGGGCAAATTCACTAAAGGGCGAAGTGGCCGACGTTAGCGACAATACGCCAGACATCTGCAGGGACATTGCCAATTTACTAACAGCTAGCGAACGAGACCGTCACTATGATTTGTTCACACCCTATCGCCAGGTTGCTTTTCACTCTGGCGAATGGTCAATATTCTGCATAAATGCGAATTTTACTGAACGGTCCCTCTTTCGCCAGATTTCACTTCGCCACCTCATACCAGACGAACAGTGTCGGACTGGGTTCTTGTCGGCCCCGCTGGCCCAGATCCACTACTCAGTGGCGCGACCCGCTTTGTCGGTTGTTGCGTTAAAATCTAATTTCGCGTGTGTGGACTGGCGTAAACACACACCTGGCATCAGAGTGCCAGAGCAGCAGGGGGGCCCAGGGCCAGTAGCCCCGGTGGGCCTCAAGGCCCCCAGTCCGACCCTGCAGACGAACTGATAAAACAAAGAAATATCTTCCTCAATCTTATGTCAATGACATCATAACCTGTATGCCGGAAACTCATAAAAGTTGTAAAAAACGCTGGCGACTTTTGCTTTTTTAAAGTGGGATTGCCTTCAAAAGTCCGAAATATTAAAGATTTTTGCGTTAACATTATCTCCCCAGACATTTGAGGGGCATGCCACATTTGTTTTAGGGTGGGCTCACGTCTAGGACATTAGAGGATCTCTTTTGTCTTTATTCCGCTCCCTTGGACATTTGTATTAAAAAGTGGCCACTTCAAGAATTTGCACCAACATCACAAATAAAGACGCCCCTACGACTTTTGAGTACCCACCCTATTCAAATTGAAACTAATCGTAAGAGAACTAACAACGTTTTTCTAGGCAGAAATAAACGCAAGCGAAACATCGCTACAAAATTCTCGCACTGAAGTAACACTAGCGAAAATTTGCTGCCGAGACGCAACTTCGCATTTTACTGAATTAGCATAGTGGTAACGAATTTGGGCCTGGCGAAGAAGCGCGAAGTGTGGCGAAGCAATTGCTGGCAAAAATTCACCCTTTAGTGAATTTGCCCCATAGTGTCTTAGCGGCAAGTACTGTAGCTCCATGTGTCGCTGTAAGGGCCATGAAAATGATCCCTGTTGTCTCATTCCTCAATCCCTATTAAAACATATACCGTATATACTCGCGTATAAGCCGAGTTTTTCAGCACCCAAAATGTGCTGAAAAACTCAAACTCGGCTTATACGCGGGTCATACCTCCTTCCGCGGCCCCAGCAGGACTGTCTGTGACTGACTGTGTCGCCGCCCGGAGCAGGTCCAGGAGCTCCGGGCGGCGCGTCCTTCCCTGCCGGCATTCGCTCCCAAAATGGCGGCGCCCATGGCAGGGGGGGGAAGTGGCAGAGGGAAGCAAACATGAAATAGGGGTGGCAGAGGGAAGCAAACATGAAATCTGGGCGGCGACACAGTCAGTCACAGACAGTAACAGGTACCTGCCCAGTGTCCCCCAATTGTTGCGGCCGGGTCACATTCACATTTTGAAATCTGACATGGAGCCCCTAGGCTTATACATGAGTCAATACATTTTTCCAGTTTTCTTAGGTAAATTAGGTACCTCGGCTTATACACGGGTCGGCTTATACACGAGTATATACGGTAATACAGTGTAGGAGCACATATATAGCTGGGAGAGTTTATTTAGTAGGTAATAGATAAAAACTGGACTGCAGTTGAACTCTTTAAGGGTCAGGGCACACAGGCAGATTCGGGAGATTAGTCGCCCGGCGACAAATCTCTTCTTCTTCCGGGTGATTAATTTTCCAAAGTTGCCGAAGTTTCCTCATGAGGCAGCTTCGGGCGACTTCGGAAAATGAATCTCTCCAAACGCCATCCCGCCGGCGCTTTACATTCTAGCCGGCGGAAAAGCAGGGGAGGCAGTTCGGGGAGATTAGTCGCCCTGAAGAAGAGGAGATTTGTCACCCAGCGACTAATCTCCCCCGAATCTGCCTGTGTGCCCTGACCCTTAAGATAAGTGGGTGTCAGTAAGCCCCAAGATGGTCAAAAAGAAATAAGAATGTGTATAATGACAAGGCTGGTAATTACCCTCATTGCTGCCTCGGGAGCTCTGCTTACTATGATTTTCTTTGGTGCTTTTACAAGGATCCTTAGGCTCTTCAGAGCTGGGCAGGCGTCCAAGTATTCCAAAGCTCTGTCCATGTCCTCCTGGCACATGAGAGGGATCAGGAGCTGGAGATAAACAAAAGATCAGCTTCACCTCACCTTCAGGTCTCACCAGTTTCAGAGAGAAGCCAATGGCCTTGTCCATAGAGAATGACGGGACATTAACGGGAACCAATATGGCGTCCGTGCCTGTGAGACCATTATCAGTGGGGAAAAAACACAACAAACTGCATGGAACATTTAAACTTGGCAAATAGCCACAGTTAATAAATATGAGACCCCTGATTGAACATAATCATTACTAAATAACATGATGATAAATATCCCCAGACCAGCAGAGGGCGCTGTGTGAGCACAGAACTGTTTCCAAGTGGGGAGCGAATAAAAAATAAAAGCCCTTTTCCTGACTTGAGATAATGTTTAGTCTTGGGGCCCCGTCTCCAATAGTTATTTTTTTATTCCTTCTAATAAGGGCTGAGGCCAGGGCTGCACCCGGTCACCATTAGATAAAATGAATTCCGTTTACTGTAGTGATTTATTTTAGAAACCATTAAAGGAGAACTAAACATGAGCTTTCTTTTTTCTCGCTGCGCGTGACCTTTAATCAGTCTTGGAATGACTTTTGCATGGAGAATTCCGAATAGGGAAGCGGCAAAGATCGAAACGAGACTTCATTGAACAGGTATGGGATCCATTATCCGGAAACCTGTTATTGAGAAAGCTCCGAATTACGGAAATGCCTTCTCCCATAGACTTCATTTTATCCAAATAATCCAAATTTTTTCAATATGATTACCTTTTTCTCTGTAATAATAAAGCAGTAGTTTGTACTTGATCCCAACTAAGACATAATTAATCCTTATTGGAAGCAAAACCAGCCTATTGGCTTTATTTCATGTTTACACGATTTTCTAGTAGATTTAGGGGCAGATTTATCAAGGGTCAAAATGAAAATTTGAATTTCAAGTTTATTTTAGTGTATCGACTAGGAATAGTCCAAATTCACTTTGAGTTTAAAAAAAAATTGGAATTCTGAAATTTAAGAATTCAAATTCGAATATTTTTTTGGTCAAATTTTTTTAATCAAATTCAATTCGGGTTTGCAGGTCGATCCTATTCACCCAACTATTAAAAAAAAAAATTATTATTTTTTTAAATAATTTTCGATTGGTCAGTTTTTTTTTTTTTTTTTGAATTTCGAGTTTATGGGAGTTGATGGGAGTTTTTAGAAACTCCCATGAACTGGAAATTTGATAAATATGTCCCTTAAGGTATGAAGATCCGAATTACGGAAAGATCCATTATCCGGAAAACCCCCGGTCCTGAGCATTCTGAATAACAGGTCCCGTACCTGTAGTGACACTTTATGATATATGGGGGGTCTACACCACGTTTCTAAATATGAGTATACAGTATAGTGGATATAAATCATGGGGGAAACTTTCTCTTCATCTGTTCTATTGCTTTCAAAATCACATTCACATTTTCCAAATGTTTCCATTGTTCCGTTCTCATATTTCTATTGTGTGAGAGTGAGTAGATGTAGATGTATTCCGTTTCCATTTCGGTTCTGTCTGAATCTCAGATTATGGCACCACAACCCGACTTCCGTATATGCACTTCTGGAAAGGCGTGTCAGCTGAAAGTCTAGCCATGAAGCAACGCTAAGGAAGTGAGGTTCATGGTGTAACTGTTATATGCACAAACTGCGTGGGCACCCTGGCACCCAGATTGATTGCTTTCTAACCTTCCTGAAGTTGCTCTGAAGAGCCCAGATGAAAAGTGAAAAACAAGGGTACACGTATGGGATCCGTTATCCGGAAATCTGCTATCAAGAAAGCTCCATGTTTAGGGTCAGGGCACACATGCAGATTCGGGAGATTAGTCGCCTGGCGACAAATCTCCTCTTCTTCGGAGCGTCTAATCTCCCCGAACTGCCTCCCCGTCGGCTAAAATGCAAATCACTGGCGGGACAGCACTCGGAGCGATTCGCTTTCCGAAGTGAGGCAACTTCGGGCGACTTCTGAAAACAAATCGCCCCAAAGAAGAAGAGATTTTGGGCGACTAATCTTCCGAATCTGCCTGTGTGCCCTGACCCTAAAGGTGGCCATAGACTCAAAGATCCGCTCGTTTGGCGACATCGCCAAACGAGCGGATCTTTCCCCGATATGCCACTAAACTACGTGGCTGTATCGGGGGTAATTCGAGCGTTCGGCCGTATGGCCGAACGATCGAATTACGATGCGCCAAGCGGCTC
Organism: Xenopus petersii; assembly: GCA_038501925.1. Taxonomy (NCBI): domain Eukaryota; kingdom Metazoa; phylum Chordata; class Amphibia; order Anura; family Pipidae; genus Xenopus; species Xenopus petersii. The sequence continues at coordinate 156,950,409 of CM076682.1, read as the reverse complement.
AGACGGGTCGGTCGAGTAAAAACCCAACCTTCCCGATTGATATCGTGGCCAGATATCGATCGGGAAGACCCGTCGGAAGCCCCCATACACGGGCAAACGTCCAAACGACCGATATCGGCAGCTTTATCTGCCCGTGTATGGCCACCTTAAAGGAGTTAACGGTTAGTATGACGTAGTGAGTGATATTCTGAGACAATTTGTAATTGGTTTTCATTTTTTATTATTTGTGTTTTTTGAGTTATTTAGCTTTTTATTCAGCAGCTCTCCAGTTTGCAATTTCAGCCGTCTGGTTGCTAGGGTCCAATTTACCCTAGCAACCGTGCCTTGATGTGAACAAGAGACTGGAATATCAACAGGAGAGGCTGGAATACAAAGATGAGTAATAAAAAGTAGCAATAACAATACATTTGTAGCATTTGTTTTTTTAGATCCCCATTGGAAAGAGTCAGAAGACGGCAAATAATTCAAAAACTATTTTAAAAAGAAAATGAAGACCAACTGAAACATTGTTTAGAATTGGCCATTCTATAACACACTAAAAGTTAACTTAAAAGTGAACCACCCCTTTAATAAAATAATTTTAAATTTTTCAAACATATTTCACATTTCTCTGTAATAATAAAACAGTAGCTTGTACTTGATCCCAACTATGATAATAATTAATTAATAATCCTTATTGAAGGCAAAAGAATCCTATTGGGTTTATTTAATGTTTTAATAATTTTTAATAGACTTTAAGTATAGAGTTCCAAATTACAGAACAATCTCTTATCCAGAAAAACCCCAATCTCAAGCATTCTGGATAATAGAACCCATACCTGTATTTTTAGTTTCGCTTTGTTTTAGTGCATTTTTTTCCCGCACAAGCCCGTGATAAATTCGGAATAGCGATGCTACGCGGAAACGTGATTGGCCGCCCTACATTACCTCATCATTTGTATAATGTAAATCCATCGTTTGTCCAAAGGCATCTGTGACTTTCTGCTGAACATCCTTCAGTTTGATTGGCCTTCGGAACTCAATAATCCTGTATTAAAATAGAAAAAGGAGAGGGTATTATTCTGTAAAGCAATTAGAGAACTTCATAGTAATGTAGATAAAGGGGTGTCTCTTTCTCATGCTTCTCTGGCAGCCTGGAAAAGATTTCAGCATTCAGATGTGTGAGGTCTTTACAAAGGAAGGCTTATAAATAATGGCCGTGTATATTAGTTTCTGGTACCAATAAAACATGAGAGCCAATGTGAGTTTGCCTGCCAATGTCAACACAGAGTGGGATCACTATGTAAAATATAATACACAGCTCCGTGTATTCCAACAGCACGGCCATTCCTGAGAAACTGATCATCGCTTTGTTTAAACGTTCCATTATGTTTTTCTCTCCTTCTTCTGAGGATCAGTAACTGCTGCCTGTTCAACTGCTGCTGAACTACAAAGCCCAGCACTCTCAAGCTGCAGTTGTTATAGATAGAGAGGGTATAATTTGGATGCAGTGAGGGAGATATAGGGGGTCAGTTTCTGAGTGCTGGGGAAAGGTGCAAAGTGCAAAAACAAATGCAATCTGTTGTTTTTTGCACCATGAACTTCTGCATCTCTGCTCACAGGGTAGTGGGCTTGAGGGGGGCCTACTCAGGTCTGGACTGGGATTTTAGGTACATAGAGGCCCAAACAGCCCCCACAGTCCCAATAAATAGGGAATGTAAAATTAGCGCTGTGATTGGCTATTGGTAGCCCCTATGTAGACTGGCAGTACACCTGGTTTTTATGCAACCAAAACTTGCCTCCAAGCCTGGAATTCAAAAATAAGCACCTGCTTTAAAGGATTAGTAAACTCTAAAAATAAATGAATGTAATATTGACGAGGGTGCTATTCTAAGCACTTCTGCAATGTACATTCATTATTTACTTATTTTCTTAATTCCAAGATATTAAGGGATACATGTACTGTTAATAGGAATGAATTTTGTTACAACAGCGCCACCTGCTGGTCAGTTTCCCAGTCTGACCACCAAGTAGTCAAGAAAGTTGTCAGGAGAAAGAAAGAGGCTGCTCTGATGTTCTAAAATTAGAAACCTTTCTCAAATCTTTCCTAAGCAGAAGAACATCAGAGCAGCCTCTTTCTTTCTCCTGACAACTTCCTTGACTACTTGGTGGTCAGACTGGTGGGAAAATGACCAGCAGGTGGCGCTGTTGTAACAAAATTCATTCATATTAACAGCACATGTATCCTGCGCCATGTACATCAATATCTTGGAATTAAAAAAATAAATAATGAATGTACATTGCAGAAGTGCTTAGTATAGCACTCTCATCAATTTTACATTCACTTGTTTTTAAGGTTTACTTATACTTTAAGGCCACTGGGAGCAACATCCAAGGGTTGAAGAGCAATGTGTTGCTCACAAGTCACTGGTTGGGGATCACTGTTCTTAGTACTCTAGCATTTGTGCCCTGGGTAATATTAGATTATCCCTAAAGGCTCTTTATATTGTTTGTAGCAGCTGGTCAACTCCAGAATGTAGGATAGTCCGAGTGCTATAAAAGTAGCAGCTGGTCAATGCTACAGCATGGGCTTGAGGAAGCGCTCGTGATTTTTCTCATTTTAGTAGGCATTGATGGGCTTAAGCAATGGGAATGGACCTGACTAGAAGTGATAGAAGCTAAGAGGCGGGGTCAATTAGTGGGCTGGACTAGAGCACTCTGATGGCAGCTTACAGAGGGATTTACGAGGAGTCTTAAAGGGGAACTAAAGTCTAAAATAGAATAATGCTAGTAAAAGCTGTATTTTGTATACTAAACATAAACGAAGGGGAAATTTCACTGCATACAGTCAGGTTTAATATGAAAACAGTACACATTTTTTAATTAAAGTATATTGGAGATAGATTTCTTTTTCATTAAAGAAAGTAAAAATGGGATTTTATTCTTTTGCCTTTACATTCCCTTTAACCTCAAGCAACAACTTGGCTTTGAAGTCTTAAACTCAAGTGGGATGGTCTTTACCAGTCAATACTATTGTGATGTTACGAAGCCTGGGAAATGTTCCTGTTGTTGTGTCTGGTTCAGACAGTTGAGTTCTACAGAGATAATTCTATTGTTTGGCTGTGATTGATGCCATTGCAGGGGTCAGTGTGCAAGAGGAAGAGTCTATGGATGAGTAAGGAATTCCAACAGCAGAGATAACGTGTTTCCCCCGTGTCGCTGTCCCGTAGAGATGTCGCTTACTTCTTGGCCAAAATACCCAGCTGTCCCACTAGCTAACATGCAGGGCAAACACAGAACTGAACTAAAGAAAACTGCCGGACTTCCCCTCACTTAACCTATTGCCACCCGCCATCTGCAGCGTGCAACTGCTTATCTCTGCTTGGCTTCCTCTCAAATATGACCTAGGCCTGTCTGCTGTCCATGATTAAGGAATAAAGCATTTTGTGCTCAATTAAAAAAAACTAATATTGGAGCTTTTAGGTGGCCTATGCCCCCTCCCACCCCATACATACACACACTGAAAAACAATAAAAGCATATATTTCTCCCTATTCTCACATTCCTTTCTAACACATATAATAAGAACAATATATTTGGATTCTTTTACAAGAGTTTTTTTCTGTATACACCCTGCTCTACCCAACCCTACCCAATAATGCTCAAACAACCAGTATGTGTAAATATTATCCCCTATTTCACAATTTTATCATTTTTATTACTTTACAGGAGGGCAGGGTTAGAAGCATAATGTGGCTTATCAGATAATTAATATCCTCATAGGGCTATACCAACATGTTTCAAGAGCATTAGAATGATTACACAAATAGACCAAACTCTATCCAATTTAATCACACAAATAGACCAACATAGAATGATCACAGGGCTAGACCAACCTGTATCCAATCAGATCATTAGAATGATTCCAGGACTAGACCAACCTGTATCCAATCAGAGCATTAAGGTGGCCATAGACGGGCAGATAAAGCTGACGATATCGGTCGTTTGGACCAATTTGACAGCTTATCTGCCCGTGTATGGGGGCTTCCGACAGGTCTTCCCTATCGATATATGGCCACGATATCGATCTGGAAGGTTTGATTTTTTTCCGACCCGTCGGAGAACCTTGGCGCTTCGTAAGTTGATCGTTCGGCCATACAGCCGAACGTTCGAATTACCCCTGATATAGCCATGCCATTAGTGGCATATCGGGGAAAGATCTGCTCGTTTGTCAATGTCGCCAAACGAGCGGATCTTTGAGTCTATGGCCAGCTTTAGAATGATCACAGGGCTAGACCAACCTGTATCCAATCAGAGCATTAGAATGTTTACAGGGATAGACCAACCTGTATCCAATCAGATCATTAGAATGATCCCAGGACTAGACCAACCTGTATCCAATCAGAGCATTAGCATGATCACAGAGTTTGACCAACCTGTATCCAATCAGAGCATTAGAATGATCACAGGGCTAGACCAACCTGTATCCAATCAGAGCATTAGCATGATCACAGAGTTTGACCAACCTGTATCCAATCAGAGCATTAGAATGATCACAGGGCTAGACCAACCTGTATACAATCAGAGCATAAGAATGGTCACAAAGCTAATTCAACCTGTATCCAATCAGAGCATTAGAATGACCACAGTGCTAGACCAACCTGTATCCAATCAGAGCATTAGAATGATCACAGGAATAGACCAACCTGTATCCAATGAGAGAATTAGAATGATCACAGGGCTAGACCAATCTGTATCCAATCAGAGCATTAGAATAATCACAAAAATAGACCAACCTGTATCCAATCAGAGCATTAGAATGATCACAGGACTAGGCCAACCTGTATCCAATCAGAGCATTAGAATGATCACAGGGCTAGACCAACCTGTATCCAATCAGAGCATAAGAATGGTCACAAAGCTAATTCAACCTGTATCCAATCAGAACATTAGAATGACCACAGTGCTAGACCAACCTGTATCCAATGAGAGCATTAGAATGATCACAGGGCTAGACCAATCTGTATCCAATCAGAGCATTAGAATTATCACAAAAATAGACCGACCTGTATCCAATCAGAGCATTAGAATGACCACAGTGCTAGACCAACCTGTATCCAATCAGAGCATTAGAATGATCACAGGGCTAGACCAACCTGTATCCAATCAGAGCATTAGAATGATCACAGGGCTAGGCCAACCTGTATCCAATCAGAACATTAGAATGATCACAGGGCTAGACCAACCTGTATCCAATCAGAGCATTAGAATGATCACAGGGCTAGGCCAACCTGTATCCAATCAGAACATTAGAATGATCACAGGGCTAGGCCAACCTGTATCCAATCAGAACATTAGAATGATCACAGGGCTAGACCAACCTGTATCCAATCAGAACATTAGAATGATCACAGGGCTAGACCAACCTGTATCCAATCAGAGCATTAGAATGATCACAGGGCTAGGCCAACCTGTATCCAATCAGAACATTAGAATGATCACAGGGCTAGGCCAACCTGTATCCAATCAGAACATTAGAATGATCACAGGGCTAGACCAACCTGTATCCAATCAGAACATTAGAATGATCACAGGGCTAGGCCAACCTCTATCCAATCAGAACATCAGAATGATCACAGGGCTAGACCAACCTGTATCCAATCAGAGCATTAGAATGATCACAGGGCTAGGCCAACCTCTATCCAATCAGAACATCAGAATGATCACAGGGCTAGACCAACCTGTATCCAATCAGAGCATTAGAATGATCACAGGGCTAGGCCAACCTCTATCCAATCAGAACATCAGAATGATCACAGGGCTAGACCAACCTGTATCCAATCAGAGCATTAGAATGATCACAGGGCTAGGCCAACCTGTATCCAATCAGAGCATTAGAATGATCACAGGGCTAGACCAACCTGTATCTAATCAGAATATTAATTATAGATACAATCCTATAGGAACAGGAGAATAATGTGGAAAGTGCCACAGAACAAAAACATATCCAGCTTCTTTAAATAACAATGCGGCCGGTTAAGAGCAACAAAATGACTTATTTTTTTTTTAAAAAAAACAAAAACAAAGAAGAGGGATAAATATGGCAGGTAATGTATTTATTATTAGCATTTTAAGCAAATATACAGAAAAGCCCTCCCATGTACGTGACCAAATAACCATTTCTTTGATCCTGGGAGAAACTAACACCAGTTCTAATGCACCACGTTGAGCGGAATCCCTGAATGGTTTCTTTGAAGCTCAGAGCTGTGGAAATATGTGACCCTGGCACAGAAACCTTTCTATATTCGGTATTTCTCTTAATGACTCACAGTTCCCTTATCCCAGGTCCAGGTCCTTTCCATCTTTCCTAAAAAGAATTATGTCTAGGGCCGGCCATCCAGACAACCTTATTATAAGATATAACAACTGGTGAAACTTGGATTTTTGAATCTTTTTCTAGACCACAGGCACTTTATAGTTTTAGAAATAGTGAATGGGATCTGTTCCCATGCTTAGAAACTGCTCTGTGATTCATTTTGGGGAGAGCGGCTATTGTTAATTGCTTTTTATTTTTGCTGTGGTTTTGCCTGTGTTCTATGAAACTCCTTGCCTGGAATTCTCCCTCCATGTCTTATATTCCCTTTTTGCAAAGTTTTACTCTCACATGTGCCCATGTTTACAGTGTTCCTAGTCTTCTTTTCCTCATCAGCTCCTCTGTACTATTGAAAATGCAGATATTTACTGACAGGGTCAGATGTCCATCTTTATGTGCTGCTAATGAGCTGTCATCCGACGTTAATCCTCATGTGATTTCCCTCCCGCCCCTAATTTGCATATGCAAATTAGGGTTCTGATTCGGTTCGGCCTGGCAGAAGGATTCGGCCGAATCCGAATCCTGCGGAAAAAGGCCGAATCCCGAACCGAATCCTGGATTGGGTGCATCCCTATTTTCATTACTGTAAAACACTTTCATTTTTTGCTGTTACTGTTCCTTTAACAAATGTTTAACCAAAATGCACATGATTTTGTGTAAGTCATGATAAAGGCAGGCAGCTTGTAATCACCATGGCAAAACACAGAGAAAGATGCAGGTGAGTCTACTTACTGTAAGATAGATTCAGGCATCTTTGTAGCACAAAAGAGCCAACAAAACATGATTACCGTATATACTCGCGTTTAAGCCGAGTTTTTCAGCACCCAAAATGTGCTGAAAAAATTGACCTCGGCTTATACGCGGGTAAGAACCTCTTGTAGATGAAATACGGTACGAAGGCTACCTCACCGGTATATTTCAGGAGGCACCACCCCCCGAGTCCTCAGCCCGAGTCCCTGGAAGTCCACGTGTCACGCCCGGAAGCCCCACAGCTCGAGCAGCAGCCGGACGCCCCCTCGCGTTTCCCCGCAATTTACACCTGATCCCCGCCCGCCTCTGCCTTGTGCTCCCGGCTGCCTCCCCTCTCTCTGCTCCGAGCCGTATCTGCGCAGCTCTCTCCGCTTCCCCCGGGAGCGTCTGTGTCTCTCCGCGGCTCTTCCCTCGTCTCCAGCTGCTGCCGCCGGGTCTCACCTTCCGGCCATTGGGGGAGGAGGAGCCGGAGAGTCGGGGAGAGCGACCTCAGCAGCCCCAGCGCGGAACTGGCAGTCTGTGTCCGACACAAACAACTACCGGTATTAGAAACTTTCTCAGCTCTGCATTAACATACCGGTATGTTATCAGCCTTGTCATTATTGTGTGGGGAGTGTGTGTACGGTATATAGTGTATGATGGTGTGGGTAGAGAGTTTGTGTGTGTATATAGTATATGTGTGGGGAGTTTGTGTGTATAGTATGTGTGTGTGATTATTTTGTGGGAAGAGTGTGTGTGTAAAGTATATGTGTGTCTATGTGTGTATAATTGCTAGTGGAAAGTATATTTTGTCTCAGCTGAAAAATATCTGTAATATAAATCCACTGGGGGGGGGACAAATTTTCAGTGATTTCGTTTGCGCTGTAGTGATTGTAGCATAAAGGGTCTTAGTTGTGTCTAGGCTTATACGCGAGTCAATAAGTTTTCCCAGTTTTTGTAGGTAAAATGAGGTACCTCGGCTTATACACGGGTCGGCTTATACACGCGTATATACGGTAAGTAACTTGCAGGTACGAAATGCGTAGGGACTATAGAGATGCATTTATACCATGATTAATATCTTTTAACTTATACTGATTATAACTTGTGAATTCCAGACAGTCCTGTTTTTTCCTGCTGTATATTGTGGTTTGCCACTCCCTGAATCTGGGGGTCTGGGTCTGGTGCACCTGGACCACACGATCAACTTGGTGAGCTATTGACATTGTTATTCTGGAGCAACCTTCATTGCAATAAAGCCTATGTCAACATGGTGTTTTCTCTACTGGTGCAAAATGTTGCCTCCAATATGCACCAAAAAATTCCCTGCCCTGCCACCTGCAATATGACTTTTTGTGGCTCCGACGGCCCCAAATGAGGTGCAGGATTGGGTGAATCCCCAGTCTGGCTATCGGGCATCTGTCTGTCTCACTGAAAAACCCGGCCCGGCCACGCCACACTTACTTGATTAGCCTTGCCCCCCATCTTTCTGAGAGCTGCTGACTTCGGGAAGGCATGGACGTTTAAGGGGCCCTGGCCACCAGTTTTTCTTATAATGTGTGGGGGGGGGGCCTGGCCACCAATTTTGGCCACCAATTTTTTTCCTCCTGTGGGGTCCTAGCCACAAATATTTTTTAATGGGAGGGCCCGGACCACAAATGTTTTTTTTATGGGGGGCCCTGACCACCAATATCTTTTTATTTTTTATTAACATGTGGGAACCCTACTGTGTGGTGGGGGGCGGACCTGTAGGTGGGGCTTGCAGTGGGCGCAGCCCAGGGGGCCCAGGAAATTTTGTTGTATGGGACCCTGTGATTTCTGATGGCGGTCCTGGGTAGCAGTAGAGTTTATTCAGCCAGCATTTTTTGTTTCTCATGCCCAAAGAAGAGATGGGCTGTGCAACATCTGCCTGATTATACATCTGGTACACAAAGTATCACCTCCAGGCAGGGTTGGACTGGGCCGTCAGGAAAGCTGGAAAAAAAACGGATGGGCCCTTTTGACCCAGACCTGTTCCATGTTGTATACAGGGGCTTAACTACAGAAGAAGCAGACCCTATGGCTGCAGGGGGATCTAGGAGGTATAGGGGGCCCCAAAGGTTCTTATCACTGAGCAATTTCAACAGATATTGATAAAAAAGGACAACCTCTGCATACATACCTCCCAACATTTTTGTGGCCATAGACATTTTTGTGGCCACACCCCCTAATTACCATGTACATTTTACAATATTTGGCAGGTTATAAAAGTTTGAACATATTTTTGTGTTTTTGTTTTTTTCCCCAGTTATTACAGTTTTGCTAATGAAGATGAATTGCCCTTTAAGCTGTGAGTCTAACTTCTCCCAAGGGACCTGTTATCTGATATTGTTACAATTACTTATTTGCTTATCTAGAAATTGTTACAAAAGTATCTTATCTGCAGCTGTGGCTGTTCTGGGCTCTCTGCCAAAAGCCAATTAAGTTAGAAACATTGTTTCTTTTTCTCTGGACTTTCCAGTACAAACGAGGGACTGCGGGTCGAGCTGTCAAAAGAGGGACTGTCCCTCTGAAAACGGGACAATTAGGAGGTACTGTATGTGGATTAGGGATGCACTGAATCCAGGATTCAGTTTGGGATCTGTGCAAGATTCTGCCTTTTTCAGCAGAATTCGGATTCGGCCGTATCTTCTTGCCCGGCCGAACCAAATCCAAATCTTAATTTGCATATGCAAATTAGGGGTGCGCGGATACTCTGCACTCAGTCTGAACTCCACTGATCACAAAAAAACAGGGGCCCTTTGAGGTGGCAGCCCCAGTGAGTCTGGACACCCCAGTTCCACCCTGCCCCCAGTGACTGTCAGTTTTCCCTTCAATTTACTGTGTGCCAGGCTATAATGTAGGGCAATTTGGAGCTAAATAGATAGGGGGTTATTAACTGTTAATTATCCATAAACACAGCTGTTCTAAATAAAACTCACTGTTGCACTAAACCCGATTTGAGCTCTATTTTGACTACATTTAACTAATGACAGATCACACTGATATGAAGGTCTTTGCTGTGGGATCTGTAACTGTACAGCTGTAATATTTGCACAACTCACGCTCGGATCAGGACATCTGACAGTTGGGCAAGTTGTTTGGTTTGTCATGTTGAAGCCCGAGGAGCCGCACTGGGAAACTCCCATATCAAATATACTGTGTACCAGGCACTTGAGAAAATCTGTTTGCTCTCTGTTCATTGGCTACTCGGAAACCTCGTCTTCTTTCTATTCTGTGTCTCTTTAAAGTGTTTTTTAAAAAGGATAATGGGACAGAGACACATTTTACACATTGCACTATGCCTTTAATAAGATACACTAAACTGATCCTTTATTGCTAATTTGCCCCCAGGCCTTCCCACAGCACCTGTTACTGTAATGATTCCAGATCTCCTGACTCTCCTCTATGTGGTAGGTGGGCTAAATCTCAATAGTCTAAAGACAAGGGGGCAGATTTGCTAAATGGCGAAGTGACTAAAGGTGGCCATAGACACACAGATCCGATCGCACGAATCGAGGATTCGTACGATTTTCGGATCGTGTGTGGCGTGTGCCGACATCTTTCGTTTGGTCGATCGGTCAGGTTTGATTTTGACCCGACCGATCCCACCGGAGCTCATGGCACATCGTAATCTGATTGCACATCGTAATCAGATTACCCCCGATATAGCCATGCCTGTTAATGGCATATCGGGGAAAGATCCGCTCGTTTGGCAACATCGCCAAACGAGCGGATCTTTGCATCTATGGCCACCTTAACACTGGTGAAAATTTGACAGTGTGCTGTCATTTACTAACGGGCGCAGACGTAACTTCGCTAGTGAAAGTGACAGACGCTAGTGATCATTCACACTCTTTCGCCAGGTGACTTTTCGCTCTGGCGAATGGACATAACTCTGCAAATTCACTAAGATGCAAATTTTTACCTCTTTCGCCAGACTTGCCTTCGCCAGCTCAGACCAGGCAAAGTACAATGGAGTGCATAAGACTTCCTACATTTTTAGTGGAAAAAAAGACGCTGGTGTCTTTTCCTTTTTTCAGAGTGATAGGCTGCAAAAGTCCTTAATTTTTTTGGGGTAACCGGGTTCCCCCATACATTTTCTAACGTATGGAACATAAACTATACAGTGGGCTCATGTGTAGGGCAATATAACAACTCTATTGACTTTATTAAAGTTCCCTGGACTTGTATAATGTAATATATTTGCTGCAACATATACGTCCAATCAACGTTATCATTTCCCGCCGTATGCAAATAAGCCAACGCTAGTGCATCTTCGCTTTGATTGAACTGATTGAAGTAACGCTAGTGACAATTCACCAGCGTTTGAATTTTTTTTTACTTGTTTTGTGACAAAAAGTCATGCGATTTCCCACCCGGATTCGGTTAGGCCGGGCAGAAGGATTCAGCCTAATCCAAATCCTGCTGAAAATGTAAGGTAAGGTACTTGCAGGTCGAGCAGCGGGTCCAAATGGGTAAGTATGCGGGTTGCGGGTCCGGTTTGCGGGTCAGGTTTAACAAATTGGTACCGCGCAGGACTCTAGTTCCCTTCCTGGCCCTAATTTCAGTATGCAAATTAGAGTTTGGATTTGTTTTGTTATTCGGCTGAATCTTTCACGAAGGATTCAGGATTTATCTGAATCCCAAAATAGTAGCTCCAGCAGGCACAAGACAGCCCTATCCTTACTGCCTCCCACAGGGCCTATGTGCCACCCTCCCCCCCATGCAGGCAGTGCTTTATTCACATATTGCGGGGTCAACTCAGGTCTTCCTTAGTGTTTGCTGAATTTTCTGTTGTGCCAGGGGCAACATGCCAACAACATGGTGGTTTGCACCCTTTTTGCACTTTGCACCCTGCTTATGAATGAGCCATAAAGTCTCTAGGAAAAGATAAGGAAGGTTGCAGTCAGCCAGGCTGAAACAATGGCAGATCATACAAGACTGAAAGTGCAATTCATTCAGTAACACCTAGGGCAGCACAGCAAAGGAAGAGAATTAGACATACACAAATAGGGGGGGGGGGGGAAGAGTTCTTTATAAATAGGTTTGAATAATAATCTTTTCAGTACATAGTAACACTCCTTCCAATGGAACTGTACGGCCATCATCACAATGTGCCCTGACGCTCTACATATGGGCCGAGGACAGACACGAATGTGAAGCCACAAACAAAACGTAGACTTCCAGCTTATTGTGCTGCACAATTCTGTGTTTTTGTTCAGGTCGTTTCTATATAAGTGGAATCAGGGGAGCGCTCGCCTTGGCAGCATTATTATTTTAGGAGCAGTGCCCAAAATCTGCCTCTGGAAAGGTCAGAGCCATGAGAGGCTGCTTGCGCTGCAGAGAGTACCCAGCCCGAATCCAAACGCACACAGTATGGGATACAGACTTCCTCCATGGGAAATGCAGGAAACAGGGGATTCCACATTTAGCTTTTCCTTATGTTTAACATCAATAATGACACCGAAAATATTACTTATCATTTATAAAATGGAAACCAGGAATAATAACGTTGGCTTTTACGCCATTGTGATCACTTACCTTTTCTCTCCGTTGTATTCAAATTTTATTCTGGCATCCTGCTGGAGAGAAAATATAGAGAGAAATTATAGAATTTTAGTATATTTTTGTATGACATTCCAAACACTCTGTGCCTATTAACGGCATGGATTGCTAAGCATTTCCAAAAACAAAAATAAATAAAATCAGTTTAATTATTAATAAATGCTTTCAATATCAATATTTCCCACCTTACAGGGAAATTAAAGGCAAAGGTAGATAAATATCATTTAGCAAAAAGTAATGGAGAATATGGAGACCAGTCCAAATGGGAGATATCAGTCTGTTACATTCTCCCAATGTCTGTTCTCTCTTTCCTTTATCAGAGAAACATGTGAGATATCGATGCATCTGTATCCACCCGCCACTCACTCAACTGTCTAGTCTGTTTAAGTTAAAGAAGAAAATACAGAGTAGGTGGTACCTTTTAGGTATAGCATGCCTGAAGCAGGGACCTAAAGCTTGCATTTTTTAAGATACTCAGTTAGCCAATAAAAGTTATCACCTACTCTATATGTTCTGGTTTTGATCTATGGCTAACACGGTACAACACTCTGCTACTAAGTTAAAGGATGTATTTATCTCCACTGGAAGCACCAACAAAATGTTCATGGCCATCCCCCTGTTGGAGTTGAACTCCTAACCTGCCTTCCGAATTGCCTAGTCTGCTTGAGTTAAACAACCCCTAGATCTCTCCTGTGAGCTGACATTAAAGTGTTCAGTCACCTGTTGGAGTTAGACTCCAACCCTGTCTCCATATTATTCTCCCAACCCATGTGATTGAGTTAAAGGATCCTTGGATCTCTCTTGTAACCCACCATCAGAATGTTTTTGACCAGCCCTTGATGGAGTTGGACATCCAATCCCTCTGCCTATTAGCTACCATCAGAATTGTCTAGCCTGCTTCAATTAAAGGATTCCTGGATCATCCACGTAAGCCACCATCAAAAGTTGGACTCCCAGTCCTCATTAGCTCCCATTAGAATCTAGGCTGCTTGAGTAAAAGGTCCATGGTTCTCTGTCAGGGGTGCTCTGCCAATGAGGCGAGTTGAGGCTGTCGCCTCAGGCAGCAGCGCCCCACAAGGTACCAGGGGCAGCAAAAATGCTGCTCCTGGTACTTTAAGAGCAAATTTCCGGGGGAGGGGGGGGCAGCAGCAACTGCTGCTGCCTCAGGTGGCAGAGGGGCAAGGATCGCCCCTGTTCTCTGTTGTTAGCCACCATCAAAGTTGTAGACCAGCCTACTGTTTCAATTGGTCTCCAAACCCAGGCGCTTGAGTAAAAGGATCCATGGTTCTCTGTTGTTAGCCACCATCAAAGTTGTAGAATAGCCCACTGTTTAAATTGGTCTCTAAACCCAGGTGCTTGAGTTAAAGGGTCCTTGGATCTCCCCTGTAACCCAACACCAGACTAGAGGAAAAGAACTTTCATTTGAAGCAACGTAGGGGGACAGTGAGGTTGTGGAATGCACTGCCGGGTGATGTTGTGATGCTGATTCAGTTAATGCCTTTAAGAATGGCTTGGATGATTTTTTGGACAGACATAATATCAAAGGCTATTGTGATACTAAACTCTATAGTTAGTATAGATATGGGTATATATAGAATTTATATGAGAGTATGGAGGGGTGTGTGTATGGATGCTGGGTTTTCATTTGGAGGGGTTGAACTTGAAGGACTTTGTCTTTTTTCAACCCGATTTAACTATGTAACTATCATAATGTTTATGACCAGCCCATTGTTGGAGTTGGACATACAAACCCTCTGCCTATTAGCTACCATCAGAATTGTCTAGTCTGCACAATTAAAGGATTCCTGAATCACCACATAAGCCACCATCAGAAAGTTCTAGAGTTTTTGAGTTGGACTCCTAGTCCTTTTACATATTAGCTCCCATCAGAATCTATGCTGCTTGAGTAAAAGGATCCATGGTTCTCTGTTGTTAGCCACCATCAAAGACCAGCCCACTGCTTCCATTGGTCTCCAAACCCAGGTGCTTGAGTTAAAGGATCCCTGGATCTTCCCTGTAACCCAAATCAGAGTGTTTATGACCAGCCCCCTGTTGGAGTTGGACTTCCAACCCTCTACCTATTAGCTACCATCAGAATTGTCTAGTCTGCTTGAATTAAAGGATCCCTGGATCTGTCCCATAAACCAACATTAAAGTGTTCAAGACCAGCCCCATGTCGGAGTTAGACTCCCACCGTTTCTCCATATTAGTCTCCCAACTCATGTGCTTCAGTAAAATGATACTTGGCTCTTCCCAGTAACCCATCATCAAAGTGTTTATGACCAGCCCCCAATTGGAGTGGACTTCCAACCCATATACCTATCAGCTACCATTAGAATTTTCTAGTCTGCTTGAATCTAGTCTGCTCGATTTAAAGGATTCTGGGGCCACCCCTGTAAGCTGCCATCAGAATGTTCTAGAGCAGTCCACGTTTTAAGTTGGACTCCCAATACTTCTCTCTATTAGTTCTCACTTCCCACTATCCCATTCCTTTCTCCTTCCTCATTCACTGCCATCAGTGATCTAACCCCGCCTCCTGCTTAGTTCAACACTCCTTGCCCTCCTCTCCCACTGTAAGATCCTATATCATTGTTCTAGTCCAGCCTACTGCTCACACAGGGGCGGGGCTGATAGCTATTAAATCATAGAGTGGGCTGAACTAGAACTTGATGATGGCAGCTTACAGGAGCAACTTCAGGGGCTCTTTAAACACAAGCATAGGGTGGGACTTTTACATTTAATCATTAAAAAAACAGCAGAGATCAGAGATATACTATCCTGCATCCAATACAAATAATGATTTTAGAGTTCAGTGACTTTTATTAGAGCATGGTATTAGTATTAATTTTGGTTAGTAGGAAATGCTTTGGCAAACACACAGCCATTCCAGTAGAACGCCTACTAATCCTCATGGGGAAGCTGCATTCCCAGTCAGGGGGCACTGAGTTTACATCCCCTCCTCTGGGCTATTTTTTCTCCACTTCATTTTCTCATGTGGTTTAGTATGAAAAGATCAATAATTGCTGACGCCACCAATCCCATCTGTTACAATTTAACACATGGACCAAAGCTGTCAGACATCACAGTGATAAATGGGCTCACATAGGAAAAAACCCTTTCCCAGAATTTAAGCTAAATTCCAACCCAGATACAGCACAGATATGGAGACCCTGCTTTTATTTTGTCATCTAACTCTCTTGTCTGCCTGGGATGATGGGAGTTGTAGTACAGCAATAGCTGAAGGATGTGTCACTCTGACCTTACCTATATAAATTGTTACTTTAAGATTTTTATACAATTTTTAGGCCAATGGGGTTGTTCACCTTTGAGTTACCTTTTAGTATGATGTAGAGAGGGATATTCTGAGACAATTTGCAATTGGTTTTCATTTTTTTATTATTTGTGGTTATTTAGCCTTTTATTAAGCAGCTCTCCAATATGGGCGCAAATTCACTAAGCGTCGAAGCGCCGAACGCTAGCGTTAATTCGCTAGCTTTTGGCATTTTCGTTACTGCGCAAATTCACTAACGAACGCTGGCGTAGTTTCGCTAGTGTTACTTCGCATCCTTACGCCAGGCGAATTTTCGCTAGCGACGTAACTACGCAAATTCACTAACTTGCGCAGTGTACTGAACGCTACCTTTTACGCTAGACTTCCTTCGCCACCTCAGACCTGGCGAAGCGCAATAGAGTAGATAGGGATTGTTTCAAAAAAATTCAAATTTTTTTCTAAGTCCCAAAAAACGCTGGCGTGTTTTCTACATGATGGGTGATAGGCTGAAAAAGATCGAAATTTTTTTTGGGGCTCCCCTTCCTCCCCCCTACATTTCCTGACTCATGGCAACTTACCTAGACAGTGGGCACATGTGTAGGGCGAAATAACATTTTTATTTGCTGATTTGAAGGTTTTCTAGGCATTTGTAGTGCTGATACGTGTTCCTCCATTGAAATTTGAATTTCGCGCCGTATGCAAATTGGCCTTCGCTAGTGTAACTTCGCTTTACATAGCGAATCAATGCTAGCGCAACTTCGCAACCTTACCCTACCCCTGTGCGCAACTTCGGATTTTAGTGAATTTGTGGATCGCTGGCGAAACTACGCCTGGCGAAGTGCGGCAAAGTTGCGCCTGGCGCAACTTCGCATCTTAGTGAATTTGCCCCATGGAGTCGGGTCGCTAGAGTCCAAATCACCCTAGCAACCCTGCATTGATTTGAATAAGAAATTGGAACATACGGTAAATGGGAGAAGGCCAGTATATAAAGACGAATAATAAAAAGTAGCAATAACAATAAATTTGTAGCCTTACAGAGTGTTTGTTTACTTAGATTGGGGTCAGTGACCCACATTTGAAAGCTGGAAAGAGTCAGAAGAAGAGGCAAATAATTAAAGAAACTATAAAAAATAAATAATGAAGACCAATTGAAAAGTTTCCTAAAATTGTGCATTCTATAACACATTAAAAGTTAACTTAAAGGTGAAGCACCCCTTTATTGATGACAGCCATATCCATACATATTATATGGGTCCACAGTCCCTTCAATCTACAGATTATTAAAGATATATCTGAGCTCATTCACTCCATTTAAAAGCTATAATGTTACATTTAAAGGGGAAATTAAATATTTTTGCTCCTCACAACCAATGATCTACTGTTTGTTATGGGTGTGTTGCCTCTAGGGATACACCGAATCCACTATTTTGGATTCGGCCGAATCCCCGAATCCTTCGTGGAAGATTAGGCCAAATACCAAACCAAATCTGAATCCTAATTTGCATATGCAAATTAGGGGCGGGAAAGGAAAAGGTGGAAAAAATTGGTTTACTTCCTTGTTTTTTGACGAAAAGTCAGATGAAATCCCACCCTGCCCACAATTTGCATATGCAAATTAGGATTTGGTTCGGCCAGGAACAAAGATTCGCCTTAATCCGAATCCTACTGAAATAGGCGGAATCTTGGATTCGGTGCATCCCTAGTTGCTTTGGCATAACGTTTCCCCTTGTGCAACCAAATGGGGAAAGAGGGGCTTGTTCAATGTAAAAATAAAAACTGGATAAATAGATAGGCTGTGCAAAATAAAAAAATGTTTCTAATATAGTTAGTTAGCCAAAAATGTAATGTATAAAGGCTGGAGTGACTGGATGTGTAACATAATAGCCAGAACACTACTTCCTGCTGTTCAGTTCTCTTGCTTTCCACTGATTGGTTACCGGGCTGTAACCAATCAGAGACTTGAGGAGACATGGGACATGACTGTTGCTTTTGAATCTGAGCTGAATGCTGAGGATCAATTACAAACTCACTGAACAGTTATGTCCCATGTGGCCCCCCTTATAGTCACTGACTAACTCAGAGTTAGAGAGCTGAAAAGCAGGAAGTAGTGTTCTGGCTATTATGTTACACATCCAGTCACTCCAGCCTTTATACATTACATTTTTGCCTAACTAACTATATTAGAAATATGTTTTATTTTGCACAGCCTATCTATTTACCCAGTTTTTATAGAACATGTGCAAGAAGTCATAGTTTATGCATTCACTGTCCAGTCCGTAGTCCTCCAGTTAATGAACGAAAATAGTAGTTGGAGATAGGCAGCTGCAATAGTGCTGCTTGGGTGCCCTATTTACAGACACTTACAGTATCTAATGCTAATCCCTGCTTGAGCCCCCCCCCCTACTGTGACTCTGGCCTTATGTGTCAGTGGGTTTCTCTATATCACTTCCAGTTTATTAGATGCACTCCAGCCCTGATAAGCTTTCTACACAGGATAAGGGTTTTGGCTGTGGGTATCCCCCACGGAGTACCTAGGAGATAGCAGTTTACAGCGAGAGATCCATCCCAGTCAGTGATGACGCAAACAGACAGACAGGGAATCAGAAATAACTGGAAATTTTGATTTCTGTAAAGACTTATTAAGAAACTCTCAACCCGAGTATATACAGTTAGTTCCAATGAGTATGGATTAACATCACATGCCCCTATACCTATAAATATTTCCCGTTTTTCGCGGGACAGTCCAGATTTTGACAGCTCAACCAGCAGTCCCGGACTCTTACGGAAATGTTCCGATTTTCTCTTTGAACTCCTGCAGTAAACAGCCAGAAAATTACAATATTTCTGAAACTGAATTGGCTTTTGGCAGAGATCCCAGAATTTGTAGCAGTTGCACTTTGATACATTTGTTACAATGTAAGATAATTTAGGAGAATTCAACCTGTGGGGAAAAAAACCCGTACCCCCCAGGCTACCCCCCGGGAAATGCCCCATACTCCATACTTACCCCTCGGCGCAGATTCTTCCGTCTTCCAGCTCCTCTGTAAGCTGACTGGGAGATCGGTATTTCTGCGCATGCGCAGTTGGAGCAGTTTGCCGGTTTGCAAAACTGCGCATGAGCGGAATTACATGGAAATTGCCGATCTCTCAGTCAGCTTACTGAGGACGAGGAAGATGGATGCGTGCAACTCCACTGGAAGAATCTACGGCAAGGGGTAAGTATGGCGTATGGGGTATTTCCCCGGGGGGTAGTTAACCTGGGGGGAGGGGGGAGGTCTACCTGGGGTGGGGGGTACAGGTTTTTTCCCCACAAGTTGAATTCTCCTTTAAAATAAGCAAAGAAGCAATTGTAACTATTTGAGATAAGCAGGTCTCTTGGGGAAACTGTGACTTGCAGCTTAAAGGGGCAATTCACCTTCATTAGCAAAACTGTAATAACACATAAAAACCACAGAAATGTGTTCACTTTCCATAACCTGCCAAATTTTGTAAAATGGACATGGTTCCCTTCGCGCACCCAAACTTTTTGTCCCTCTTTCTATTTTCAAAATGTTGGGAGGTCTGCCTACTCTGGTGGCAACCCTACGCCAACCCTCCCAAATGTCTGCTCGCTTGTAAATGAAGACTTGGTTTCCCACCTCTAAAATCAAACAAAATGATTTCCCCTTCATTGGGTGGCCTTATACTAGAGTATACCAGAGTTGGCGAAACCTCACTAATAGTAATAGGGAATGTTGTACAAATGCCGCTCCCTTCTGCCACTTACTTGTGTCCCAGAAACACACCTTATTATTCCCTTGATTGGAAAAGGATCATTGCTGTGTGGGCGGGCAGAAGAATTTCATGTATTTACAACTTGTCTGCAAGCCGAGAACATAAGAGCTTGTTTCCATAATCTCATTCTCCAGATGACGAACTCGACAAGAAAAAAAAACTTCCTTATATAATCTCTCTGCAAACACTGAATACAGCTGTAACCATCAGCCAGTAACAACTATATGCAGAACTATATATACATTTCTATACAGTATATATATATTAGGGATGCACCGAATCCACTATTTTGCATTCAGCCGAACCCCCGAATCCTTCACGAAAGATTCAGCAGAATACTGAAGTGAATCCTAATTTGCATATCCAAATTAGGGGTGGGAAGGGGAAAATATTTTTACTTCCTTGTTTTGTGACAAAAAGTCACGCGATTTCCCTCCCCACCCCTGATTTGCATATGCAAATTAGGATTCGCTTCGGTCAAGCAGAAGGATTCGGCCTAATCCTGCTGAAAAAGGCAGAATCTTGAACCAAATCCTGGATTCGGTGCATCCCTAATATATATATATATATATATATATATATATATATATATATTATATTTACATAGAAATGAAGACCGGTTTAAATGCGGGCACCAGGTATAATATATATATATATTATATATTATACATGGTGCCTGCACTCGAACCGGTCTTCATTTCTTTATGGGTGCAGGGTCAATGGGAAAAAGAACATTTACTGGGTTTTTACTGTCAAAGAACCCATGGCACCCACAACCCTTTACACTGCCACCTAAGTGCTTTAGTCCAACCTGTTTAATATAAAATCACCCTATTCCATCCCCTTGAAAGATGCCACGTTAGTGTTCTATTTCTAGTCTAGTCCACTGCTTGCAGGGGTGTAACTACAGAGGAAGCAGACACTGCGGCTGCAGGGGGGCCCAGGAGGTAAAGGGCCACGTGAGACCCTAATTAATGCATCATTTTAATATATATTGGTAAAACAGGACGACCTCTGGTGAGTTTGGGGGGCCCGGTAACATCTAGTAATACCACTGGGGAACCCCATCCAACAGTCTGTTAAGCCTTCACTTAATCAGTTTGGCCGATGCTGAATATAACTGTAGAAAAGAAAAGGCACTAAGCGCCTTGTGTCTCCCTCACTGAATTTAGTAAATGTGCAATGCAGAGATCACTGAGGTGCATCAATAGAAGGAAGGTCCACGTAGACATTTACTTGAGGAGTCCCGTGTTTCTATGGTCCATTTGCAGCCATGTAATGTACCAGCAAAGCACCAATGACAAGGCTGTGACAGGCTGCCATAGGACCGTGGACTTGATAAATGATCCCGATCCGACAAGAACTGAACTACGCACCACGGAGATGATGGAGACGTCAGGCACTTGGTAAGGAACAAAGAACTTGTGACCTTCTCCTAGTTATGGAAGCATAACAGATCAAACAAAACTTCATTGGTGATATAGTATGGAGCACCACTGCTCTTTTCTGAAGAACCGGCCCAACATTGGGTCTTGCTACTACTAATGTTCCTTATTCACTGAGCTGTCACCACTCTATGGTTTTCTTGTAGTTGCTAAAATGTCCAAAACCTTTGTTCCTGGCATGTGGTACTGCCTATGTGTTTTCTAACAGCAATGACCACAAACCAAGTCAATAGAACAGCGGTCCCCAACCTTTTTTTACTCGTGAGCCACATGAATCTAAAAAAGAGTTGGAGAGCAACACAAGCATGAACAATTCCATGGGGATGTCAATTAAGGGCTGTTGTTGGCTGTTTGGTAGCCCCTTCATGGACTGGTAGTCTACAGAAGGCTCTATTTGGCAGAACACCTGTTTTTTATGCAACCAAAACTTGCCTCCAAGCCGTGAATTCAAAAAGAAGCACCTGCTTTGAGGCAACTGGGAGCAACATCCAAGGGGTTGGTGAGCAACATGTTGCTCGCGAGCTACTGGTTGGGGACCACTGCAATAGAAGATCCAAATTCCAAGATGGACGACATTGAACGCAACACTGCTTTGAAGAAACAAAACTGGTGGTACTGGTGGCGAGCGCCAGACAATATGGAAGGTATTTGGCACATCCATTGCTGCTATTTTCTAGTGGAGCAATTCAGTGACTGAGCCAGAAAAGTGTTGCTTTTAGCTGTGCACAACGATGTAAACCCATTATATCCCACAAACTGATTGTGGCTGGTTAGAATGTCAGCAGATTCGTTTATTCACTTTCTTTAATTGGCTCCAGTCCTGTGGGTTTGTCTGGAGCTTTGGGGAAAGAATGACACACAGTGATCCGGAATATCATGTATCTGGTGATTGTTGTCTTGAAAATACCGGGGTGATAAGAAATGAAGACAGTAATGGATTCATAAAGTACCCAGGATTTATAAACCTGCAGATCCCTGGCCACATATTACTCACAGGGGGTGCTGGTTTGGCTAGGGATGCACTGAATCCACTATTTGGGATTTGGCCGAATCCTTGGTGAAAGATTCGGGCCAAATACCAAACCGAATCTGAATTTGCATATGCAAATTAGGGTCAGGAAAGGAAAAAGTGGAAAAATTCTTATTTTGTGATGAAAAGTCACATGATGTCCCTACCAGCCCCTGATTTACATATGCAAATAAGGATTTGGATTCGGTTTGGCCAGGTACAAGGATTCCCGGCTGAATCCCGAACCGAATCCTGGATTCAGGGCATCCCTAGTTCTGGCCTCAATGGATAATAATCTGAGAGCCCAAATGCTGACCAATGTTGACCTGTATATGGCCAACTTTAAAGGGATACTGTCATGGGAAAAAAACATTCTCCAGCAGAATTCTGCACTGAAATCCATTTCTCAAAAGAGCAAACAGATTTTTTTATATTCAATTTTGAAATCTGACATGGGGCTAGACATTTTGTCAATTTCCCAGCTGCCCCTGGTCATGTGACTTGTGCTCTGATAAACTTCAATCACACTTTACTGCTGTACTGCAAGTTGGAGTGATATCATCCCCTCCCTTCCCCCCCCCCAGCAGCCAAACAAAAGAACAATGGGAAGGTAACCAGATAGCAGCTCCCTAACACAAGATAACAGCTGCCTGGTAGATCTAAGAACAACACTCAATAGTAAAAACCCATGTCCCACTGAGACACATTCAGTTACATTGAGAAGGAAAAACAGCAGCCTGCCAGAAAGCATTTCTCTCCTAAAGTGCAGGCACAAGTCACATGACTTGGGGCAGCTGGGAAATTGACAAAATGGCTAGCCCCATGTCAGATTTCAAAATTGAATATAAAAACATCTGTTTGCTCTTTTGAGAAATGGATTTCAGTGCAGAATTCTGCTGGAGTAGCACTATTAACTGATGCGTTTTGAAAAAAACATGTTTTCCGATGACAGAATCCCTTTAAATTTGCCAGCGATCATCTTCCACTTGTATGTACCAAAAGTGTCCTCAGGCATGGTCTTCAAATGTTGGCAGCAATTATATAGTGGGTCTCCAACCCCTCTCAATTAATCTAGAGGAAAGTGTAATATTGGCCATGCTCAGGTATGGTGCGGTGTAACTGAATAGATAATGAGTCTTGTGCACTTCAGCAACACCTGGGCCATTAGATAGAGGAGCTTTGTAGATGACGTATGTTGTAACAGCTCTAGTGGAAAACCTAACTGTATTATGCCAGTGGGTTCCATACACACAAATACAGTTTAGATGGACCTGGCTTGTAAGATACACTGTATAAAAGAAATCTGAGTGTGTGGCCAGCTTAAGGCCTGTTCCTGATTTGACAAATGGATCTGCCTTAATCTCCCCCATCTTCCCTGTATAATGTTGCAGGCCCACCCAGGATAAGCAATGAGAAACCCAGAGGCCAGTGAGTATAGACTGAACCATTCCTGCCCAGATGGGGTGTTCCGTGATGGAACACGTCTGTTTGCCCGTATGGCCTGCCAAAACACAAAGCAATGTTTTCTTTTTTTCTTTTTCATTCTTCTCTCTGTCCCTAAACTTCCTCCCACAACTATCGGCCCTCCAAATACGCCAATCTGCAGTGGCCGGTGGCCAAGGAAAATAAACTCAGCCATGGAAATCTGCTCGGTGAGCATGTAAACATAAATAATAGCTGAAGTGCAGGAATATTCATAATGTTTCACACAGTGCCCCTACAAACTACAACTCCCATCATCCTCCCTCCAGCTGTTGTCAAACTACAACTTGTTGCACTACCTCCTCATCATCGCTTGATAGCTGAACGGTATTCTGTGGGTGTTCTCTTATAGTGTTGGTGCACCCGCAGGTTCGGTTATTGCTTAGAAACACTAACTGCCACCTTTTGCCACCAGTCAAGCTCCATTAGCCTGGCACATGTGCTGCTTCTATGGGGATTATACAGACACAATTTGTGCCCTCTATTTGCATTCAGAACCTCATCTGGTGGACCTGGTACAGGTATGGGACCTGTTATCCAGAATGCTCAGGACCTAAAGTTTTCCAGATAACGGGTCTGTAATTTGGGTCTTCATCCCTTAAGTCTACTAGAAAATCATGTAAACATTAAATAAAGCCAATAGGCTGGTTTTGGTTCCAATAAGGATGAAATATATCTTAGTTGGGATCAAGTACAAGCTACTGTTTTATTATTACAGAGAAAAAGGAAATACTTTTTAAAAATTTGCATTATTTGGATAATATGGAGTCTATGAGAGACGGCCTGCCCGTAATTCAGAGCATTCTGGATCACGGGTTTCTGGATAATGGATCCCACACCTGTAGTACCTTCTTGTCTAACAGCCCTGCTGCATTGGGTTTATATAATAGAGGAATGGGACCTGTTATCCAGAATGATGAGGACCTGAGGTTTTCCGGATAAGGGATCTTTCTGTAATTTGGATCTTCATACATTACATCTACTAGAAAACCGTGTAAACATTAACTAAACCCAATAGGCTGCTTTTGCTTCCAATAAGGATTAATTATATCTTCATTGGGATCAAGTACAAGCTACTGTTTTATATTACAGAGAAAAAGGAAATCATTTTAAAAAGTATGGATTGTTTGGATAAAATGGAGTCTATCAGAGATGGCCTTCTGGATGATGGGTTTCTGGATAACAGATCCCACACCTGTAGTACCTTCTTGTCTAACAGCCCTGCTGCAATGGGTTTATATAATAGAGGCATGGGACCTGTTATTCAAAATGTTGGGCATCTGAGGTTTGGATCTTCATACTTTAAGTCTACTAGAAAATCAAGTAAACATTAAATAAAACCAATAGGCTGGTTTTCATTCCAATAAGGATTAATTATATCTTAGTTGGGATCAAGTACAATCTACTGTGTTATTATTACAGAAAAAAAGCAAATTGTTTTTAAAAATTTGGATTATTTAGATGGGATTTTTTGGATAATTTGGAGCTTTCTAGATAATGGGTTTCCAGGTAACAGATCCAACACCTATAGTACCTTCTTGTCTATCAGCCCTGCTGCAATGAGTTTATATAATAGAGGCATGGGACCTGTTATCCAGAATGCTGGGGACCATAACTGTAATAGCAATATAAATAGACTCTTCTTAATTAGGATTCCCTTCCTATTAATGTGCCTAGAACGGTCCCATAAGGAATGATTGTTTTGTATGTAAAACCAACATATGCTGCAAATAATTCATAAAAAGGGAATTAACGAGGTTTCCGGAACACGAGCAGAAACCGTTAAATGTTCTAGAGGGGCTAATTGGAAACATATTACTAGATGGGACCAGGGGAGGGGACTGCGGATGACGTGCTGCCTGATCACAAAACCCAGCAAGGAAAATATGAGTATTGCACTTAACCAGAAATACTTGTGTTACTGCCCTCACTTTCCAGCCAAAGGTTTTTTTTTCTGTTTTCCATTGAGACCCATGGGGGAAAGGCAGTGTTGCGAGGGATTAAAGGCAAAGAGCTGGAGAACAGACACCATGTTATACAATGAAGTGTGTGCAGATATTGTGCAGATTCAGTGACACTGAGGAGTAATTATTAAAGGTAACTAAACAATTTAATATTCTATCGTGGAAGCCAAATCATGCATAAAAGTGCTGGGATTCCAAGATTCAACATATTCCCTAACAGAAGTAGGGATGCAATGAATCCAGCATTCGGTTCTGGATTCAGTCAAGATTCGGGCCTTTTCAGCAGAATTCCTAATACAAAAACTCACGTGA
The DNA here is from genome assembly GCA_038501925.1 of Xenopus petersii. Classification (NCBI taxonomy): domain Eukaryota; kingdom Metazoa; phylum Chordata; class Amphibia; order Anura; family Pipidae; genus Xenopus; species Xenopus petersii. The sequence continues at coordinate 156,924,486 of CM076682.1, read as the reverse complement.
CTTTTCAACACACAAATAAGGAAGTCCAAAATTTTTTGACCCCCTCATCTCCATATTCAGACAAATCTTTCACAAAGGATTTGGGATCAGGCAACAATGCCTCGCGAGTTCCTAGCGCAGCATCTAAAACATAAATTCAGCTCTATTAGAGCAGGAGAGCGAAATTGTGTTCTCTGCCCCCCCCAGACCTGATCCAGCGTGAGTTAAGGTGAGAGTTATGGGGCCACCTCAGGGTGACTTGAGCACCCTAAACACCCCTGTTCAGGAATCGTACAAATCCTAAAATAGTGGATTAACATAAATTTAAATTCTAGGAGAAGTTACCCTTTAAAAATGTGTCCACTATGAATCCTGGGTATTTAGCCAAACAGAATGTCAGCTGTTAAAATCATGTGCATTTTTTTGGATTATATATAGAGGTAAGGGACCTGTTATCCAGAATGCTCGGGAACTGGGGTTTTCCGGATAAAGGATCTTTCCGTAATTTGGATCTTCGTCCCTTAAGTCTACTAGAAAATCATGTAAACATTAAATAAAACCGATAGGCTGGTTTTGCTTCCAATAAGGAATGAATTATATCTTAGTTGGGATCAAGTACAAGCTACTGTTTTATTATTACACAGAAAAAGGAAACCGTTTTTAAAAATGTTAATTATTTGATTATAATGGAGTCTATGTGACATGGCCTTCCTGTAATTCAGAGCTTTCTGGATAATGGGTTTCCCAATAACAGATCCTATACCTGTACTTTTTTTAATGTTATCCTAATCTTAGAGTTGCATCTTCCCAAAAATGCATGAAAATTAAAATATATATATATATATATATATATATATATATATATATATATATATATTTATATATTTATATATATTTATATGTAATTATTGCAATATTATCACATGTAGAGCACAGATCACTCACATCCAAAGACTGTAATTCCAACCTATGTGACTAAACACACTGCAAGTGGCACAAACACATCTGCTACTCTATAAGCTCTCACCAGCTACACAGTGACATCGACATCTGCACCTCTACTGTGGCGTCACTTTTTTGCCGGTCCATAGCCGTGTGGGTTGTATGATTCCAGTCCTTGTTGTTGTTTTTCATTAGAATAGGCCTGACACTGACAATGGAGCAGCTGCCAGCAGGTTTACATTTACGTTAACTTTTAGTATGTTATAGAATGGATAATTCTAAGCAACTTTTCAATTGGCATTCATTTTTTCTTTTTCTTTTTTTTATAGTTTTTGAATTATTTGCCTTCTTCTTCTTCTGACTCTTTTCAGCATTCAAATGGGGGTCACTGACCCCATCTAAAAAATAAATGCTCTGTAAGGCTACACATATATTGTTGTTGCTACTTTATATTACTCATCGTTCTATTCAGGCCTCTCCTATTCATATCCCAGTCTCTTATTCAAATCAGTGCATGGTTGTTATGGTAATTTGGAACTTAGCAACCAGATGGCTGAAATTGCAAACTGGAGAACTGCCGAATAAAAAGCTAAATAACTCAAAAACCACAAACAATAAAAAATGAAAGCCAATTGGAAATTGTCTCAGAATATCACTCCCTACATCATACTGAAAGTTAATTTAAAGGTGAACAACCCCAACTCATGAACAGCAAACAAGAACAGAGACATACAGGAGTACATTCATGTGTTAACTATCTGGAGGCGTTTTGTTTTCTCCTGGTTCTCGCAGCGTCTGGACTGACTCTGACATCCCATAATGGGACTTATTCCATGAAATGCACAGTGACAGCAGTGCATATATTTTCTGGATGCGCAGCACATGAACTGCCACGGTTTCCTAGCAACAGGCGGCTTTGAGAAAACACTCCCAAACAAGCAACTGCATGAGGTCAGCAGACCCCTCTGAGCTGAGAGTCTCTTGTGGAGTTAACTGTTAACTGTGAATCAGATGATGCAGCACAAGGTGAGACGAGGAAAGAGAGAAAGCTGGTGTTTAAAGGACAACTAAAGCTCAACAAGGAATCAGGCTAGAAATGCTTCTGGGTTTCTGTACCAACCCATGGTCCCACAGCCCTTTAGAAGAGAAGATATCTGTCTCTCTAGATACCCCATCTATGACAGATGAACCTCGTTCTCTGCTTGATGATTTCCAACAACACCTAATATATATATATTATATATATGTTTTAGTTCTCTTTTTAAATACGTATAAGAGAATGGACAAATTGCTTGAAAATCATTGGTATTGGAGCAGGTGGATGAGCTCAGGCAGAAAGTCACTTAGGGTAAGAAATTGGGAGTATGACCACCTATTCTCCTAGATACAACTGAAAGCTAGAAGGTCAGTATTTGAGCTGACTTTGTAGTTGCTACTCCAGACAGTGTCGGACTGGCCCACTGGGATACCAGGAAAAGTCCCGGTGGGCCCAGGTGTCAGTGGCTCCTCATGCTGCTAAACATTTGGCCTATTTCATGGCCATTCCCTATTTTTATTAGAACAAAGTGGCTAAATAGATGGAATACCAGGTTATAGTATTATAGTATTTTAAATAAAAGAGATAGGGGAGAATAGAGGTTGAGTGAGGAGAGGAAAAATAATAGAACTGAGAGTGGGCCCCTGGTCTAAGGTTAATTGGTGGGCTCCTAGTCAAAGGTTTTTGGGTGGGCCCCTTGAAGGAGAAAACCTGTGCCACCTCAACATGTGATGTTTACTTATTTTTATGTGCTGAGGTTGTTGTACATAAAAAAAGTGTTCAGTGGGTTTCATTTGTGAATCTGCCATTGTCATTCTACCATTAATTCTGGGGGGTATTATACATGGAATTGCCTATGTGCCATGATCCTGCTATGAATTCTGGGGGGTATTATACGTGGAATCGCTTCCCTATTTTAGGGTAAGGGTAAGGCCAGACAAGGAGATTCGGGGAGATTTTGTCGCCTGGCGACTTATCGCCACATTTTTTGCACGACTATCTCCCCAAACTGCCTCAGCGTCTTTTCCCCATAGGCTACAGCACAAAATCGCCTGCGCTAATGCACACGCGGTGATGCGTTTTCAATAGTCGCTGAATCTCCTCGTCTGGCCTTACCCTTATGCTTGTCTATGTTTTTCTTTTGTGTTTGCATAACTTTTCTTTGTTTTACCTGTTCTATTTTTCTCCTTTCCCTTCTGCCTCCTCCCTGTAAGAAACTTACCCTGGTGGTCTAGTGGTCAGCGGGGTCCACGCCGCGTCCTTGGCGTGGACGCCCACTGCGCCGCTCCTATCCTGCCCTTGCCGGCACCATCTTGGATTATTAGGGCGCGCGCGGCGCCTGTACGCCTCTTAAAGGCGCAGTCGCGCTGGCGTGAGTGCAACGGCGCGAAATTGCGCACGTTTTGGCGCCAATTGGTTCCCTATTTAAGGCCCATTCAGACCTGTAGCCAGTGCCCGTTATACGATCATATCCTGTGGTTTCCTGAGCTTCTTCTACCTGTTTCTGAATTTGCTATCCTGACTGATTATCCGTGTTTGACCCAGCCTGTTCCTGACTACTCTGCATTCTGTATCCTGACCCCTGCCTGCCTACGACAACTCTTCCTGCTTAACCCCTTGCTTGATCACCCGGTTTGACCCCTTGCCTGTTTGACGATTCTGATATCCGCCTGCCTCGACCCAGCCTGTCTGACCATCCTTCTGCCTTATCCAGTCTGTCTGATTATCTGGTTTTGCCTGCCTGACGATTCTGTTATCTGCCTGTCCTGATCCGGTCTGTTCCGTTTCCACCTGACGCCTTGTCCTTGACCTTCTGCCCAAAGACTCTTGCTATCCGTCCGTGCCCCTCTGCCAGCCAGAACTCCTCGCCTTGTACCCCTCGTTAAGTCCAGTGGCACCCAAGTAAGCTGAGGGCTCCTCCCGAAGCCCAACGGTGGTCACACTACTGGTGAAGCCGAGCCGAGACCAGGGTACTTAGCACCTGTTCTGGTATTGGGTGCCGGCCGTGACACTCCCTTTTCCCTCTGGCAGCAATTCCCTTTAATTATGTTAAATAGAACTGGGTAGGATAAGTTGGGCCCTAGTTATCTAGAGAGCAGGCAATGATCAAATTCTTCAGCCCTTGTTCAATTTGTTTTTCCTTTATCTAAATGACTTTTCCGTATATTCCTTATATGTTATTCTTACTTCAAAAAGAAAAAATGTATATTTAATATTGGCATTGCCACTAATTAATATAAATGGAGCGGGCACCGAAAGTTGTTCACCAGGGGGGGCCCTGAAAGTTCCTCTGCAGGGGGGCCCCACAAACTCTAGTTACGCCACTGACCCCCAGAATTATGCCGCCCTAGGTGCGGGCCTTTGTGGCCTTGCCACAAATCAGGGCCTGACTCTGGGTTGAGCTGTCAAAATCGGGACTGTGCCGCGGAAAACGGGGACAGTTGGGATGTATGGTCCTAGGTCCCTGACCCGCCTTCTATCCACACTCTCAGCTCAACCAGCTTCCCCTCTGGTCTGTCCAACTCACTAAGTTTTCTCCTATGTAGCTTAAATGCCACCTGACTCCGCCCCATTTGTGTTATGACTCCGCCTCCTTTGTGTTACGACTCCGTCCCTGACATCACACCCCCACAATAACCCCCAGTCTGGCCAGTATGAAATGAACAAAAAATTGGCAAGATTAATCTCAGGATTGTCAAAAAAAATGTCATATTTGTTCCGACTTATTCAAAACCTAATTTTCCATCATTTTTCTGCCTCTAACGACAATCTTCAAAAAAAGTTGTTAAAAAGAAGGCGGGGCTATTTTGTGTCATATGTACAACCTTTTTGAGAATTAGTTCTACCCACAACATTTTTTACAGACACTTTTTATGCCAAAAATTTTGCGGAATAATGTCGATAGGTTAAAGGGCTGGTTCACCTTTAAGTTAACTTTTAGTATGTAGTATGTAGCAACTTGGCAATTGGTCTTCAATTTTTATTTTATATAATGTTTGAATTATTTGCCTTCTTCTTCTGACTCTTTCCAGCCTTCAAACAGGGGGTCACTGACCAATTATTGTTGCTTTTTATTATTTATCTTTCTACTCAGGTCCCCTCCTATTCCTATTCCAGCCACTGCCTGGTTGCTAGGGTAATTTAAACCCTAGCAACTAGATACGTGCTGCAATTCCAAACTGCAGAGTTGAACACGAAGATAAATACATTTAACAAAACACAAATAATAAAAAATGAAGATCCATTGTAAAACTGTCTTAGAATATCACTCTCTACATCATACTAACAGTTCATTTGTCGTGCTTAAGACAATTTGTACAATTTGCCCAAATATATGAACAACTGTGTATGAAGAGCTTTGCACTAAGCCAGGAATGGCCAAACCAAAGATTTATTAAACTAACAAGGGCTGGAGAATGCCAGATGGTGGAGCTTGGGAATGTGCAGCACTACACACAAATAGCACATTGCTGCCCAATTTATTACACTTATTGGGCCAATTATCTGACATATGTTTGTAAGTATGTTTATATTAGAGTGGTGCCCCCTGTCTGTGCTCCACATCTCACGTTGGATGAATAAATAAAGCCATAAAGCAGGTGCTTAGTACAAGGAACACAGGCCGGTTCTGGTTCAGCCACACACAGAACATTTACTGGCAAGAGAAACAGAGGGAGGGATAGTCACCTGCTTGAAGTTCTTTTTGTGATGGCCGTCCAACAATCCCCCGCACTTGCCCAGCGCTGCCAGATCCTTCATGATGAGCTGGAGGGCTTCCTCTTCGTCTGTAAGGAGAGATCCGGATATGATTATTTGTAGGTATGAGCGTGCCGGATTCCTCATGCACAAACATATAAATATATATATATATTACTCTTGGACTTTATTCCTTGCAGCCAAGATGTTTTGTTTTCTGCTCTGAAGTTTATTCCTTTGTGCTCTGAGCTCAAACTACCCTGAACCTTTGGAAACAACATCAGTACAGAAATGACAATTAGGGGAAATAGCAGCCAATTGGAATGCCCTATCCTGGCACTTAAAGTTAGCTTTTAGTATGACATAGACTAGATAATTCAAAGCAAAGTTTCAACTGGTCTTCATTTTTTTCTTTTTTTACAGTTATTTAATGATCTGCTTTTTTCTTCTGACTCTTTCCAGCTTTCACTGACCCCGGCAGCCAAACAACTATTGTTCTGTGAGGCTAAAAATTTTTTTGTAAAAGGGGTTGTTCACCTTCCAAACACTTTTTGCAATCCAGTTGTTTTTAGATTGTTCCCCAGAAATTCATTATAATTAGAAACATGGTCAGAGGCATAATGGCACAAGGTTAAGAAACACCCAAAAATGAAAAGCAGCTGTGTTAATGTCTCTGGATACCTAATGGCAGAACCCTGTGCCAGCGCACTGTAAATTGGGTATGAGCCCCTGCAGGGTCGGACTGGGGGCCCCGGGGCTGCTTTCTCAAGTCTGCCCTCTGGTAGAGTCCTTTGCGGATCCATTTTTTGGAACCCGGACCCGCATTCTTACCCACTTGGACCTGCTATCCGACCCCATCCGCAACTTATCCGCAACCAGGGCCACCAATAGAAATCACGGGGGCCCCGTACAACAACATTTTTGGGGCCCCCTGGGCCCCGCCCACACTGACGACCAAGCTCCACCCCATATCCCGCCCACTCCACTTCGCAGTTAAAAGACCACACAGACATCAGCGCTAAAAAAGTAACCCCCCCACACACAAGTTGTAAAAAGCTATTGATGGTCAGGGCCCCCTTATAAAAAATTGGGGCCCCAAAAAAAAAAAATTTAAAAAAAAAACATTGGTGGCAGGGGCCCCCTTATAAGTTAAAAACAAATTGGGATCCCAAAAAAAATGTAAAAAAACATTTTTTTTGAAAAAAGCTGGTGGCAGGGCCCCCTTATAAGTTAAAAACAAATTGGGGCCCCAAAAAAAAATTTGAAAAAAAAATATTTTTTTTTGAAAAAAAACCATTGGCGGCAGGGGCCCCCTTACAAGTTAAAAAAAATTGGGGCCGCCAAAAAAAAATGTTTTAAAAAAAAGATTGGTGGCAGGGGCCTATAGAATATTAAAATAATACATTGGTGGTCAGGGGATTAAAAAAAAAAAAAAAAACACACAAACTGGTGTTCAGTAGAATTGAACTCACGGCTTCAGTACTTCAACTTCGCCTCCTTTCGTGACTTCGGGTCTTTTCACCGCTTCAGGACTTCAATTTCGGCTGTTTTCGTGACTTCGGGTCTTTGCGCCGCTTCAGGACTTTGGCTTCGGCTGTTTTCGTGACTTCGGGTCTTTTCGGCGCTTTGTGACTTCGGGTCTTTCCGGCGCTTCGGGACTTCGGCTTTTTCCGTGACTTCGGGTCTTTTCGGCGCATTGGCTTCGGCTTTTCAGCACCTCCGCAAGAGGCAACGCAAGAGGCAAGACGTACGGCTCGGGCGCTCGTAAGGGGGGCCCGGATCTTCAAAAAATGCAGCGCTGCCGGGCCCCCCATCATGCCCGGGCCCGGTACGCTTGTCCCCCCTGTCCCCCCCTGATGGCGGCTCTGTCCGCAACCCGGACCCGCGACCCGCTGACCATCAAGAATCAGGAAGTGCTGTCATTGTAAACTGGAAGTGGCATCATCGGAAGTAGGTATTCACCGAATCCACTATTTTGGATTTGGCAGAACCCCCGAATCGTTCACTAAAGATTCAGCTGAATACCGAACCGAATCCGAATCCTAATTTGTATATGCAAATTAGTGGTGGGAAGGGGAAAACATTTTTTACTTTTTGTTTTGTGACACGAAGTCACACGATTTCCCTCCGCACCACTAATTTGTATATGCAAATTAGGATGCGGTTCGGCTGAAAAAGGCCGAATCCCAAACCGAATCCTGGATTAGGTGCATCCCTAATCGGAAGTAGGCGTGATCATAAAAAAGGAGTAAAAATCTCTATTGAGAAGACCCTCAGAACCGCTGACCTGCAGCTATACCCGCACTTGGAAATGCAACCCGCAGGGTACCGCAGGTGTTTGCAGGTAACCCATGGGTACCCGACCCGCTGCAGGACTCAACCCTCTGGGCCCCAACCCTGCACCCCCGATTATCCTCTGTTATCATTTACAGCACTGCAGTATGAAAAAGACTAAACAGCATGAATAGGGGAGAGGGATGTATACACAAGCAAGGTCTCGAGCTGCAAGTGTATGTCAACAGGGAACAAGGGGTTACATTCATGTGAGCGGCACTTACTATGTTGATAAAGGAACGGCTTTCTGGAAACAGCGGGGGCAAAAACAGGCTGAATACTTCCAGGAATTGCAGCAAAAAAAATACATTCTCCATAGCATTAAGTGTACGTAAGCCGTTCCATACAGAATATTAGGATAACAGGTTTGGGGTCTTTTATGCAGAACTACTTGGGATCTGGGGGTTTCCTTCCCTAATGTGCAATACGGCTAATAAATTGTCACCAACACGGATATATGCAACTTATGTGTTAATAATACAGGTATGGGATCCGTTATCCAGAAACCCGTTGTCCAGAAAGCTCAGATTTGCAGGAAGACATCTCCATAGACTCCATTATAATCAAACAATCCAAAATGTTTAGAAATGATTTCCTTTTTCTGTGTAATAATAAAACAGTGCCTTGTACTTGATCCCAACTAAGATATAGCTAAAGGGATGGTTCACCTTTAAGTCAACTTTTAGGATGTGATAGGATGACCAATTCTAAGCAATTTTTAAATTGGTAGTTATTATTTATTTTTTTTTACCATTTTTTAATGATTTGCCTTTTTCTTCCGACTCTCTCCAGCTTTCAAATGACCCCATCTGAAAAACAAATGCTCTGCAAGGCTACAAATGTATTGTTATTACTACTTTTTATTACTCTTCTTTCTATTCAGGCCTCTCCTATTTATATTCCAGTCTCTTATTGAAATCAGTGCATGGTTGCTAGGGTAATTTGGACCCTAGCAACCAGATTGCTGAAATTGCAAACTGGAGAGCTGCTGAATAAAAAGCTAAATATTAAACAAGTAATAAAAAATGAAAACCAATTGCAAATTGTCTCAGAATATCACTCTCTACGTCATACTAAAAGGTAAACAACCCCTTTAATAAATATGTCCCGAAATACCTGTCTATAAGTTGCTGAGCTAGCTGCTGGCTTTTTAAAGAATTTTAAAGACAACTTCCCCTTTAATGTGTGGGAGCTGCCATACTTCTTGATCTATTATAAAATAAGAAATATTATTAACTGAGGAAACACCGTCTGTCATAGGTCCATTTCTAATGGCGACTGATTTACCAAGCAATTACTTTCTAGCAAACTCACCCAGACACATGGCACCAAACCACACAACGCTTTGCTCTATAACTGGTCAGATTTGCTTTGTAAGTGAGATTTACATTGCACAAGTAGCACAGCTTTTGTTCACCAGGGGATTATGGGTGTTGTAGTCTGCGGCCTGACCACATTATCCAAACTGTATTACTTAGCCCTTATAATGTGAGATCTGTTATCTGGAAACCCATTATCCAAAAAGCTCTGAATTACAGAAAGGCCGTCTCCCGTTTGACTCTATTTTATCCAAATAATCCAAATTTTTAAAAAATGATTTCCTTTTTCTCTGTAATAATAAAACAGTAACTTGTTCTTGATCCCAACTAATTAATCCTTATTGGAAGCAAAACCAGCCTATTGGGTTTATTTAATGTTCATAGTTTCTAGTAGACTTAAGATATGGAGATCTTAATTACAGAAGGATCCATTATCCAGAAAACCCCCAGTCCTGAGCATTCAACAGGTCCCATACCTGTATATACTGTTTGCTGCTCCACCTGGCTGACCTATTACCTGCTCCTTTTTATAATGTTAAATCAATGGTCAGTCAGTCTGTTTTAAGCTCAGGACTAAAGGGTAAGTAACCACTACCCTATAAATTGCAGAACCAACTTCTCAGTTGGATTCTTGTTAAGAATAAGAAAGTAATAAGGAAGCCACTTATCGTGGGGATCATTTTAGTATAGAAGTCAGCGGGAGCTGTCAACAGTAACAAATTCTCCCAATGTGGCTTTCAAGGGTTAATCTGCTGTAGCATAAGGAAAATGTCTCAGCCAAGGCAAGCAGTACAGCAGCACCCACTCATAAGCAGTAAAGCATGAATGCAGACAATACCCTGTGCACATGATTTCCAATTAGGCTTGCCGGCCAATGATCCCAATGTTATTAATAGGGAAAAAAGATAAATAAACCCTAGAACCCCTTATGACAACTTTGACTATTACAATGACATATTGGGGTGCCTGCCTTATTATGGAGGGCCCCGTCCAGAGGTGTAACTACAAAGGAACCAGACCCTGTGATTGGAGGCCCAGGACTGTAGGGGGCCCAGTATGGCCCTAAATAAAAAGCAATTACAATCCTGGTAGAATAGATCAACTTTCCAATGTTTTGTGTTTGCTGTGGGGCCCAGTAACATCTAGTTATGCCACTAACTCTCCTAACTCCAGATACAGAAACTATTCAAAACCAGGAACACAAAAAATGTAAGTAGTGATTGCCCAATATCCTGAGGCCGGAGCCCGAAAGAAGAATCGACAGTTTCGGAGACACCACACAAAACATATCAATAATGCAAGCGATTCGGCATGTCGTACTCACCACTGTCTCTCCGGCGGGAACAGAATGAGCCTCACGTACACCGATGCGACGCTCGCAAGTCACCCCGAGAAACCACTGCACTGATTTCTCATTCCAGGAGACGCCGGTGACTCAGCGGCATGTGGCCATTTTTTTCAAGTCATATTTTGTCATCAGAAAGGAGAACTGCTTTCTCTGACAGAATCACGTCATATTAGGAATTGGGGATTTTCTACAGAATTGACTTACATTTAAAGGGAAACAACAACTTTTGGCTCCTTTTGCTGGTTATATTATTCGCTAACTTCATTTATTTTGATATTTTTAGATAGGGATGCTTCGAATCCACTATTTGGGATTCGGCCGAATCCCCGAATCCTTCTTGAATGATTCGGCCGAATACCGAACCGAATCTGAACCCTAATTTGCATATGCATATGCAAATTAGGGGCAGGAAAGGGAAAAGTGGAAAAAATTCGAAAAGTCACATGATTTCCCTACCTGCCCATAATTTACATATGCAAATTAGGATTTGGATTCGGTTCGGCCAGACAGAAGGATTCGGCCGAATTCGAATCTTGCTGAAAACGGCCGAATCCTGGATTCGGTGCATCCCTATTTTTAGATCAACTCATAATGTGTGTGAGTCAAGAGTCCGGTCCTTCTGTCCCACCTTCTGTCCAAAACCCACGCATCTGCACGTCCCGAGAATGTAGGGTTACCACTATTTCCTAATATGCCTAGAAATGTATTTTATATACTTAACTAACTGTACCAGCACAGTAATGATTCAGGCCTTCAAAGTTGTCCCCAGCATCTCCCCTTAGATCTTGTTAGGAATTGTTTGTGTGTCAGTGGCACTGCACATGCTCAGTGAGCTCTGGGCTGCTGGTGAGAAGCTGAGCTTAGGGGTGGGAAATCAAGCAGAAAATGAGGTTCATCTGCTGTAGAAGTGGATACTACAGGGCTGATGATTAAATTCTGATGCAGACTGCACTGATTTCAAAGATTTAATACCATGTCAATCTGAACTAAACAGCTTTGTATTATGACTTTTACATTGTACATACCTTTTGTGTATTTTAAATCTCTAAGCTCAGTAAGTGACAGCAGCACAGAGCATGTGCAGTGAATCAGCAGAAAAGAAGATGGGGAGCTACTGGGGCATCTTCAGACACACAGATCTTTACTGTTAAAGGGCTGTGGTTGCCTTGGGCTGGTACAGAAGCACAAAACATAATGTACAACATTTCTAGCTACCGGTACTTCTTTAGCTAGTCTTTAGTTCTCCTTTACTACTACTGGTGTCAAGCCTCACTTTACTGGTAAGATTGATGCAATACCAGCCTAGTGGCATCTCTAATAAAAAGGCCATTATTTTCTGATAGATAATTGAAGCAGACATTGGATGTGCTGGGCTGTGGGGTATAGTTCAGTCTCCTTGCAGCCCAGCACAACTATCAGCTCAGCCAACATCAGGAGCAGCCTATGAAAGAAGACTCCAAGTCTCATACAATAGGAAAATAAAGCCAATCCTTCTGTCCTACTGGCTGTCCTTTTTTTAAAAGCCTCTCTCACTTATAAATAGTTCTGAGCTTTCATATACAATTTGATTCTCCCTATAGTAGCGTCCGGGAAGCTATAGTCTAAGCAACAACTGGTTTTCTTTATGTATTTTTTTTTTTTTGCTTTAGAATTAGGGATGCGCTGAATTCCTATTTTTGGGATTTCGGCGAGACCCTGAATCTTTCAGGAAGGGTTCATCTTTGCATATGCAAATTAGGGAAGGGGAAATAATTACTCCTGCATGAACAAAATGTTGATTCCCCTTAAAGGAGAACTAAAGCATAACTAAAAAAAGTAGGTAGAAATGTTGTATATTATGTTTTGTGCTTCTGTACCAGCCCAAGGCAACCACAGCCCTTTAGCAGTAAAGATCTGTGTCTCCAAAGATGCCCCAGTAGCTCCCCATCTTCTTTTCTACTGATTCACTGCACATGCTCTGTGCTGCTGTCACTTACTGAGCTTAGGGACCCACTCACAATATACAGTACACATAGAATAGAAATGTCACAATATAAGGCTGATTAGTAATTAATACACATAATTACTACATGGCAGCACAGAAACCAGTGCAATTAGCATCAGAATTTAATAATCAGCAAACCTGTAGCATCAGCTTATATTACAGCCAGGGAAGCTCATTTTCTGCTGGATAATTAGTGACGAGCCCTAAGCTTAGCTTCTCAACAGCCAATCAGAGCCCACTGAGCATGTGAGTGTCACAGACACTTTCCAAGATGGTGACCCCCTGTGACAAGTTTGAAGTCCTGGATCATTGCTGCTATTGACAAGCTGAAACTTTAGCCTCGTGCAATACGTTCAGTTTATAAAATATGCCATTTTTAGCCACATCCATTTTTTGGGTTTAGTTCTCCTTTAAAGGTTCAGGTTTGGTTTGGCTCTAGGATTCAGGCAAATCCTGCTGAAAAAGGCTTGGGCTCCAAATCAAGGATTGGTGCATCGCTTCTTAGGATTAATGGGGTTGTTCACCTTTGAGTTAACTTTTAGTATGATGTAGAGAGTGATATTCTGAGAAAATTTGCAATGGGTTTTCATATTTGTGGCTTTTGAGTTATTTAGCTTTTTATTCAGCAACTCTCCACTTTGCAATTTCAGCCATCTGGTTGCTAGGGAAATCCCATAACTTTTAGTCACAAAACAAGGAAGTAAAAAATGTTTTCCCCTTCCCACCCCTAATTTGCATATGCAAATTAGGATTCGGTTCGGTATTCGGCCGAATCCAAAATAGTGGATTCGGTGCATCCCTACCTGAAAAGAAAGATGAGTAATAAAAAGTAGCGCATTTGTTTTTTTAGACCTTAGTGGAAAGCTGGAAAGAGTCAGAACAAGGCAAATCATTTTACAAGTATAAAAAATAAATAATGTAGACCAATTGAAAAGTTGCTTAGAACTGGCCATTCCGTAACCTACTACAGTTAATTTAAAGGTGAAGCAGTCCATTGAAACCAGTGGCTGACATGGAGGTGCTGCAATGGGCTCTTGTATAGGAACATCGTGTAACTGATATGAACAATATGCCGTCCAAGTGCAGTTTCATGGCCAGGAATGTAAATAATAACCTGGAGATAAGATGTTTGTACAGTGACGTTCTCTTTTATAATCTCTTGTGAGAACTCTGACATTGAACACTGAGCTGAAATATGCGGATTCCATAAAGATGTGACATGATGGCATGCAATATATAGTCAATAAAGTGCCCCCTATTGTAAAGTATAAGGATATTATAAGTCACGAGGAGTTTCATGACCATATAAAAGCACATGGCAGAAGTTTTTATACAGGTCGTGGAACTCTGAGGTAACTTCTAATATCCTCATATTTTGCAACAGGGGATACTTTATTTATTATAATACACAAGTTTCAGTGAGTCATGTGACAAAATGACATCACTACTCACTGTTTATAACTGATGACATCACTAGTCACCGTTTTTAAGGATATCATTTACAATACATTCATGGCTTTTGTGTATTATACACACATTTAGGGGCCGATTCACGAAGGGTTGAATATCGAGGGTAACCCTCGATAGAACTAAAATCGTTCGACTTCGAATATCGAAGTCGAAGGATTTTGCGCAAATCCTGCGATCGATCGATCAAAGGATTTTTCATTCGATCGAACGATTAAATCCTTCGAATCGAACGATTCGAAGGATTTTAATCCAACGATCGAAGGAAAATCCTTCGATCAAAAAATCCCAGGTAAGCCTATGGGGACCTTCCCCATAGGCTAACATTGACTTCGGTAGCTTTTAGCTGCCGAAGTAGGGGGTCGAAGTTTTTCTTAAAGAGACAGTACTTCGACTATCGAATGGTCGAATAGTCGAACGATTTTTAGTTCGAATCGTTCGATTTTCGTAGTCGAAGTAGCCCATTCGATGGTCGAAGTAGCCCAAAAAAACTTCGAAATTCGAATTTTTTTTAATTCGAACCCTTCACTCGAATTTAGTGAATCGGCCCCCTAATGTACATCTAAAATGTAACCTGTTTCTATAGAACAGTGGCGTAAGTAGTGGCGCCGAGGCTTCTAAATATCATGTCCTTTTTACAAAATTTTTGCAGGTTATGGAAAGTCTGAACATATTTCTGAGGGTTTTAGGGTAAGGTTTTAGGCGTTATTACAGTTTTGCTACTGAAAGTGAATTGCTCTTTAAGCTGCAAGTCACAGTTCTCCCAAGAGACCTGCTTATCTTAAATAGTTACTATTGTTTCTTTGCCTATATTAAATTGTTACAATTGTATCTAAGTGCCGGTGCTGAGTATTCTGGGTTCTCTGCCAAAAAAGCATCTTGTTTAAATAAGTTTTAGAAACTTTATATCGTCACTGCTGGAGATCAGGACATTTCAGCAAGAATCAGCGACTGCGAGCTGAACTGTCAAAATCGTGACTGTCTGCGAAAAACAAGAGACCATTGGGAGGTATGGGTGTGTTTTTGTTAAAACATGGGCATTGGAATCTATAAGAGGCGAAGATTAACATGAATTATTAATGATGCCTCCTAGACTACAACTCCCAGAATTCCCCTGTGGGGGCTGGAAGCTGCAGGTTGAAAAGCCATTGGAGATTCTTTACTCTATATATAAGTGCACTTTAAGTACAGGTAGGGTTGCCACCTGGCTGGTATTTTACCGGCCTGGCCGTTAAAAATGATGCTTGACGCCAATGTTATTAATAGAGGAAAAATAAAATAAAGGAAAGCCGGTATTTCTTTTCCAGAAAAGGTGGCAAACCTAAGTACAAGTATGAGACCTGTTATCCAGAATGCTTGGGACCTGGGGTTTTCCGAATATGGGGTCTTTCTGTTATTTGGATTTCCATACCTTAAGTAAGTACTGTTTTATTATTACAGAGAAAAAGGAAATCATTTTTAACATTTTGAATTATTTGATTTAATTAGAGTCTACGGGAGAAGGCTTTCCTTAATGGATCCTATACCTGTAACACATTTCCCCATTTCAACTGGCGAATCCATCTGACGGTCAGTAACAGAACAGCACCACCACTGATACATTGCAAATACAACTCTGATGTTTAAAATGTACGAACACTTGAACAAAGAGTCTTGCATATAGCCCACCATATATACATATATATTTATATACATACACATCCCATACCCTATATATATCACACATATATATATATATACAGTCACTCTCGGCCGGACAACTGGGCATAAAAGACAGATATTTGCTATGACAGCTCAGTGGTTACTTATTTATATATTTTTCCCAGGGTAGTCAGGGATACCAAACAAACAGAAGGGGACAGGCAAGGTGCTGGAAGAGCTGACAATTGCTCACTTGAGTTATGTATAGACAATTTACAAGGGCTGAACTTGCACCCAGTCCTGGGACTTCAGGAATCCAAGGGCAGAGCAGCAGCCAGTGCCTCCTTACATCAACAGAATGCTTTGCAGGAAATAAAAAGTAAACCGACTGCTATAAATACATGAGTATCAGTCAGAATAAAGGGCAGGAATAGAACAGACCGGCACTAGGGGCCATTTATCAATAGCTGAGACACCAGGCTGTATGCAGTGGATGTTGTTTGCAGTGTATATTGTATTCAGTGTATATTGTATTCAGTGTATATAGTATTCAGTGTATATTGTATTCAGTGTATATTGTATTCAGTGTATATTGTATTCAGTGTATATTGTATTCAGTGTATATTGAGATTTTATGAAATATGAGATTTTAAGTGAGTTTTGAATACAATAAATACTGTGACATGTACTGTATATTTTTTATCTTTAAACCTGGCCCAAAACCCCAGGGTTGTGTAAAGGGATTCTGTCATGATTTTTATGATGTAGTTTTCATTTCTAAATTACACTGTTTACACTGCAAATAATTAACTCCACAATAGCAATGGGTGCAAAAGAGGTGCAACATTTGTGTTCATTTATCCAGCAGGTACGTCTGGGTCTGGGAAAATGTGCAGGGAGTAGCTCTAACAAGCATAAAGCAGCCATATCTTTACTGACGCTCATAGGCCAGGCAGACCCTCTGCACCCTGTACCTGTCGGTCATAACATCTGAAAGACAATCCAGTTACGAGACGGGATGAGAGACGTCTACTCTCCTAGTCCACCAGCCCACACAGTGCTGCCAAATGATGGACAGTTCCTTATACAGCTATGGGACCAGGTCTCCAGAATGCTCAGGACCTGAGGTTTTCCGGATAAGGGGTCTTTCTTTAATTTGGCTCTTCATACTTAAAGTCTACTAGAAAATCATTAAACATTAAATAAACCCGATAGGATTGTTTTGCCTCCAATAAAGATAAATTATACATTTATGGAACGGGTTATATTGGATGCTCGGGACGTGGATTTCCAGATAATGGTTCTTTCTATAATTTGGATCTCCATACCTTAAGTCTATTAGAAAATAATTTAAACATTAAATAAACCCATTATCCTGGTGCCTCCAATAAGGATTACTTTGGATCAAGTCAAAGGTAGTGTTTTATTATTACAGAAAAAAAGGAAATATTTTTTTTTAAATATGGATTATATGGATAAAATGACGTCTATGGGAAATGGCCTTCCCATAATTCAGATCTTACTAGATAACAGGTTTCCGGATAACAGAACCCATACCTGTATCTAAGTTTGGATCAAGTACAAGGTACTGTTTTATTATTACAGAGAAAAAGAAAATCATCTTTAAAAATTTGGATAAACGGTAGACTATGGGAGGCGGCCTTCTTGTAATTCAGAGCTATCTGGATTACAGGTTTCTGAATAACAGATCCCATTCTGTGGCACAAGGACCTGTACCTGTGGGTCCACATGGCAGTTTGGACCTGTTTGTTGCGCTTTGCATTCATGGAAAATCCAAAATAACAACTGCTTGAAAAGGGTTTTCAGGCAATTGCCATCGTGGCCACTGGGAGTTGATGTTGGTGTTGCCAAAGCTCCTGAAATCCCCCGCGTGCCATTGTCCTTATAAAAACAAGGATTTTACAGTGAGAGCTGTGAAGATGTGGAATTCTCTCCCTGAATCAGTGGTACAGGCTGATACATTAGATAGGTATAAGAAGGGGTTGGATGGTGTTTAGCAAGTAAGGGAATACAGGGTTATGGGAGAGAGCTCATAGTACAAGTTGATCCAGGGACTAGTCCGAGTCCATTTTGGAGTCAGGAAGGAATATTTCCCCCTCTAAGGCAAATTGGAGAGGCTTCAGATGGGTTTTTTTGCCTTCCTCTGGATCAACTGGCAGATAGGTAGTTAATAAAAAAAAAAAAAAAAAAAAGGTTGAACTCGATGGACATGTGTCTTTTTTCAACCTTACTTACTATGTTACTATGTTACTATGTTACTATGTGACTTACCCATGTTTCAGGCTGTCAAGTCTTCATTCCAGATGAATCCCTTTGTGCAGTGCGGCGGCGTCACTCTGCAGAAGTAAAAATGAAGGTAAATATACTAAACAGAGCACCAGATAATATAAATACACTGAATAAATGCACAAATATCTGGAATAGGGTGTAATGTCTTTAAATTGAGACCACAGCTTTATACATGGAAATACTGACTCAGCCTTGCTTGGAGGTTGGGGCAGTTGGGCTGACATTGTTTATATTTGCAGACAACATTGCCACAGTCACTGCCAGTTTAAAGCTAAACGCGGAACTAACGTGAAAATGAATAATTAATAATAGCTTCAGCATACTGAAAAAAAACTTTATAAATATAATCAATTAAATATTCGACACTGTTTCTGTAATAATCACGTTTATCTTCACTATTCTGTTTCTCTCCATTCTGTCTTCATGCAGCAGTTGGGTGTCAGATATTCATTGACAGTTAGATCCAATATATCTTATAGGGGGGCTCCTTTCCTAGCAGATGTATTAGAGCTCACTCAAATAACTGATTCCAGTACAAACAAAATCTAACAAAATAACTTATTTTGCACAAATCCTGCATGTAGAGAGACATGATGTCTGAGTGAGCTCTAATACATCTTCTAGGAAAAAGGAGCCCCCTATAAGATATATTGGATCTAACTGTCAATGAATATCTGGTGGTTTGGGTCCCTGATGTGGCAGCCCCGGTGGCCCAGAACCCCCTTTCCCCCGTAGCTGGGGCAATGTCACCAGTATGCCAACATCACAACGTTTATCTCTTCATTTATAGCAAGTGCCGCATATAGCAAGTGCCACATGCTGGGGGCTGTGATTGGAACCGAGCCTAGTGAGAATCTGTCACTAGGCAGCAGATAATGGAACAATCGGGCTGCAATTAGGGTTGCCAACTTTTCTGGAACAAAATACCGGCCTTCCTATATTCTTGCCGGTTTTTCCTATTAATAACATTGGCATCAGGCATAATTTTTACCGGCCAGGTGGCAACCCTAGCTGCAATTCAGCTCCACTATCAGTTTGTGTGATCTATTTCCAAGCAACAGAGCTGACAATTGTTATCTACCCATTTCCCCGTTTAGAATTGCCCCATGAAGATAATCCTTTCAGTACAGATCTCCAGTGCCTAACAAACTAATCTGCGCCGCACCCTCATTGTACATATTGATCCACCCACCCGACATGGAGCTAAAGTGAATAAAGAATGTGCAGCAATGTTACGTAATCCAAATGCAGTTTGTCCTTTAGGGGTAGTTCACTTTTGTGTTCAAATTTTCGAATTATTTCAAATTTTTTTAATTAGAATTTTCACTTCGACCCTTGATAAATCTGCCCCTTAATATGATATAGAGAGTGATATTCTGAGATAATTTGCAATTGTTTTTCATTTTTATTATGTGTGTTTTTTTTTGTTATTTAGCTTTTTATTCAGCAGTTCTCCAGTTTGCAATTTCAGCAATCTGGTTGCTAGAGTCCAGATTACCATAGCAACCATGCTTTAGTGATTTGAACAAGAGACTGGAATGTGAATAGGAGAGGCCTGAATAGAAAGATGTGTAATAAAAACAATAATTGAGTTAGAGTCCTGCAGCGGGTCAGGTACCCGCAAAAACCTGCAGTACCCTGCGGGTTGTGAATAGAAGTTCCGGGTGCGTGTGTAGAAGCGGGTCAGTGGTTCTGCGGGTTAGCGGCTTGCGGGTTGGGCCGCGGGTCTTCTCAATAGTGATACTTACTCCTTTTTTCGGGTCACGTCTACTTCCGATGATGTTATTTCCGGTTTCCAATGACAGCACTTGATGGTTGATGGTCAGCGGGTCGCGGGTCCGGTGTTGCGGATTGCAGGTTGCGGGTACGGGTCCCAAAAAATGGACCCGCGCAGGACTCTAAATTGTGTAGCCTTACAGAGCATTTGTTTTTTTTAGATGGGGTCAGTGACCCCCATTTGAAAGTTGAAGAGTCAGAAGAAAAAGGCAAATAATTAAAAAGAACTATAAAAAAAGAAATAATGAAGACCTTAGAATTAGCCATTCTATAACATACTAAAAGTTAACTTAAAGGTGAACCACTCCTTTATTAAAAGTCTAGTGACCCATAATAACCATTAGCCTTGGTGGTAACTGCAAGATTCCCATAGCAGTTAGCATCAATAGGCACAATATACTGTACATGAATCAGCCACTAAGGCTAATGCCAGATAGGGCTGAGAATAAGCCTGAAGTCTGCAAGCCAAGAATTAGCCCAAACAACAATGTCGGTCGGGGGGGCAGACACACACACACGGCGGATTTTGAAGAGTGCAAACTCTACACACCCCTTGCTGTACTAATACTACTGACTAGTCACTAGAATGGGCATACACAGCCTGAAAGCATTCCTCCAACTGGCAAGCACACTGAGTGCCATCACCCAACTCCTTTCTTCAGCACCCATCAGGCTGAATAGCTGCAGTACAATGCAAGGAGGGGCCCTATTGTTCTACAGGGTTCCTGAGTTCAAGGCGAGAATCTAAAAAGCCGCATTAAAGTAACATAATCACATACCTCTCAACATTGGAAAAGCGGGACAAAAACCTGTGGTGCATGCAGCGCTGTAATATGTTTGACCACACCCATTTTATGGGCACACCTCCTGATTATTTGGCAGGTTTGAACACATTTCTGGGAGTTTTAGTGCAATGTTTTATGTGTTATAACAGTTTTGCTAATGAAAGTGAATTTCCCTTTAAGATGCTAATCTCAGTTCTCCCAAGAGACCTGCTTATCTTAAATTGTTACAATTGTTTCTTTGCTTATCTTAAATTGTTACAATTGTTTCTTTGCTTATCTTAAATTGTTACAAAAGTGCAGCTGCTGAGTGTTCTGGGCTCTCTGACAAAAAAAGCCTTTTATTTTAATTAAGTTTTAGAAACATTGCATCTTTTTCTGGTTTCAGTTCTAGCGATGTGCGGGCCGGCCCGATACATGCGGGACCCGCGGGTTTGGGGCGACCTCTAACTCCTCTTTCCAGCTTTACATCAGTGCACCTGCTTGCCCCGCCCCTTTTGTGATGTCATGGGCAGGCCGGCTCGGGTCTATAAAAGGAAACCGGAAGTCAGATGCGGGCGGGCATGGGCTAGTGTCGGGAAAAACCCAACCAGCACAGAAAGTCGGAACATTTCAGTAAGAAACCCGGGACTGTGGGCTGAGCTATCAAATTCAGGACTGTCCCATAGAAAACAGGACAGTTGGGAGGTATGTAATCAATGTGTCACAGTTCACCCCATCCAAACCAGACACATTCATATATTTAGCAATTTATTGATATGCTCCAACCCAGATTTCTACTAAAATGTCCTGACTTTCTCTTTGATCTCCTGCACTGAACAGCCAGAAGAATATACAAAGTTTGGCAGAGAGCCCAGAATACATGGCAGGTGCAATTAGATCTTTTTTTAAACAATTGTAACAATTTAAGATAAGCAGGTCTCTTGGGGAAACTGTGACTCACAGCTTAAAGGGCAATTCACTTTCACACCTCCGTCTCTATTATTATGCTTCCCAATTGGCTTATCCACAACTGATTTGACCAGCTCTCTATGCCACCCTAGCTGGTTAATTGGAAGCCCTGCACTATGCACCATATTGGAAAGCTAGAGATACCCCTTAACTCCCTTCTGTTTTGGCAACACCCAGAAAGTGTGGGCAATGACGACCAAACTGTTCACTAACTCTTCCCCGCAACCCTCACCCCATTTACCCCTGTGGAGAAACTCCCACTACTCGCGCCTATGTTCATTGCAGGATTTCCACTACTGGAATGTTTTCATAGCCCAGTTTGGTTCAGTGAGGGTTCAAACAAAAATGGTACCTTTTGAGACTAGACTATGGGACCCCAACCCAAAGAAACTGGTCTCTGAGCTATACAAAATACTGGTGATCACCATGGGCAACCCACTGAAGAAAGCCAGTTATAAGTGGTTAGTTGACATACCCTCTCTAGATGATGCTGCATGGGAGGATGTAAAGACGAACCTCTACAACTCCCTTATCTCCACCAGGGACAAATTGGTGCAATTCAAAATCATTCACAGAACATGCATCACCCCATTGAGACTTAAAGGAGAAGGAAAAGTTCAAACTAAGTAAGCTTTATCAGAAAGGTCTATATAAATACACCAGTTAATCCTCAAAGTAATGTTGCTCTGAGTCCACTGTCAAAACAAACAGCACATTTCTTTCCTTCTATTGTGTACTCATGGGCTTCTGTATCAGACTTCCTGTTTTCAGCTTAAACCTCCAGGGCTAGGGCTTGAGCATGCTCAGTTTGCTCCTCTTCCCCCCCCCCTTCTCTGCTGTAATCTGAGTCCAGAGCTATACGTGAGCAGGGAGAGACTCAGGCAGGAAGTGATGTCAATTCAAGCTAATATGGCAGCTGCTATCCTAAACAAACAGAGAGCTTCTAGAGGTTTTTATGGTAAAACATTCTACAGAATAAATATAGCATTCTAGCTTGCACTATTGCAAGTAATCTATTGGCAATAAAATGCTCTCCTTTAAAATCATGGGCAGGAACCCCAACGCAAACTGTCCTAAATGCCAAGCCCCAGACACAGGTCTATTTCATATGTTATGGGCAAGCACCATAACTTACAAATACTGGACCAACCTGGTCAATTATACAACAACGCAAGCTTTACTACCTGGTGTCCTAACCCCTGAGGTCTGTCTGTTTGGATTAGTAGATGACATCGTTCCTCGCATCAAAACCAGAATACTATTAAGATCCTTTCTTTTATGGGAAAAAGTTTTGTATCAATTAGGTGGATGAATGCTGCCCCTGCCACGGTGAAGATATGGATTACTTTGGTAAACAGTAAACTCCCCATGATTAAACTAACTTATATGGCCAGGCAATGTCCCCAAAAATTTGAGGCAGTGTGGGGCTCATGATTCGAACCAGAGGCAGAACCAAATGTGGAACCTTGTGAACTGTAGTAGGACTCACTTAAGAACCAAACATGACAAACCCCCCTGATACCTGACAGTCTTATTAATGGGCCGAATACACTAGTTGCTGAACTACACAAGTACAATAATGTGATTCATGCTTTACTTTATCTTAATACCTACATTAAATGCTACTTTCCTGAGTGTTTTTGTTTTTTGTTGTTGTAAATGTATAAATAAAATAATGAAGACCAATTAAAAAGTTGCTTAGATTTGGCCATTCTATATCATACTAGAAATTAACTTAAAGGTAATTTAAATAAAACCCAAGCTACTGTTTTATTATTACAGAGAAAAAGGAAATCATTTTTAAAAATCTGAATTATTTGGATAAAGTGGAGTTTTGGGTGACGGTCTTCCCATAATTAGGAGCTTTTGGGATAACTCTTTCCGGATCCTATACCAGTACTAGGAACACAATAGTGAGACAAAGAAAGTGTCACACAGAAGTACTATATAAACAACTGCTATATTGTGTATTTAGAACCAAAACATTCCCCACATGCTGCACAATGAGCAAAATTGTAACACATTTAGATCAATTGAGGAAGACTGCAATAAAAGAAGTGATTGAGTGATAATGAAAACATTTGCAGAAGCCAAAGTAGAAAGTGAGTACAAAGCAAAATGACACAGCGGTGGACACACCACAATAACCACCATGGAGCAGGTTTCAGGAACGCAAGGTGTAACAAATATGGAGTCTCTGAGAAGTCCCTAAGGGGTTCTGTGACCGTATAAAGGCACAAGGCTGCAGGCTGAGTTATACAGGGAACTCTGAGTATCACTCATGTATTATAAGGGATAATGTACCCCCTACTGTAAATGATAAGGATATTAGAAGTCACTGAGGGGTTCTGTGACCATATAAAGGCACAAGGCTGCAGGCTGAGTTATACAGGGAACTCTGAGTATCACTCGTGTATTATAAGGGATAATGTACCCCCTACTGTAAATGATAAGGATATTAGAAGTCACTGAGGGGTTGTTCTGTGACCATATAAAGGCACAAGGCTGCAGGCTGAGTTATACAGGGAACTCTGAGTATCACTCATGTATTATAAGGGATAATGTACCCCCTACTGTAAATGATAAGGATATTAGAAGTCACTGAGGGGTTGTTCTGTGACCATATAAAGGCACAAGGCTGCAGGGTGAGTTAATCAGAGAACTCTGAGAATCACTCATGTATTATAAGGGATAATGTACCCCCTACTGTAAATGATAAGGATATTAGAAGTCACTGAGGGGTTGTTCTGTGACCATATAAAGGCACAAGGCTGCAGGCTGAGTTATACAGGGACCTCTGAGTATCACTCATGTATTATAAGGGATAATGTACCCCCTACTGTAAATGATAAGGATATTAGAAGTCACTGAGGGGTTGTTCTGTGACCATATAAAGGCACAAGGCTGCAGGGTGAGTTAATCAGAGAACTCTGAGAATCACTCATGTATTATAAGGGATAATGTACCCCCTACTGTAAATGATAAGGATATTAGAAGTCACTGAGGGGTTGTTCTGTGACCATATAAAGGCACAAGGCTGCAGGCTGAGTTATACAGGGAACTCTGAGTATCACTCATGTATTATAAGGGATAATGTACCCCCTACTGTAAATGATAAGGATATTACAAGTCACTGAGGGGTTCTGTGACCATATAAAGGCACAAGGCTGCAGGCTGAGTTATACAGGGAACTCTGAGTATCACTCATGTATTATAATGGATAATGTACCCACTACTATAAATGATAAGCGTAATAACTTATGGGTTCTGTGACCATATAAATAATTCAGTATAAACTATAAACAAGAATCTAGGGATTATATGTAGGCCAGTGGAAAAGGGAACCTTGCAGGTAGGCTGTAACATGTTATTTGCAATAAGTAACATGCTTTGCTTTAGCAACCAAACACCAGGGCCACATTTATGGCAAGGCCACAAAGGCCCGGGCCTAGGGTGGCAAGTTTTAGGGCCGCAACCTAAGGAGCACTGGGGATTTGTATTCTTGTACTTGTAATTCCCAGTAATCAGGGCCCCTAGGCTCACTGCCGTTCGTCCCCCCTGTCCCCTCCCCTTTATTCGTGCAAATTTTCATCATCGGGACCAAAGCAATAGGGATTGGCGCACGGAAAATGTAAAAAATCATTGTATCTCCAGCGCATCCCCAGGGTTTTTGAACCAATGTGAGTGTGGTTGGGCAAGATGCCGCCCCCTAAAATCCTGCCGTCCTAGGCCTGGGCCTTGGTGGCCTTTCCACAAATCAGGGCCTGCCAGTGATCCAGCACCCGAGCGTAGGGAGGGGGAGGTTGTGCTCACTAGGACCCAGCAGCCTTGGGGCATATCCAGGCCTGCCAAACACCTAGCACAGCAGTGCTGCTCAGTGAGGATATATGAGATTTTCCATGTAACAGAGCTGCCATGCCGACTCCTGGTGCCAAACGTCTGCACAGTCACAGCTATAAAACCTGCCAAACACACTAGCATTTACGTGAAAAGGAAACTCTGAGCAGTAAACATGGAAACGACACAGAATATTGGAGCCAAACAAATGTTTACCACAGCTCTCTCATGGTATTTACTGAGGAAATCTGGCTCCGGTTTCAAAGCAATCACTTATGTTCGGGAAGATGGTTCCTTATGAATTTCTCCAGGGACAAACAGAGAAGACCCTGGCCTATGCAGGTCCTAAAAAAGCTCCTACGTACAGCCTGTTGTCCTCAGACCCCCCTATTATCTCTATGTAGGTGGAATGGTCTTGATCCCTGCACCTGATAAGGGATGAGTCATACCAAATCTGTATGGGGTAAGGACCATCGGGAGATGGGGTATCCTGGAACTACAGTTCCCTGTTGGGGGCAGGCGTTGAAGCTAAACTACGTCAGTTATTAAACAATACAATAAAATGTAATTTTGTCAAATATGATCTTGGTAAAGGTTCATTATCTCTTATTGGATTGGCTGCATTCCTTCCTGATTAGCATAAGGGATCATTTTTATTGCCCAGGGTTTAAGAGCACCAAGGGGTGTCAAATTGTGCCCCTTTATTCTTATGCTCCAACTGCATTCAGGCCAATGGCTGAACCTTGCATTTTAATTTCTATTAAATTATATAAATTCATCTCTGGAATTCCAAGCCCCCCACTCCCCGACCCCCCCCCCTGTTTTTTAACACTGTCTCTGAACAATTATGGTTTGTATTTTTTCCACAGGGACGTTAAAGTATTTATAAAGTAACAGCAGGTATGGAGAATACAAGCACAACAAACCAGTGCACCTGGATAGAACTGACAGTGCCTGCGAAAGGTCAACACTCAGCAGATAAGGGAGAATGTGAGCCTGGAAGAACTGGTTGGAAAAAACAATGGAGTTGTTGATGAGAAGGTATGAAGGGAATTCATGTGAAATTTTCCAGGCCAGATCAGTAGCTTGGCTTCTGTAATAATAATAATAATAATGTCTCTATAGAACAGTGTGAAGAATTGACAGGAAACTGAATTGGCATGGGCAACTGAGAATTCACTGCATTAGAATATCAGAACTAGAGTAACAGAACTAGAGTGTCCAATCAGATCATTAGAATGATCACAGGGCTAGACCAACCTGTATCCAATCAGAGCATTAGAATGATCACATGACTACACCAACCTGAGCATTAGAATGATCACAGGGCTAGACCAACCTGTATCCAATCAGAGCATTAGAATGATCACATGACTAGACCAACCTGTATCCAATCAGAGCCTTAGAATGATCACAGGGCTAGACCAACCTGTATCCAATCAGAGCATTAGAATGATCACATGACTAGACCAACCTGAGCATTAGAATGATCACAGGGCTAGACCAACATGTATCCAATCAGAGCCTTAGAATGATCACAGGGCTAAACCAACCTGTATCCAATCAGAGCCTTAGAATGATCACAGCAGGAAACCCATTTTACTCTTTAGCACTGTTTTTTACAGTGAGAGTTGTGAAGTTGTGGAATTGTCTCCCTGAATCAGTGGTACAGGCTGATACATTAGGTAGGTATAAGAAGGGGTTGGATGGTGTTTAGCAAGTGAGGGAATACAGGGATATGGGAGATAGTTCATAGTACAAGTTGATCCCCACCCCTGATCCCTGTAAATGGCACAAATTTTCTCTCATTCATGTTGTTTCTCCCCCTGTGACTCATGACCAGGGCAGTAACTTTTCAAGAAGTAAAATTCCTAGGAAAAAAGTGCCCTGAGAAAACCAGAAGCAGCTACAGAAGCAGAAGTGCAATTCACTGGGTCGTACCAATTTGTTAGGCACCCCCCTTTGTAAATATACAATAGCTTTGGACCCCAGGCCGGCTCTCCTCTTTGCAGCTAATTCATCAGATGTGGTCATTTTTATGGGAATGTCGGCTCCTCAACAACTGAACTTCCCACTGATTCCTTGTGACTCTTCCAGACCGGTGAATGTACAGTATAGGAAAGGCAGACATTTATCTATACACTGAAAATGCAGTAAAGATGGCTGCTCCCGTATAAGGCCAAGTGCTCCACTTTACTTTTCCTTTAAAGGCAAACTAAAGCACCAAAGCAAAATGAGGCTAATGAAAGGCACACAACATGCTGGGGTGATATCACGTGAGCCTAGAGGGTAGGTGCCATATCCCAAAAATTCGAAGGAGACATCTGGTAGGGTTGCAACCCGTCGGTAGAAATGACCAGTCAGAGCCAGTATGGCAAATTTACTGGTAGTATACTCTCTCTCTGTATATCTGTAATTACACATGCACCGAATCCAGGATTCAGCTTTTTTCAGAAGGATTCGGATTCGGCCGAACCGAATCCAAATCCTTATTTGCATATGTAAGTTAGCGGCTGGTAGGGAAATCATGTGACTTTTCATCACAAAAGAATAATTTTTTCCACTTTTCCTTTCCTGCCCACAATTTGCATATGCAAATTAGCATTCGTATTTAGTTCAGTACCCCTCTTTCTTCATGTGGTTGCTCATGCGCAGTAGATGGAAAAGCCGAATTTTAACTAAAAAGTCGTTATTTCGTTCTAAAGTGCATGCGTTTGCCCCCGGAAATTTGAAGAAATAGGAAGCTGGAAGAGGATCGCTCCGTGGTGCTCACTGGTATAACCCTGGGCTGGTGCAGTTTTCTGCTGATAGGAGCACTGGCCCGGGCTTTCAGGTAAGTAAATACAATCACTTGGGGTGCTTAACATTTGGCACCCCCAAGTAGGGATGCACCGAATCCAGGATTCGGTTCGGGATTCGCCCTTTTTCAGCAGGTTTCGGCCGAATCCTTCTGCCCAGCCGAATCCTAATTTGCATATGCAAATTAGGGGTGGGGAGGGAAATCGCATGACTTTCTGTCACAAAACAAGGAAGTAAAAACAATTTTCCCTTCCCACCCCTAATTTGTATATGCAAATTAGGATTCGGTTCAGTATTCGCCAAATCTCTTGCGGTGGATTCGGGGGTTCGGCCGAATCCAAAATAGTGGATTCGGTGCATCCCTACCCCCAAGTGCAAAAAGACCTTCTCCTTTAAAACTATAAATCCCCAAAGGGTCAATACAATGTTGTTTCTATTGTGCTGATGGGAAAGCCCATATTTGTGAGCTATTCCCCATTTCTGATGCGAGACTCCTTCCCTTATACTCTAGAAGGCTGTAAATTCAACCCCTACAAGTCCGAGATCCCCCCTCCCTAAGGACAGCAGGGGCGAGGAACAGAGACAGAGGGTGATGTCACTTCTCTGCTGCATTTTTTGGCTCGTTTCCTTGGAGACAACGGGGATTTCCCATTCAACACCCGGGGGGATGCTATTTCTCAGGAACTTGTTAGATTTTGGTGTGTATATATATATATATATAATATATATATATATATATTTATTGTGCCTCGTTCTGCACGGCTGTGCTCAATAACAGGATACCATCATCACAAAGAACATTTATTTGGTGACAACAATGTGTAATGCTGAGTAAAACTCCATAGAACTATTATTTAAAAGGTTACCTACATTATTGCTATTTCAAGGGTTTGTCTTTCCAATGGGTCCCCTTCTCAGTAAGAAAGCTCAGCAAGTCAGAGGAAACTACAATTACTGATGGAGTTCGCCATGAAACGCGTAAGGCCAATGGAGATACTGTTCCTTTTTTAAAGAATCTACAATAAATATTAAATGTTTAACTTTATTTTGGTGGCCCTTGTGGAGTTTTGTGGAGTGCCCAACACCCCTCTTTCTTTGTATTCTGCTGGTTTATTTGCTCCCTAAGATGAGGGTCTGGTGCACCTGGATCACCTGTTTCACGTCGTGATTGATCAACATACTTTGCGTCCTGTGCCGCTTTTTTCAGTGGATTAATATTATCACCATGTTTCTTTACCCACAATGCAGTGTTTCCCAAACAATTCCAACACAACCGTGTCCAATTCGCTATAACACTCACAATTGTGCCACTGTGTTTTGATGAATTGGAGGCGCTCAAAGTCACGTCCAAGATTGCCACCTTTTCTGAAAAAAACCCTCCTTTCTATATCTGTAGAAATAAGTCAAATCAACTGGACTTGCTGTTTGTTTTTTCCTTGAAGACGTTTCACCAGTCATCCAACTGGCTTTCTCAATTCATCCTTTTTTCACTATTAAAGAATGGTTCACCTTTTAACTAACTTTTAGTATGTTATAGAATGGCCAATTTGAAGCAACTTTTCAATTGGTCTTCATTTTTTCTCTTTTATAGTTTTTGCATTATTTCCCTGATTCTGGTTCTTTCCAACTTTCAAATGGGGGTCACTGACCCCATGTAAAAACCAAATGCTCTGTAAGGCTTAAAATGTATTATTATTGCTATTTTTTTTTTATTACTCATCTTTCTATTCAGGCCTCTCCTATTCATATTCCAGTCTCTTATTCAAATGAAAGCATGGTTGCTAGGGGAATTTGGATTTTTGGAAATTTAAAGGTGAACACCCCCTATAAAGGGATTCTGTTATGATTTTTATGGTGTAGTTTTTATTTCTAAATTACACTGTTTATAATTCACACTATCATGTAACATTTTCTTCCAATCCAAAGTGTATTTTTTTATTAGTTGTAATATTGGTGTGTCATACACAACTGTCCGGTTTTCAGAGGGACAGTCCCTCTTTTGACAGCTCAACCTGAGGTCCCTCGTTTTTACTGGAAAAACCCGACTTTCTCTGCACTGAACCAGAAAAAGAAATAAAGTTCTAACTTAATTGGCTTTTTGGAGAGCCCAGAACAGCCACCAGGTGCAAATAAGATACTTTGTAACAATTTTGAATTAAACAAATAAATAATTGTAACAATATAACAGGTCTCTTGGGAGAAGTTAGACTCACAGCTTAAAGGGCAATTTACCTTCATTAGCAAAACTGTAATAACTGGGAAAAAACACAGAAATATGTTCAAACTGTGGGGGTGTGGCCACAAAAATGGGCGTGGTCAATAAATGCCACGATAGGTGCATCTCAGGTCATTTTGCCTGGTCATGTGCTTTCAGAAAGAGCCAGCACTTTAGGATGGAACTGCTTTCAGGCAGGCTGTTGTTTCTCCGACTTAACATAATTGGGACATACATTTTTACTATTCTTATATATACTATGGAGCGGTTATCTGGTTACCTTCCCATTGTTCTGTCATTAGGCTGCTGGGGGGTAAAGGGAGGGGGGTAATATCACTCCACTTGCAGTACAGCATTAAAGAGTGACTGAAGTTTATCAGAGCACAAGTCACATGACTTAGGGTAGCTGGGAAACTGACAATATGTCTAGCCCCATGTCAGATTTAAAAATTAAATACAAGAAAATCTGATTGCTCTTTTGAGAAACGGATTTCAGTTCATTAGTCTGAAGGAGCAGCATTATTAAGTGATGTATTTTTTTTTTTAAAAAAAAAAAAACGTTTTCCCATGACAGTATTTCCTTTAATAAATTGCACCAATATATGCGACAACTGCATCCAGTTTTGCGCAAGGGCACTGCGTTCATACAAGAGCTTTGCAGTTCCAGATGTGATAATTACTATATGAAGGCAAGTTTCTCCTTGATCCGTCAGCCTGGGCCCCACACACACACATTATGGTAACAGACCCAATACAAATCCCCCCTCCCGGTTCCCTTTCTGCGCTCAGCTTGAGAAACAGGGAAAAGGTCTTGGAAAGGGTTTGGGAATAGTTTCCATTCATCAGGCAGCCGAGATGAGATAGTTTGTGAGGCTGTCGCTGGCCGGAGCTTTCCTGTCTGTAATTACACACATATCCTGTCTGACAGAGACATAACGTGCATGGGGCCAATGGGCCACTATTCAAATAAAAAATAAGCAATAGAAAACTTCTATAAAATGCTAAAACATTAGGTTATTTATATTTATATATGAGTTGTGATTGAGCATATGGACCATACAATGCCCAGTCTTTTGTGTTACAGGGGAAATGTCTCATTTAAACACAGGCTGTGCCCTCTTATCCGCGCCTTCTCTTCCTATGGGTAGAACTCCTTCACGATAATTATACAAGTCATTCGAAATCAAAAAGCCTCTAAAGGGGTGGAGCTAACTAGAAGGTAGGTGGGGTTTCCTGAGGATCAGGGAGTGTCTGTGTATAACTGGGTGTGGCCTATGCGAAGAGAGCGGCCAAACCTCAAAGGGGCGGTTCACCTTTATGTTAAAGGGATTCTGTCATGATTTTTATGATACAGTTTTTATTTCTAAATTAAACTGCAAATAATTCCCTCTACAATATAAAATTGAATTCCTGAACCAACAAGTGTATTTTTTTTAGGGATGCACCGAATCCACTTTTTTGGATTCGGCCGAACCCCCGAATCCCTCGCGAAAGATTCGGCCGAATACCGAACCGAATCCGAACCCTAATTTGCATATGCAAATTAGGGGTGGGAAGGGAAACACATTTTCTACTTCCTTGTTTTCTGACAAAAAGTCACACAATTTCCTTCCAGTCCCTAATTTGCATATGCAAATTAGGATTTGGATTCGGTTCGGCCAGGCAGAAGGATTCGGCCGAATCCGAATCCTGCTGAAAAAGGCCGAATCCTGGCCGAATCCCGAACCGAATCCTGGATTCGGTGCATCCCTAATTTTTTTAGTTGTAATATTGGTGTGTAGGTGCATCTCAGGTCATTTTGCCTGGTCATGTGATTTCAGAAAGAGCCAGCACTTTAGGATGGAACTGCTTTCTGGCAGGCTGTTGTTTCTCCTACTCAGTGTAACTCAATGTGTCTCAGTGGGACCTGGATTTTAAATCTACCAGGCAGCTGTTATCTTGTGTTAGGAGCAGGGCCATTCTAATCTTTTCATTTCCACCTTTCAATTCCCTTTCAGCAGGATTGACCAAGCACAAATATAATTTCACTTGCCTCAGAAATACACCGTTTTTGTTCCAAACATGAGTTAAAAATTTCCTGTGCAAAAAAAAAAACCAAAACAAACTTTAAAAAAAACTTCCTTTGTAAATGTTGGCAACGTTTCAAAGCGATCTTTCAATACAGCGCTGTTAGAAGGCAAACAGATTTCCCATTGGATCGGTGGTTTACACCAGCAGCGAGCAGGAAAAAACATTTATAAAAATAAAAACTGGGGAAAATGCACATTTTAGAATAAGCAAAACTTAAAGGGGTTGTTCACCTTTGAGTTAACTTTGAGTATGATGTATTGTAGAGAGTGATATTCTGAGATAATTTTTCATTATTTGTCTTTGTATTTAGCTTTTTTATTCAGCAGCTCTCCAGTTTGCAATTTCAGCAGTCTGGTTGCTAGGGTTCAAATTCCCCTAGCAACCATGCACTGATTTGAATAAGCGAATATGAATAGGAGAGGACTGAATAGAAAGATGAGTAATAGAAAGTAGCCATAACAATAAATGTGTAGCCTTACAGAGCATTTGTCTTTTAGAGGGGGTCTGTGACCCCCTTTTGAAATCTGGAAAGAGTCAGAAGAGAAGAGAAAATCATTTTTAAAATTATTAAAAATAAATAAATAAATAAGACCAGTTGAAAAGTTGCTTAGAACTGGCCATTCTATAACAAAATAAAAGTTAACTTAAAGGTGAACTACCCATTTAAAAGATCATTAATTAGAACCACGGAGAATAAAAAGAACATTTACCCTCAACAGTAATAACACAGATTTCAACTGTACGTAGTTAAAGGATAACTAAACCCTAAAATGTCTGGCAAAAAATGTCATATTTTATATAGTGAACTTATTGCACGAGGCTAAAGTTTGAGCTTGTCAATAGCAGCAATGATCCAGGACTTCAAACTTGTCACAGGGGGTCACCATCTTGGAAAGTGTCTCTGTGACACTCACATGCTCAGTGGGCTCTGATTGGCTGTTGAGAAGCTAAGCTTAGGGCTCGTCACTAATTATCCAGCAGAGAATGAGCTTCCCCTGTAATATAAGCTGATGCTACAGGTTTGCTGATTATTAAATTCTGATGCTAATTGCACTGGTTTCTGTGCTGCCATGTAGTAATTATCTGTATTAATTACTAATCAGCCTTATATTGTGACATTTCTATTCTATGTGTACTGTATATTGTGAGTGGGTCCCTAAGCTCAGTAAGTGACAACAGCACAGAGCATCAGCAGAAAAGAAGATGGGGAGCTACTGGGGCATCTTTGGAGACACAGATCTTTACTGCTAAAGGGCTGTGGTTGCCTTGGGCTGGTACAGAAGCACAAAACATAATGTACAACATTTCTACCTACTTCTTTAATTAAGCTTTAGTTCTCCTTTAAAGAGGAGAATGGGAGAAGAGTTGCAGGCAGATACACAAGTGCGTCCTGAGCCTTGACCTGAGGGATGTGATGGATGAAACTTCAGGAAACATGAGCTCGACAAGGTCATCGGCCAGCGAAAGTGTTTTTGTTTTGCTTTATTTTCCACCCTTTAAGAAATCTGCTCCGTTGTCCTGATTATAACACATACCTCCCAACTGTCCCATTTTCTGTGGGACAGTCCTGATTTTGACAGCTCAGCACGGAGCCCCGGGTTTCTTACTGAAATAGCCCGACTTTCTCTTTGATCTCCTGCACTGACACCAGAAAAAGATACAAAGTTTCTTATAGGTATCACTTCTACAATACTTTTTATATTTGTTTTTTTTTTTTATTTGTTATTGAAACTTAATTAAAATAAGAGGCTTTTTGGCAGAGAGCAAAGAACAGTCAGCGCCTACACTCGGGTGCTTTTGTAACTATTTAAGAAAAGCAAAGAAACAATTGGAACTATTTAAGATAAGCAGGTCTCTTGGGAGAACTGAGACTTACGGCTTAAAGAGCAATTCACTTATTAAACATTGCACTAAAACTCCCAGAAATGTGTTTCATAACCTGCCAAATTTTGTAAAATGGACATGCTAATTAGGGGGTGTGGCCACAACATGGGAGTGGTCAAAAAAGCTTTTGTCCCTCTTCTGGTTTTTCAAATGTTGGGAGGTATGATAACACAGCGACGCTCTACATGTTGCAAAAGTAATAGTAATAGTAATGTAATAGCTGACTGAGGATGATGGGAAATTCCGTGTTTCAGTAGTTACAGGGTTAGAGCTAGATAATTATTTGCGTGCGTTTTTCTAGGACAATTATGGGCCGTTTTGATGTGCACCACAAATCTGAGTTTCCTATGACAATCCCTGGAAACAAATACAGCCGTCCTTCATTTTTTCTGAAATATTCACAAATTGTGGCTGTTTCTCTGTGGTTCCTTTTATAGTCTATGTATTTTATTTTTCGGGCACAGTTTTTCCCAGTATGCCTTGCGGCATTACAGCCATAGTTGGATTTAACAACTTCCCTGTCGGAGTCTCCCCGTGGAATATGTTGTACCAGAAGGAGTGCCAGCCAACAATTGCCCTTATGACTTAACCGGCAGTTGGGTGATTGGAAGAGGAAACCATAGGAAGTGTGCAAGTTACTCACAAGGGCTCTCTTAGGAACGCCGGGATAATACGCTGCTTCTCCATGCCGTCAGCAGAACAGTTTCCTGAGAAGGATCAACCATGAATCCTTGACTAGTTTTTTTCAGATTATTTTTAGCATGCCTTCTAAAACTGCCATTTAAAGGGGAACTGGACTCAACAAAATCTATTGCTAATATTCCACTATGAGGGTGGTTAACCAAGTATAAAAACACAATGGAGGTGGAAATAAAGGGCTAAGTAACCTAAGTAACACATTCTGTCATTATTTTGGTTCCCTAGCTCTGCCATTCAGAAGACTTCCTGTCCACTCAATGGGGAACTGCAGTCTGATAACAAGGAATTGCTGCTAGAAACAAGTACGGCCCTCATCAGGGCATTCTATTTTAGTGAGCCTGACTCACACACTGCCGAGGACAAATCTAAACCCAGGTTAGGGCTAACGAGGAGATTAAAAAAATTAGATTACAAGAATATAATCCCTTCACCCTTTGTTGTGACTGTTTTGTCGGCATATATTTTGTTAACACCAGTTTACAAGTAAAATATCTATTTTTTAAAAACAATAAAAGGAGACAGTCCTATAAGACAACACTTCCCCTTTGGTCGTGGAATATAATGAGAAGTGAAAGGAGACCCCCCTTCCCCTAAATAGCTGGGCCTAGAGAAGCCGCCTGCGGGTTGATATCATCATAAAGTCTGTTTTGGAAGACGCAGTGGGAAGGGAAAGTCTCACCACCTACCAGAGAAAGGGGAATTCTTGCGCTTACAAGGACATCCTGCGGGGAGAACACATAGAGGGACGGGAATCTCCCGGATTTTGCCAAATAATCTGCAGGTTGGCTTTTGCTACATTGTTTTAGAAGTCAGAAACACGCAGAGAAACGGAAGAGACAAGCAAATACTTCTTTAAGTAGTGAACCTTTGAGTGAACTTTTAGTACGATGTACAGACTTATTTTCTGAGACATTTTGCATTTGGTTTTCATTTTTTATTATTTGTGTTTTTTCAGTTATTTAGCTTTTTATTTAGCAGCTCTCCAGTTTGTAATTTCAGCCATCTGGTTGCTAGGGTCCAAATTACTCTAGCAACCATGCATTGATTTGAATAAGAGACTGGAGTATAAATAGGAGAGGCCTGAATAGAAAGATGAGTAATAAAAAGTAGGGATGAATTCAGGATTTGGGCTTTTTCAGCAGGATTCGGCTGAATCTTTCTGGCCAACCGAACCGAATCTTAATTTGCATATGCAAATTAGCGATAGGGAGGGAGATTGCATGACTGTTTGTCACAAAACAAGGAAGTAAAAACTGTTTTCCCACCCTTAATTTGCATATGCAAATTAGGATTCAGTTCAGTATTCGGCCGAATCTTTCGCGAAGGATTCTGGAGTTTGGCCGAACCCATCCAATCCATAGTGGACTCGGTGCTTCTCTAATAAAAAGTAGCAATAACAATACATTTATAGCCTTACAGAGCATTTATATTTTAGATGGGGGTCAGTGACCCGCTCACCGTTTAAACAATGGAAGGTTGGCTTTTCTTACTTCTTTATTTTTTGTGCCCCTGATGAAGACCATTTCACGGTCGAAATGCGTAGGGCAAATGACTGCTTTTGTAACCTTTCTTTTCTGTAAATAAAACTTTTTTTCTAATTAAAGTGATCCAACTTTGTAATTTTTTGACCTCCCCATTTGAAAGATGGAAAGAATTAGAAGGACATGACAAATTATTTAAAAAAAATAAAAATAATGAAGACCACTTCGAAAGTTGCTTAGAATTAGCCTTTTTATATCATACTAAAAGAACCACCCCTTCTATGTATGGATGCACTGAACCCACCATTTTTGATTCGGCCGAACCCTCAGAATCCTTAGCGAAAAATTCACCCGAATACCAAACCAAATCCGAATTTGCATATACAATTTAGGGGTGGGAAGGGGGAAACCTTTTTACCTCCTTGTTTTCTGCCAAAAAGTCACATGATATCCCTCCCCGCCCCCAATTTACAAATGCAAATTAGGATTCAGTCCAGCCAGGCAGAAGGATTCAGCCAAATCCGAATATTGCTGAAAAAGGCCGAATCCTGGCCGATTCTCAAACCAAATCCTGGATTCAGTTCATTCCTACTTCTATGTACATCATATTGGAAAGTTGCTTAGATCTACATTTTCTTTAGACAAAATGTTATTTTTGGGTTTATATCCCCTTTTAAAAAAAACAAACATATTTGGACATTTCCCTGGCATAAAGGGGTTTTATTCAATAGTGTAGTTCGTGCCTCCGAGGCAAATGTCTGTTTGTTGGGCTATTTGCTTTCCTGTACATGGAGCCAACGCTGTTCTTTCCCAGAGAAGCAGTGGAAGTTCTGGGTCGCGCACATCCAGGTTCTTCCTGCAGAGGTAAATACCTCGTCGTTCCCACACACGGCACCTATTCCTGGCACATAAACGTGAGCCCCAGAAAGCCTCTGTCTGTGCCAAAGCTTTTGTGAATAATAATTTACACGAGAAGGGAAACGATGTGCGGGAAGGATCCCCTGCTCTAATCCTGCATTTCCCATTCAATTCACAGCTGAATAAATGTGGCTTATCTTTAGCAAAACAAACCACAGCAAACTGAGCAACATTTTTATTGCTTTGCAGGGTCTCTATGCATACCTCCCAACTGTCCCCTTTTTTTCGTGGAACAGTCCTGATTTTGACAGCTCAACCTGCAGTCCTGGATTGTTACTGAAATGTCCCGACTCTCTCTTTGATCTCCTGCTAGGGTTGCCACCTGAACATACACCTTACATAACCCACAATGCATTGCACTGTGATGTTCTGTTCCTTATTGAGATCACGTGTGCAGGGAATTGTGGGGTTTGGAGGATGCAGGCTAAGGACAGGTGACTGTTGATACAAAGTAATAGTAGTCAGCCAGCTCAGCAAAGTAGTCAGATAGATCAGCAGGAGAGCAGGGGGCTGGGCCCCTGTGGAGATTCAGGGATAGTCGCCCGTCGATAAATCGCCTCTTCTTCGGGCGACTAATCTCCCCAAACTGCCTTCCCGCTGGTTAGACTGTAAATCGCCGGCAGGATGGCACTCGGGAGCGCTTCGTTTTCCAAAATTGCATCACAAGGAAACTTTGGGCGACTTCGGAAAACGAAGTCCCGCTGGTGACTTACATTCTCGCCGGGGGGAAGGCAGTTCGGGGAGATTAGTCGCCCGAAGTAGAGACGATTTGTCACCCGAATCTCCATGTGTGTCTCTGCCCTAAAACTCGACCTTTGCTAAATAATCCCCGTAGTATTTTTTCTAGGGATGCCCCGAATCCACTATTTTGGATTCAGCCGAGTCCAAATACTGCAGAAAAAGGCCAAATCCCGAACCGAATCCTGGATTCGGTGCATCCCTAGTTTTTACAGGTAAACATTTCACTGTGAAAGCTAAACAGACAATTTGGCCTTAGAATTGCAAGCCGTTGGCATTCTTGTAATAGTAAAGACCTAAAGTACCAGAACGCGGGAAAAAATGCAGTCGGCGTGTCATATCTTATAAAGAAGTGCTGCACTGTGGGAGCCGACTCATGCCACCCCACCTCCACAAACACACAGATTCACACTGGCAGGGAAAAGCCAAATAAAAAGAGTGTCACCTGGGTTTGGGAAAGCTCTGTTATATTTTTTTGATGGCAAATTTCACTTCCTTTTTCTTAAAATCCTTAACTTCGAACAGCAGCAATATATGTTTTTGGTTTTTAGAAACCACAAATTTCTCTAGAAGAATAGACAGCGAAACATGTGACATTGTGTCCAAACACTTACCATAGTAGACAATTGTTATTGCAACAAATACGGCACGACCGCACTACAGAAAACTACAAAAGCATGGGAGCCCTGCAGTGCCCAGTGCTGGTGTTAGTGCCCGGGGACACCCGTATCCTGCCCCTCCATATGCAGAAGTGCCATCATCGCACAACTCTTGGCCTGAAAGAATACAAAGCAATGGCAGGAGCAATTTGAGGATGGCAAGGTACATTATGGGCTCTTTTGCACTTATTTTTTGCACCCTTAGTAAGGTGTCAAATTTTAAATTCATTAGCATTCATGTGAATTTTTTTAAATTCAAATATACTCACAATTTGAGCAGGAGGTTATTTAAGAAAGGATTTGAATGGCTAATATTCAATCAAATGGTTCCGACCCAAAAATTCGAATAGTATTCGATTCGTACAAATCAAATTTTTCTCTCGAAAAAAACTTGAATGTCGGGAAGGCTTTAAAGGAGAAGATTATTTAACCAGTATGTGCTACATTTAAATGTATTCTGTATAAGCTTACCGCTGTAAACGTGGGGCCCGGGTGCACATGCCCCAGACTTTCAGCAAGGGGAGTCAAACACCAGAAAACTTCAAAAGAGGCTGGCACAAGCCTGGACCCACGAAATAGTGGTTGTAAAAGAGTTAAAAAAGCTTACATTTATTTTCCATAAATAAGAAACAGGCCTGACGCGTTTCGTGTCTACCAAGGACACTTACTCATAGGCTAAACATTTACATACACAGAATTTAAAAGAGAAATGGCCAATGGGAGGTGAGTGGGTGGAGCCACTCGATGTGTCAGTTGAAGAAAAAACTACAAATCCCAGAATCCAATGAGAATGAGTTGCTATCCTAAACAAACAGAGAGAGATTCTAGTTTCTTAAATGGTAAAACATTCTACAGAATAAATATAGCATTCTAGCTTGCACTATTGCAGCTAATCCATTGGCAATAAATTGCTTTTGTAGCTTTCCTTCTCCTTTAACATCTCCAAATGGCTCAACAGACCACTGCTATTGACTTGTACATGGACTCGGCAGGTTTTAGGTGGCGTATATTCAAATTAGGACTGTTTCCATGGTCGAGAGGTGATAAATGGAAGATTCAAATAGGGAGATTCAAATTCGAATGTGTGAATTTTGACACTCGGAAATTCTAATTTACTATTCGACCCTTGATAAATCTGCCCCTTACTGAAACATTTTTATACATATTTTTGTTCCCCCCACAGGACTTTCTCCTCCTAAAATTGCAAAACTGCTCGCCTGCCGGGAGGTGATGGAAATCGTTATGATTTATGGGCAAACTGTAGCCAGGTTGCCGGCATTCCGTCAAAATTTCCACCAGAAAGTCGGAGAAAAACAAATATATTGACACTAAGGCGATTTATCTGGTATTGGAGACTCTGGCTGTGCCAGGTAAAATTTGTTTCCAAAGGAAGTAAATTGGCAAATAATAATATTTTTTAATTTTAAAATGTTCCCCCAAAAATTTTAGTAAATTTGGCTGCTCCACATACATCTTTTCCTTAGCTATCTATGATTTAGTGATGGGCAGGCCGGGACTTTCCCAAACCTAACCCATCCTTTACCCATGCCCCCTGTGATGATGTCAGAGGTAGGTTACATATAGGTACTTATGTCATCAGAGAGGGCAGTTATGGGCGAAGTCACCACCAGGGATCAACTACAGGGAAGCCACAACCTGCCATCAGCTAGAGTTATCAGTCAGCCCCATTCTATCTTTGATTTCAGGGACTACAACTCCCAGCATCACAACAGCCAATGGCTGGCATGCTGGGAAAAGTAAAACAACTGCTATTGGCTGAAAGTCGCTGCGTTAGACCTAAATGCCTAGAAATGCCAAATATGATGGATAGTTATAAATATGGATAGTGTAGAGGCAAAGGGTGATTTTCTTTTTTTTTTACATTTTCAGTGGAAGGGAATTTCCAATTTACTGCAATGAATAGATAACAAAAAATAGAGTAAACAAGTACATTTTCCCGAAAATTTTAGCTCAGTAGTTACATACTACATTACTGAATAATGACTGTAACAAATTAACCTTTCATCTGAGCAACAAACTGATGCAGGAATGGGATGCAAATACTTACAAGTAGTGATGGGCGATTGTACTCGCCTGGCGCAAATTCGTGGCCAATTTCCATATTTCGCCACTGGCAAATAAATGAGCGAAATTGCAGCACGCCCAATGACTTCAATGCTATTGGATTAAATATGCGCGCACGTCAAATTGATGCCAGCGTCAAAACCCGCGTTTCATGAATTTTTCATAGTTTCACAAATTTCGCGGGAAATTCTCGAATTTTTTGGCAAAGTGAAACGGGACAAATTCGCTCATCAAAGGTTTTTGCCACGGATGACATTTCCATTGACTTTAATGCCATTGGATTAAATAGGTGCACGTCAAATTGAAGCCAGATTTTGATGCAGGTGAACTTGCATTTCGCAGTTTCGAGAATTTCACTGGAAATTTTTCGCGAAAAGGGACAAATTCGCCCATCACTACTTATAAGGGCTCTGAGACTGCTGAATTACATTTCCCAGCAATCCTTGTGATTGACTATTTGGTAGTCCCTATGTGGACTGAGCTACAGGAGGTTCTGTTTAACAGTACATGTGGTTTTTAGACAACCAAAACTTGTCTGGAATTCAAAAATAAGCACCTGCTTCAAGGCCACTGGGAGCAACATCCAAGGGGTCGATGAACAACATGTTGCTCATGAGCTACTGGTTGGGGATCACTAAAATAGATGGTTATTGCAGAGCAAGACAGTGACAGTAAAGCATTTTGACCTACAGTCACCTTCTTGCTCTAGCCTGACTTACCCCATCTTGTTTTACTGCTGCCATCTTGCTCTTTTACCAACTGTACCTTCAGCAGGGCAAGGCAGTGACAGTAGAGCAAGTGGTTATAGTAAAACATGATGACAGAAGCAGAACAAGACTGTGACAGCAGAACAAGATGGTGACTGTAGAACACTTGGCCTACAGCCACCTTCTTGCTTTACTATGACCATCTATCTCTTCTTACCCCATATTGTTCTACTGCTGCCATCTTGCTCTTTAACCAAATGTACCTTCAGCAGGGCAAGATGGTCACAGTAGAGCAAGATGGCAGCAACAGAGCAAACTGGCAACAGTAGAACAAGATGGTGACAGTAGAACAAGATGGTGATAGTAGAGTATCTTGACCTACAGCCACCTTCTTCTGCTCTACTATGACCATCGAGTTCTTCTTACACCATCTTGTTCTACTGCTGCCATCTTGCTCTTTTACCAGCTGTATCTTCCACAGGACAAGATGGTGATCGTAGAGCAAGATGGTCATCTTAAAGCAAGATGGTCACAGTAGGGCAAGATGGCAGAAGTTGAACAAGACGGTGACAATAGAGCAAGGTGGAAACAGTAGAGCATCTTGACCTACAGCCACCTTCTTGCTCTACTATGACCATCTTACTGTTCTTACCCATCTTGTTCTACTGCTGCCATCTTGTTCTTTTACCTACTGTACCTTCAGCAGTGCCAGACAGTGGCAGTAAAGCAAAATGTTCACAGTGGAGCAATGTGCATAGTAAAGAAAGATGGCAGAAGCAGAGCAAGATGGCGACAGTAGAACGAGACAGTGACAATGCAGTAA
The DNA here is from genome assembly GCA_038501925.1 of Xenopus petersii. NCBI lineage: Eukaryota > Metazoa > Chordata > Amphibia > Anura > Pipidae > Xenopus > Xenopus petersii. Next base: position 156,882,006 of record CM076682.1, on the reverse strand, counting down.
GATGGTGATAGTAGGACAGGATGGTGACAACAGGCAATCCAGTGACCATAGAGCAAGATGGTGATAGTAGTGATGGCGACAGCAGAACACAATGTTGACAGTAGGGCCAGATGGGGAAAGTAGAACAAAATAACAACAGTAGAGCAAGACAATGACAGTAGGGTAAGATGGTGACAGTAGAGCAGGATGACAACAACAGAGAAAGAAGGGGTCAGTATGATGGTGACAGCAGAGCAAGATGATATCAGAGGGGTATGTTGATGACACGGCCACTGTATATCAGTGTTGTCGCCCTTCAATTATCACTGCTCCACAACACCCAGCACCCACCAATTCCTAAAGGCCCCGCACCATGAAAGCATCATCTACAGTATAAAGCTATATCTTACAATGCGTAATAACTGCTACATACTCCTAGCTATGGCATCAACAATCTGCAGCTACATCCCACTTTTCAGCTGTGAAACTGCAACTCCCACCATTTATCTGCATCCACCGGAAGTTGTAGATGTATTCATCTCTCACTGTGCCTTAAACTCCTGGATTCTCTCAAAGATGGCTGCTTTGTGTGCTGTCTAAAACTGAGATATCACCGAAGTAAAATGCGATGAAAGTGGAACTATTATATTACCCTTTTGTGCAGCAAAGTCCCTCAGCCTGGACATGTCCTAGTCATATTAGCCACGGCAGAATAAAAAGTGACTTTACCTATTGTGTAAGATACATCCCTCATACGGGTGGCTCTATTGGCTCTGCTGGTACATCAATCCAATTCACTTTCTGTCCCAAAACTTCTTGTGAGCAAAACAACATTCTTTGCCAAATAAATGATTTACAAGAAACAGATTCTTTAAATGAGAAAAGTATTTGTGGAATTTTGCGTTTTACTTTAAACATCCTACATTTTTTTTCCGCTTTCTTTCCAACACTGACGTCACATTGGAGCATTATTAACCCTTCTCGCTCTGGCAGGGGAAGAGTTGATAAAGTCATAAGTAATGGCATGCGAGAGAGAGGGCACAATGGTAACGAGGGGAACTGGGAAATTTATTTTTAATATATATTTTGTGATTTTAATTAAAGAGGTAGCCTGCCTTTAAGTTACCTTTTAGTATGTTACAGAATGGCCAATTCTTAGAAACTTTTCAATTGATCTTCATTTTAAATTCTTTTATAGTTTTTTAATTATTTGCCTCCTTCTTCCGACTCTTTCCAGCTTTCAAATCGGGGTCACTGACCCCGCCTACAAATAAATGCTCCGTAAAGCTACAAACGTATAGTGATTCAACTCGCCTCATTGGCGAAGCACCCCTGATTACTACATTTTGTTACTCATCTTTCTATTCAGATTCAATTCAATGCATGGTTGCTAGGCTAATTTGGACCATGGCAACCAGATTGCTGAAACTGCAAACTGAAGAGCTGCTGAATAAAACGCTAATTAACACAAAAACCATAAATAATAAAAAATGAAAACCAATTGCAAATTGTCTCAGAATATCCCTCTCTACATCCTACTAAAAGTTAACTCAAAGGCGAGCAACCCCTTTAATGTTATTTGCCTTTAAATACATAACACCATTAGTGCCAATACGTTTATAAAGATAGAACATATTCTGCAAGTATTTCGAAATAAACTTGTCAGTATCCAGACTTGTGTCCTGGCCCACTGGTGTCCCCTGTCCCTTTTAGGTGGTTCTCCCATCATAAACACACTAATTAGTTATATAAAGGGAGGATAACTATTAATATGACCAGGTTTAGGGACCAGAAACCAGAAAGCTTACGCTTTAAATGGGGGCTGACCCCTTTGAATTCAGAATAACGGATATTAGTGATCCTTCACGAAAGATTCGGCCGGATTATGCAAATTAGGGGTGGGAATGGGAAAAAATTTTTACTTCCTTGTTTTTTGACAAAAAGTCATGCAATTTCTCTCCCTGGCCCTAATTTGCATATGCAAATTTGGATTCGGATTTGGTTCGGCTGGGCAGAAGGATTCAGCCGAATCCTGCTGAAAAAGGCCAAATCCTGGGCGAATCCCGAACCGAATCCTGGGTTCCGTGCATCCCTAGTTTTTATAGACACGCGCCTCTCGCCCTGCCCCTTTTGTGAGGTCATCAGCAGGGCGGGGTGGGTCTATAAAAGAGACCCGGAAGTCGGGTTTGGGTGGCACATCACTAACAGATATGTACAGGTTTGCCAATCCATTAAACCATATCGTGGCAAAGGCGGAGCTCCCCCGTCTCCTGGTGTGTCGAGTGTACAGGCACGAAACGCGTTAGTTTGCACACCCACTGCTGTACTATTACTATTAATATGTGTGCTTTAATAAAACCCAATTTATTATATATATTAGAACGGCTCCTATGTCCTGTTCAGAGCTCAGAAGCGAGTGAGATATTGTGCATGTACAGGTTTGCCACCTGGAAACATGGGGTCCCATAAGCCCAGCCAGGGTTGGACTGGAGCATTGGGGGCCCACCAGGTCTGTGACCGCAAGGGCCCTTCTAGCAGTCACTGGGGTCCCCCTTTCAAATTTCCAAACATCCCTCTCCGCACCCCTCGTCTGAGCACACGCATGAACGCCGGCACACCGCACATTGTGGCACATCTTGTGGCCCTTTCGGGGGAGTCGGTCTGGTCCCTCCCTGAGCCCACCTGGTCAAACCCCTAGGGGGTTATTTACTAAAATCCAAATTTATCTCATATTTTATTTAAAAAAAAAAGAAACAAAAACATGACCAAACTCCCATGCTCGAAATATAAAATAATCCAAATTAATTGGATGGTGGAAAACCTCGATAAAATCAAGCAAAACCACACATCGCTCAAATTTTTTCAGACTTTGTTCCCTGAATCGCTCAAATTTTTCGAGTTTTTGCCCCAAAACCTGAAAAAGTCGGATTTTCGGGCTAAGCCCAGTGCAGACCACAAAATCTTCAAATTGAGATAGTTAAGCCCAACAAGAAAAATTTGAGGTTTAGTAAATAACCCCCTAGTCTGGCAAATACTCCCCCCCCCCCAACTGGGTCCTTTAACAGGAAGCCACACCTTTTAAAGTCAGTCAGGCCCAGTCAGACTCCTGCCTGATGTTGGCCCTGGAAGTGAGTACATCTATGGTTCCTTCAAAAAGATCTGATTGGGTGATTCTGTGCCCCTGAACAGCCAGTCACAGTGACCCCTGCAGCAGCCATCGATCATTTCCAAAATGTATTTACAGACTATACTATTGTCCCATGCGGAGGCAAGGAATTATATAACCTTACCAGCCTTATCATAAAGAAGCCCCTTTCCTTTGCTGATGGTTAAATCTCTCTCTCAATCAATAACCCAACAAAGTTCAGCTGGACACGCTTGTACCAAGTCCGTGTAACACATGCAAATCCCATTATTTATAGCAATACACGATGTACTGCCAAACACAAGCCATAAAAATAAAGCTGGGATTGGGACAACGCTGTAACATTAATAAGAAAAAGATTTTATGTGCAAAATCTGTTATAGGCGATTTTTCCATGCTCTGACCTTTTGTGCTACAGGAAGAAAAAAAGAGCTGAAGTCCAAAATCATTCAAATCCTGTAGGATCTGTGCGGCCAGGGACAGGAGGTGCCAGTTTTGGGTGTTGCTCTGCTGCAGGTGTGATTGGTTGGCTTGTAGCTTGTAACCAGCTTAAAGGGGTGCTTCACCTTTAAATTAACTTTATTGTATTTTATTCTATTTTATAGAATGGCTAATACTAAGCAACATTTCAGTTGGCCTTCATTTTTTCTTTTATAGTTTTTGAATTATTTGCCTTCTTCTTCGGACTGGTGGTCGCTGACCCCATCTAAAAAAACAAATGCTGTGTAAGGCTACAAATTATTGCTACTTTTTATTACTCATCTATTCTATTAAGGCCTCTCCTATTCATATTCCAGTCTTTTATTCAAATCGATGCATGGTTACTAGGGTAATTTGGACCCTAGCAACCAGATTACTGAAACTGCAAACTGGAGAGCTGCTGAATAAAAAGCTAAATAAGTCAAAAACCACAAATAATAAAAATAAAAACCAATCAAATCCACACTGGGGGGGGATCCGGAAAGAGTTTTTCTGCAGCTGACATTTTACAATATTGACTGCAACATTTTCTGGTTGCCAGTTATTCTTTTTTGTTTTAGTTGACTCATTTGTTATTAAAGCTGATGAATGTGATGTTTCGTCAGAGAAGAGATTCCCCCGGCGGTGCCAGAAGGTAGAAAACAACAGCACACGTGTAAGAGAGATGTTCCCCCAGGGGTTAAATTTGTGAATCAGGGATCCCCTCTCTAGGGTGGGTACTACACTCAGTTTGCAGTTTCAGCAATCTGGTTGCTAGGGTCCAAATTAACCTAGTAACCCTGCACTGACCTGAATAAGAGACTGGAATATGAACAGGAGAGGGACTGAATAGAAAATGAATCATAAAAAGTAGCAATAACAAAAACATTTGTAGCCTTACAGAGCATTTGTTTTTTCTATGGGGTCGGTGACCCCCATTAGAAAGCTGGAAAGAGTCAGAAGAAGGCAAATCATTTAAAAAAAAAAAAACTATATAAAAAAAAAAGAAATAATGAAGACCAATTGAAAAGTTGCTTAGAACTGCCCATTTTATAACATAGTAATAGGTGAATCACCCCTTTAATAAAACTCCCTGTACCCAGTACGCTGCAGTAGTTCAACTGCAACAACAACTGCATCATTTCAAGCTGAAAGTCTTTGTTGTTAAACTGGGTCAGTAGCTGCTGATGAGCCATGGGTATATGTGGCGCTGGTGGTAATTATTATAATAACACGTAGCAAAGACCCTCCAGCTCATGGCGTATACCCGGATACCCTCCAGCCACACAAAGCACTTTTCCCACCACACCACTGGGGGGCAGAGAACATTTATAAACTACCCCCGTTATTTACACCAGATAATTGACTGTGTTTCCTCTCTGCTTAAATGGGTTGTTTACCCTTGAGTTAACTGTTAGTTTGATGTAGAGAGTGATATTGAGACAATTTGCAATTGGTATTCATTTTTTATTATTTGTGGTTTTTGACTGATTTAGCTTTTTATTCAGCAGCTCTCCAGTTTGTGATTTCAGCAGTTTGGTTGCTAGGGTCCAAATTACTATAGCAACCATGCACTGACTTGAATGAGAATATGGAATATTCAAAGGGGAGGGTCTGAATAGAAAGAGGAGTAATAAAAATAAGCAATAACAATAAGGGGCAGATTTATCAAGGGTCGAAGTGAATTCGAGGGAATTTTCGAAGTAAAAAATTATTTGAAATTCAAAGTAATTTTTTGGATACTTCGACCATCGAATAGGATACTATGACTTTGAATTTACTTCGACTTCGATTCAAAGTAAAATCATTTGAATATTCGACCATTCGATAATCGAAGTACTGTCTCTTTAAAAAAAACTTCGACTTCAATAGTTCCAAATTAAACTTGTCAAAGTCCTACGTTAGCCTATGGGGACCTTCTAATACATTTTTCTTCACATGACTCACTAAAACTTGTGTACAATAATAAATAAAGTACCCCCATTTTGTACATTTAAAAAATAAATAAATAAAAGCAAGACACTACAGTATCTGATAGGCGCTTGCATTCCTGCTGCAACAACTCTGGGCTGATAATTGTAGAGGTCTCTGTTCAAGTTGCCATAGGGTATAAGACACTAGCATGCACCACCTGATAGCAATCCATCCAACCAAATGTAAGGACTTATGCAACAATGTGTGCTGTGTGTGACTTCCCCCATAAGCTTCAAGCTAACCAGTAGCACCAGCACCGAAAATAAAATCATTTAAAGGGGTTGTTCACCTTTGAGTTAACTGTTAGTATTATGTAGAGAGTGATATTCTGGGACAATTTGTAATTGGTTTTCATTTTTTATTATTTGTGGTTTTTGAGTTATTTAGCTTTTTATTCAGCAGCTCTCCCGTTTGCCATTTCAGCCATCTGGTTGCTAGGGTACAAATTCTCCTAACAACCATGCATTCATTTAAATAAGAGACGGGAATGTGAATAGGAGAGGCCTGAATAGAAAGATGAGTAATAAAAAGTAACAATAACAATACATTTGTAGCCTTACAGAGCATTTGTTTTTTAGATGGGGGTCAGTGACCCCAGTTTGAAAGCTGGAAAGAGTCAGAAGAAGAAGGCAAATAATTCAAAAACTATTAAAAATAAATAATGAAGACCAATAAAAAAGTTGCTTAGAGTTGGCCATTCTATAACATACTAAACGTTAACTTAAAGGGGTAGTTCACCGTTGCGTTATCTGTTAGTATGATGTACAGAGTGATATTCTGAGACAATTTGAAATTGGTTTTTATTTTTTGTTTGAGTTATTCAGCAGCTCTTAAATTAGCAGTTTTAATAATCTCGTTGCTAGGGTCCAAATTATCCTAGCAACCACACATTGATTTGAGCAAGAGACTGGAATGTGAATAGGAGAGGCCTAACAAAAAGTAGCAATAACAATACGTTTGTAGCCTTACAGAGCATTTGTTTGTTTTTTAGACGGGGTCAGTGACCCCCAAGCTGGAAAGAGTCAGAAGAAGGCAAATCATTAAAAAACAACTATCAACTAGAATTAGCCATCCTATAACATACTAAAAGTGAACGTAAAGGTGAAGGGCCCCTGTGGCCCTAAAGATACATTGAGAAATAAATTGCACAAAGTTTGTTGTCACTTACCCTTCCCTGGAGATTGTTGGTGCAGAATCCTGCAGAGAGATCAGCTGGGGGTTACACTATAGGCTGATCCAGTATAAATCCTGCCCTGGGAAGGGAATGTTGAAGGATCAGATGAAGGATTCCTGGGATCAGTTGGGGAAATCCTTGTATCAGCGGTGGAATCGTGCCCTGGGGTATCCCAACAGCTGACAGCCCATTCCCGGCGACTCCTTCCTACAACGCGACCCCGCAAACTGCAGCTCCCCCACCGCCAGTCCCCGGTCTGAGCTCGGAGTTTCAGAGACAAGTTTCCCCAGAACGTGAGAAAAAGCCGAAGTGTAAAGGAACCAGAGCCGCTGTCAGCAGTTCTCCCCCATCTCCTCCTTCTCGCAGCAGGAAAGGGGCTGACACTGTCCGGCTGTAGCCGCTGTACTTCCCTTGTCGTGTATCCGCCGCGCCACCTAGTGTCCGCAGCCTGCAAACGCACCCAATGCGCTCATTCATCTTCATTCTACGTCATCATTTCCTTTTTTCTACGTCACGATTTCCTTTTTTTCTGTTTTATCAACCTTATAAAGAAATAATCAGCCTGAGGGACTTTAAGTAAAGCTGGACCTGCTGCAGCCTACTCACATATGCCTGCAATAATAGCTCTTCAGAGCAGGACCCTCCATTTTTGTTTTTTTATTCTCTAAAGGGGTTGTTCAAGTTCATTTTTACTATGTTGTAGAATGGCCAGTTCTAAGCAACTTTACAATTGGACTTCATTATTTATTTTTTTTATACCTTTTGAACTAACTGCGTTCTTCTTCTGACTCTCTCCAGCCTGACCCCATTTAAAAAACAAATGCTCTGTAAGGCTACAAGTGTATTGTTACTGCTACTTTTTATTGCTCATTTTTCTATTCAGTCCCTCATTTAAATCAATGTATGGTTGCCAGGATTTTTGGACCCTAGCAACCAGATGGCTGAAATTGCAAACTGGAGAGCTGCTGAATAAAAAGCTAAATAAGTCAAAAACCACAAATAATAAAAAATGAAAACCAATTGGAAATTGTCCCAGAATATCACTCTCTACATCCTACTAAAAGTTAATTTAAAGGTGACCATATTTATTAAATGATTGTCAAACACCTGTTTATTATATAGTGAATAAATACCCCCTCTTGTTAATTATAAGGATTTTATAAGTTACTGAGGAGTTCCATGACCATTTAAAAACACGAGGCCCTGGAACTCCGAGGTAACTTCTAATATCCTCATATTTTGCAACAGGGGGTACTTTATTTATTATAATACACATAATTTCAGTGAGTCATGTCACAGAAATGACATCACTACTCACCATGTATAACTGATGACGTCACTATTCACCATTTATAAGGATGTAATTTACACGATATTTATGGCTTTTGTGTATTATAAACAACTGTACATCACTGTGTTGCTTCTGGTCCATTCTGATGCTGATCATAGTCTGGCACCTGTAACTATTCCAATTAGTGATGAGCGAAATTTTTCACCAAGTTTCCCTGTGAAAATGACGCCCACAGACTCCAATGGACGATAAAATGTTTTTAATTTTTTTTTTGTAGTTTTTGAGTTAGCTTTTTATTCAGCTCTCCTGTTTCCGTTGCCAGCAATCTGTTGCTAGGGTCCAAATTACCCTAGCAACCATGCACTGATTTGAATAAAATAATGGAATATAAAGAAAAGATGCCTTGAATAGAAAAATGAGTAATAATAAGTAGCGATAACTATATATTTGTACCCTTACAGAGCTTGTTTTTTAGATGGGGTCAGTGACCCCCATTTTTAAGATGGAAAGTGTCAGAAGAAGACAAGTTATTAAAAAAAAATTATAAAAGAAAAAGTGAAGAACAATTGAAAAGTTGCTCAGAATTGCCCATTCTATAACATACTAAAAGGTGACCCACCCTTTTAATAGCTCTTAAACTACCATAAATCCAGAACCATTAGACCCTACTTACACTTTGACTCTTCCATTGGATTCTGGGATGTAGAACTTGGGAAGTAACCGAAGATGGGCAACTTGTAAATGATATGATTCAAATCCCTTCTCATGTGTCTCGTTACACAGTAGCTCAGTGTTAGCTCACCTAGCAACAACCAAACGGGTTACTCTCATTGGCTACTTGCCCAGTCCTTCCCCTCTGTAGCCACCAGTATCCCCCACTCATGAGAGTTTAAATAAAGCTTCTTGGCAGGTCTGGAGACTTTGTTTAAAGAACAAGGAAAGTTAAACTTAAGAAGTAGGTAGAAATGTTGTCGTGATGTTTTGTGCTTCTGTACCAGCCCAAGGCAACCACAGCCCTTTAGCAGTAAAGATCTGTGTCTCCAAAGATGCCCCAGTAGCTCCCCATCTTCCCCATTCACTGCACATGCTCTGTGCTGCTGTCACTTACTGAGCATAGGGACCCACTCACAATATACAGTACACATAGAATAGAAATGTCACAATATAAGGCTGATTAGTAATTAATACACATAATTACTACATGGCAGCACAGAAACCAGTGCAATTAGCATCAGAATTTAATAATCAGCAAACCTGTAGCATCAGCTTATATTACAGGGGAAGCTCATTTTCTGCTGGATAATTAGTGACGACCCCTAAGCTTAGCTTCTCAACAGCTTGTCTATTTTTGTTATAATTTTTGAATTACTTGCCTTCTTCTTCTGACTGTCCAACTTTCAAATGAGGGTCACTGACCCCCATCTAAAAAAATGTTTTGCAAGGCTACAAATTTATTTGAGCAGCATTACTTTGAGGGTTTACTGGTGTATTTATGTAGACCTTTCTGATAAAGTTTACTTAGTTTTAGCCTTTCCTTCTGCTTTAAAAAGGTAAAAGACTGGTTTTGCAAGGCTACATATTTATTTTATTGCTACTTTTTCTTACTCATCTTTCTTCTGAGAAGATACACATGCATGCTTTCAAAGAGAAAAATACCCATCTTTCTATTCAGGCCTCTCCTATTCATATTTCAGTCTCTTGTCAAATCAGTGCATGGTTGCTAGGGGAATTTGGACCCTAGCAACCAGATAACTGAGATCGCAAACCGGAGAGCTGCTGAATAAAAAGCTAAATGAGTCAAAAACCACAAATAATAAAAACCAATCTCAAATAGTCTCAGCATATCACTCTCTATGTCATACTAAAAATGACTCTAAAGGTTAACAACATCTTTAATTTCATGCTTTAAACAGCAAGGAAATGAAGATGGATAAAGGTATAGGATCCTTTATCCGGAAACCCATTATGCAGAAAGCTCCGAATTACAGACGACCGTCTCCCATAGATTCCATTTGAATCAAATAATTCACAATTTTAAAAATGATTTGCTTTTTCTCTGTAATAATAAAACAGTCGCTTGTACTTGATCCCAACGAAGTATTGGAGGCAAAACCAGCCTATAGGGTTTATTTAATGTTTACATAATTTTCTACTAGGGATCCAAGTTATGGAAATATCCCTTATCTGGAAAGCCCCTGAGTATTCTGGATAACAGGTCTCCTGTAGCACAATAAGGAGGTGCTCAGTCTCACTACCCCTCCCCCATGTGATACACTTATATAACCAGCCCTGCCTGTCACTCAATAAGTAGGAGGAGCCTGATTACTCCCAGCTGCCCTTCTTCAGTCTCAGTGAGTGCTGGGCCAGTTGCTCTCCAGTCTCCTGCTGTACAATGTGTGTCCCTGGCCGTGTGATTATTTGTCTGCTGAGGAACGACCTGCGGCTGCACGATAACGAGGTAACCCACCACTGGGCTCATTTCATGCCTTGCTTGAGGGCAGGACATAGTAATTGACTGGAGAATGCCGGGTAATTCCGGGTACACGTGTGTATAAAACCAACTGGCACCTCGCAGGGTCTGAGAGGATAATACACAGGTCTCCACTGGGCACAGACGTAAAACGAAAAGCGCCACTTGTTAAAGAGGGCCCTATTAATACAGTGTACAAGATAGGTTTACATAACAGGGGGGCGGAGTCGTCCGGCACGTTTTGGAACGCTCAGGTGGAACGCATACTATGTCTTGCGCATGCTCAATGAAGATGTTCGCTCGAAGACGTGGATGACGTTTACTTGAGGAGGCGTGGCCTCGCCAGATTGGCTGATTGATATATGGCACAGAAACGACTTGTGTGGAAAAGGCATATGAATCGCTCAGTCTGTGTGCGTAACTCGATGAATTCTCTTCCACATATCCCACTATTGGTGTCAGAAGTAGTAACGTCAATGTGCCAGTGCTGGGAATTGCACACTATTCCCTCAGGCGTCTATTTTGTCCATTTTAGTTAAATATTGACCCTAGTGAATGTGATAGAGACTCTTAGATCTTAAAGGGATACTGTCATGGGAAAACATGTTTTTTTTCCCAAAATGAATCTGTTAATAGTGCTGCTCCAATTCTGCACTGAAATCCATTTCTCAAAAGAGCAAACAGATTTTTTTTATATTCCATTTTGAAATCTGACATGGGGCTAGACATATTGTCTGTTTCCCAGCTGCCCCCAGTCATGTGACTTGCGCCTGCACTTTAGGATGGAACTACTTTCTGGCAGGCTGTTTTTGAAAATATATTTTCATAATAATATACTATTTTAGTAGTAGTATGTGCCATTGGGAAATCATAAATAGAAAACTGCCATTTTAAACAAAATAAGCGCCGCCCCCTGGAATCATATGATTCACAGTGCACACAAACAAATGATACATGTTCGGTCACATGAGCCAATTAACAGACAGTTCTGTCTTTTGCTTCCACACTTCTTCCTGTTACAGTTCGAACTACAGTAATTCTGGTCAGGTGATCTCTTCCCGCTACAGTTAGAACTGCATACCTCCCAACTGTCCCTTTTTCAGAGGGACAGTCCCTCTTTTGACAGCTCAACCTGCAGTCCCTCATTTGTACTGGAAAGTCCCTCTTTTCTCTGCACTGAACAGCCAGAAAAAGAAACAAAGTTTCTCACTTAATTGGCTTTTAGCTGAGAGCCCAGAACAGCTAACAGGTGCAAATAAGATACTTTGTAACAATTTTGAGACACAAAAACACAGTTTAGATCAGGAGAAATATTTTCAAACTTTCATAACCTGCCAAATTTTGTAAAACAAACATGGTAATTGGGGGTGTGGCCACAGAAAGGGGTGTGGTCAAAAAAATTGCTGCGCTATGTGCGGAAAAAAATTTTGTCCCTCTTTTTACTTCCAAAATGATGGGAGGTATGGAACTGCAGTATTTCTGGTCAGGTGATCTCTTCCTGTTACAGTTAGAACTGCAGTATTTCTGGTCAGGTGATCTCTGAGGCAGCACACATACGATAACGAAATGGGGGTTCAAGGCAATGTAAAAGGGCAAAATGTACTTAAATAATCTTATCAAACTGGTATATATATTTAATATGCCACTTAATTTTCTATAAACTATCTGTTGATCAAGTATTCATTTTGGTATTTATGTGTTTTGTTTTTTGTTTTTTTTCCCTCAACCTAACTTGCTATGTTATTATGTAACCCTATATTGCCCTGCCGTTGTTGAATATATCTTGCCAAATGAGCGGAGCTTATAGTGTATGGTCACCTTTAGACCAAACAGTAACTTGGAAACATTTATTCATTATTTACACTTGTCCATGTCCACAAGGAAAATAATCTGTCAAGTGCTGTGTAATCCACTAACGCTATATAAATAAAGCATAATTGTTATAAGGAACAGGTATGATTATAGCCTTAGAATGGGGTAATATGGAGTATTGGCGGTATTCCTTGGAAATCTATATATTTAGTGTATGTATTTATAGGTTCTACATTGGGCACACAGGAATGCAGACCAGATCGTTCCGCTGTATTGCTTTGATCCAAGGCATTATGTAGGAACTCATTACTTCAATTTTCCAAAGACCGGGCCCCATCGGTTAAAGTTCCTATTGGAAAGTGTTCGGGATCTGAGAATTACACTGAAGAAAAAGGGAAGGTAAGCCATGGGATTGGCTGTTCTGTGCCCTGAAATCACATTAATGTAAAATAGGTTGTTTGTAATTTATATGAATGGGTCTTTTTTTCATAGTTTTCAGGATATTCGCTATTTGTACACTGTGCTAATATTATAAATTTGAAACAAGATCGCCACTTGCCTTTTGGCAATGTTTGGTGCACAGGACACAGCTGGTAGAAAATGAAGTTAGTGAGAATAAAATGTCACTTTCCCTTTAATTTTCTACTGACTGTGCAGTACAGATGTTTTAGCTGTTCCAACCAGTACAATATTTTTCTCCATGTTGTTTTCATGTATCTGAACTGCTGCGTTGCTTTATCCTAAACATAGAGGCCACACTTTTCTCTCCACAGTAACCTTCTGCTACGGAGAGGGAAACCAGAAGAGGTCATTGAAGATTTGGTGAAGCAGCTGGGTAATGTGTCTGCTGTGACTCTGCATGAGGAGGTGATCACCACTTCATTACATTTTTGTAAATAGAAATTAGACTTGGGCCCTCCAAGGGATTTGCTAACATTCCACCGAACTCTCTGGATAACATTGTTTTATGATACACTGGCCCCTGTAATTTCTAGCCAATTTTATGATCTATGCCACTGTAGCTATTCTCCTGGAGTAACTGGAATCCTGCAGGATAATTTGTAGGTACAAAATACACATTTTTGGAACAATCCCACAAATTATATTAAACCCGTACCTTCAATTTAGCTAACAAGGTAGCATTCATAATTAGTGGGTGGAGGGTTCATAGGAGGTATTAAAACTGATTTCTAAACTACAACTCCCAGCATCCTCCTCTATACTGAACCACACCGTAAAGTTATAAAAATGCAGTCTTTATTGCAAATTCTTTAGCCATTCAAAATTCCACATATTAAAATAATACAAATAACCCATATTAATTATATCCGTGTAGACCAGGGATCCCCAACCTTGTGAACCCGTGAGCAACATTCAGAAGTAAAAGGAGTTGGGGAGCAACACTAGCATGAAAATGTTCCTAAGGTGCCAAATAAGTGCTGTGATTGCCCATTTAGTAGCCCCTATGTGCATTGTCAACCTACATTGAGGCTCTGTTTAGCAGTGCACCTGATTTTTATGCAGCCAAAACTTGCTTCCAAGCCTGGAATTCAAAAATAAGCAACTGCTTTGAGGCCACTGGGAGCAACATCCAAGGGGTTGGTGAGCAACATGTTGCTCACGAGCTACTGGTTGGGGATCGCTGGTGTAGACCAAGTATTTAAAGGGCATGTAAAGGCAAAAATATAAAATCCCATTTTTTTACTTTCTTTAATGAAAAAGAAATCTATCTCCAATATACTTTAATTAAAATATGTCTACAGTTTTTATCATAAACCTGACTGTATGCAGTGCAATTCCCCCTTCTTTTACTGCTGTTGATAGGAATTGTCAGATGGTCCCCAACTGCTGTGCAGGTAAACGATCATACTTTCAAATGGCAGGGGGAGCCCCCCCACCTTACTTCCCAGAACTCGAGCAGCATTGTTGGATTCCCTGTAGAGATTTGTATCCAGAGACGCAGTGCAGTCTCTATATTATGATTATTAATCAGCCTTGCTGTATTGGCTTCTATGGCAGATATTATTTGACTTGTGCTGTTTTGATAATTTATGACGATCCCTAAGCTTAACCTCAACTGAAGCCCAGACCACACTGAGCATGTGCGAGTCTTGATATTGCAGAAATGTCTAACAAAGTTACAAGATGACAGCCCCCTGCGCCAACTTTGAAAGCATAAATCATTTGTCTTATTAGGCTGCTGGTGCAGTAAGTTCATGTTTATATTTAGTATACATAATACAGCATTTCTAGCCTTATTCTATTTTAGACTTTAGTTGCCCTTTAAGGTACATTAGATATATTATCCTATTAGCATGATGCACGTATCTAAGCAGTAACCAACAGCTTATACCTACATCAAACACGGCTTCTTCAGACTTTAAAGGGAAACTTTATTGTGTTATTTTCCACTCTGAACCCGGCTGAAGTGCAGTATTGGCACTAAATGCACATCGGGTTGTGTTCAAGTACTATTCACTGAGCGTAACCCTTCTACACTGAGCATATATACATTTTCTGAACAGATGCTGGGCTAAGGCGAGTATCCCCTTTTTAAATTTTGGCAGCCATCTACAAATCTGAGGCTGGTGATTGCACTGTCATTTGAATATACAGTTAGGCCCATAAATCTTTGGACAGAGACAACTTTTTTTTCTAATTTTGGTTCTGTACATGACCATAATGAATTTTAAATGAAACAACTCAGATGCAGTTGAACTGCAGACTTTCAGCTTTAATTCAGTGGGTTGAACAAAAAGATTGCATAAAATTGTGAGGAACTAAAGCCTTTTTTAACACAATCACTCGCTTCACTTATGCAATCTTTTTGTTCAACCCACTGAATTAAAAAAAAAAAGTCTGCAGTTCAACTTTATCTGAGTTGTTTCATTTAAACTTCATTGTGGTAATGTACAGAAGCAAAATTAGAAAAAAGTTGTCTCTGTCAAAAGATTTATGGGCCTAACTGTATGCGGTAGTGTATATAATATGTACAGACTGATAGGACTTTATTCCTCTTTACCAATTCAGTCTTTATTTCAAGACCTAATGCTTATTACCTATTTTATAATTATTCGCATAAAGTATGCTGTAGAAGCCGTATTGGTTACTGCTTAAATCCGTGCAACTTGGTAATAGGATATTCTATCTAATGTACCTTATATACTTGGTCAATACTGATATAATTGATATTTGTTTTCAATTTGTAGGAACAGTTGCTCTTTAATGCTTTAAAATAAAATTAATTTTGTAGGCAACAAAAGAAGAGACAGATGTTGAAAGTGCTGTGAAGCAAGCATGCACTCGGCTTGGGATAAAGTACCAAACATTTTGGGGATCAACACTGTATCACAGGGAGGATCTTCCATTCAGGCACATCTCCAGGTATCCTCTCTAATAATTTTCCTCTTTATTCTAATTCTTTTCTTCATTAGTTCATGCCCCATACACTGACATGCCCCAGGTGGTTTCTTTCTAGGCTGTGGGTCATTTATGGTGCAAGGACTGAGAGCCCAGTGAGAGAAGTAACTTGTCTTGTGATTGGTCATGCAGCTTGCCCGATGCCTACACCCAGTTCAGGAAAGCAGTTGAAACACAGGGGAAAGTGCGACCAACTTTCCAGATTCCGGATAAGCTGAAGCCTTTGCCGAGCGGCCTGGAGGAAGGAAGTGTTCCATCACATGAGGACTTTGACCAGCAAGGTAATTAATGGCCCCAGTGTCCCTATATCAGTGCCAAGACTTTTATAAGTTGCAAGGCTCAAACCGTTCCAGAGTAACATACTTCCCCTTTAAAGTCTCAAGGTGTCCATACATGGGAAAAGCTGCTGACAAACAGTCTTGGCATCTTATTGGCCCATGCACAGGGCCCACTGACGAGCCTCTCCCACCAATAGCTGCCCAAATATCAGCCAGGTATCCATCACACAGGTTTAAAGGGGAAGTAAAGTCTAAAATAGAATAAGGCTAGAAATGCTTTATTTTGTATACTAAACATAAACATGCACTGCACCACAAGCCTAATCAAACAAATGATTTATGCTTTCAAAGTTGCCACGGGGTCACCATCTTGTAACTTTGTTAAACATCTTTGCAAGACCAAGACTATGCACATGCTCAGTGTGGTCTGGGCTGCTTAGGGATCGTCATAAATTATCAAAACAGCACAAGTCAAATAATATCTGCCAGAAGCTGATACAGCAAGACTGCTTGATTAATAATCAGAATATACAGACTGCACTGGGTCCTGTGTTGTCATGTAATCTAATGTGGATTTTATAGTTTTTGTATTGTTTAATACAAACTTTCTCCAACTCTCCAGAAGCAGTGGTTGCAGCAAAATAATCCTCCATAGAATCCCAGTTTATCCGTTTAAATCTGGCTCCATGGTCTTTGTGGCTGGATTTGGAAACAATAAAGGGCATGTAAAGGCAAAAATAAAATCCAATACAAATCTCTACAGTCGTTGACTGCTCTACAGGGAAACAACCAAAGCTGCTTGAGTTCTGCATGGCTGGGAAGTAAGGTGGGGGCTCCCCCTGCTGTTCATAAGTATGATTGTTTCCCTGCAGAGCAGTTGGGGACAATTCCTATCCACATCAGTAAATGAAGGGAGAATTTCGTTGCATGTCAGGTTTCTTATGAAAACGGTACAGATTTTTTTAATTGAAGTATATTGGAGATAGGTTTCTTTTTCATTAAAGAAAGTAAAAATGGGATTTTATTTTACTGCCTTTACATGCCCTTCAATCACATTGAGGCTTATAGTGCATCGACTTCATAATTGTGGTCCCCACCCTCCTGGCCTGTATCCTATCAATATGATGTGGTCAGTCCAACTCAAGGTGGGCATATCAGGGAAAGGACTGCTCGTTTGGTGACCTCTTCAAACGAGCGTATCTTATAGTGTATGACCAGCTTGTGGATAAGTTGCCCACAAGCCAATTTACTCTGGTAGTATCTATCTGGTGGGTTGATACTCGAGCAAGACTCACAGCTAACAGAGTTTAAAGTGGCAATGTCTGGGTGTGACTGGGCATGACCTAAAATCACTGAGGTCCAGCTACTTGGCTGTAGATGTAAGTGAAAAAGTTCCTAGTCATGGTGGGTTTTACTGTTTTAAACAATGGGAAACGTTTTGCTCATGAGCTTCTTCTCTGACAGATCCCCTGACTGACCCAAGAACTGCCTTCCCCTGCAGTGGGGGAGAGAGCCAGGCCTTGCAGAGACTGGAACATTACTTCTGGGAGACTGTAAGTTAAACATCTATTTCTGTGTGACGCTTGGACCCAAGGAGCCAGTGCTCTTACTTTCAAGCTTTTATTCAAGAATAATTTCAAGCCAGACTTTGATTTTGCCGCTGGCAGAATAATATATATGGGCGAGTGGGAGCCGACCTGTTGAATACCGCAACCAAAGCATTCTTTATAAATCTCAACCTGCAGCTTTTCACAGGTTTACCTGTAAGCAATGAGCATGTTCCACTTACAATATATAAAAGTGAAGCCTGTGTAAATGCTAAACACTACTCTGGCCACTTCTCATGCACTTTAAGGGCCACTTTCTAGTTTCCAAGCAATAATTTCCCAAATCTCAAGTGCAATACCATGCTCCAGGTGATTGCCAATTCAGGGCTATACAGGGGCAATTTCAAGCATCTGTCTGCCTGCCCACTGAGTTGCAACTGACCGAAAAGCGCTACAAATCTCTGTGTGCCATTGCCCTTAGATCCACCACCCGATCCTTTTAATGTTAATCCTTCACTGCCCAATGACCATGTGATCAGGGAACAGAACTGACAGATACACCATTCACCACCTGCAGCTTTAACAGATATTGTCACTGTCCCTCATGTCTGCCAGAACCCGCTATGACAATTTATTGCTCTTTTTGTTTTTTTTTGTTTTTTTTACAGAATCTTGTTGCTTCATATAAAGACACCCGCAATGGACTCATAGGGCTGGATTATTCAACTAAATTTGCTCCCTGGTAAGAAACCCTCTAGAGACTGGTACATGGATGGGATGGCAGTGGATGTGATTTAATGAGACTTTGCTAAAACATTTGATACAGTGCCACACAAAAGGTTACTGGTTAAATTAAGGAATATTATGTTGGCCTGGAACATAGTATTTGTACCTGGATAGGGAACTGGCTAAAAGATTGGTGGTAAATGGAACATTTTCTAATTGGACCAGTGTTGTTAGTGGAGTACCGCAGGGCTCTGTACTAGGTCCCTTGCTTTTCAACTTGTTTATTAATGACCTGGAGGTGGCCATTGAAAGTACCGTTTCTATTTTTGCAGATGATACTAAATTGTGCAGAACTATAGGTTCCACGCAAGATGCTGCCACTTTGCAGAGTGGTTTGTCTAAGTTGGAAAACTGGGCAGCAAACTGGAAAATGAGGTTCATTGTTGATAAATGCAGGTTATGCACTTTGGCAAAAATAATATAAATGCAAGTTATACACTAAATGGCAGTGTGTTTGGAGTTTCCTTGAATGAGAAGGATCTTGGGGTCTTTGTAGATAACAAGTTGTCTAATTCTGGGCAGTGTCATTCTGTGGCTACTAAAGCAAATAAAGTTCTGTCTTGTATAAAAAAGGGCAATAACTCAAGGGATGAAAACATAATTCTGCCTCTTTATAGGTCCCTGGTGAGGCCTCATCTGGAGTATGGGGGCAGTTTTGGACTCCAGTCCTTAAGAGGGATATAAATGAGCTGGAGAGAGTGCAGAGACTAAGTGCAACTAAACTGGTTAGAGGGAGGGAAGAGTTAAATTATGAGGGGAGACTGTCAAGGTTGGGGTTGTTTTCTCTGGAAAAAAGGCGCTTGCGAGGGGACATGATTAGACTTTACAAGTACATTAGAGGACATTATAGACAAATAGCAGGGGACCTTTTTACCCATAAAGTGGATCATCGTACCAGAGGCCTCCCCTTTAGACTAGAAGAAAAGAACTTTCATTTGAAGAAACGTAGGGGGATCTTCACAGTCAGGACAGTGAGGTTGTGGAATGCACTGCCGGGTGATGTTGTGATGCTGATTCAGTTAATAACTATAAGAGGGACTTGGATGATTTTTTGGACAGACATAATAGACATAATATCAAAGGCTATTGTGATACTAAACTCTATAGTTAGTATAGATATGGGTATATAGAATTTATGTGAACGTATGGAGGGGTGTGTGTATGGATGCTGGGTTTTCATTTGGAGGGGTTGAACTTGATGGACTTTGTCTTTTTTCAAGCCGATTAAACTATGTTACTATGTAACTGTAACATATGGGATCTATTTATTCAGAAAACTTGGAAGTTTTCTGAATAAAGGATCTTTCTATAGACCTTAAAGGAACAGTAACACCAAAAAATTAAAGTGCTTTAAAGTAATGAAAATATCATATACCGTTACCCTGCACTGGTAAAACGTATATGTTTGCTTCAGAAACACTAGTATAGTTCATATAAACAAGCTGCTGTGGAGCAATGGCAGAAATTGAAAAATGGCTATGTGGCACAGGTTAACTATTAGATAAACACCATTAGACAGACAGAGCTTATTTACTATCTGCTGTGTAACTTGAGCTTTTTCTCCTTTGAATGGCTGCTCTCATTGCTACACAGCAACTGATTTATATAAACTATAGTAGTGTTTCTGAAGCAAACACAGCAGTTTTACCAGTGCAGGGCAACACTATTCTATTTTTATTACTTTAAAACACTTATTTTTTGATGTTACTGTTCCTTTAAGTCTGCTGGAAATCATTTACTTATTAAATAAACCCAGTAGGATAGTTTTGCCACCAATATGGATTTATGCAGCTTAGTTACAAGGTACTGCTATTATTACAGAGAAAAATAAAATAATTTTAAAAAATGACTTTTGCTTACAGTGGATTCTATGACAGATGACTCTCCTGTAATTCTGAACTTTCTGATTAACTGGTTTCCGAATAATAGATCACATACCTGTACTAAGGCAGTAGATAGTAATTAAATATATGGGAACTTTATTTCATTATTAAAGCATTCTGAACCTTTTGTCAGCAAACATAAAGGATTACAATTCTGTCAGTATTCCCTAATATTCAGTTTGGTGTTTAGGACTATAATGGCCAGGCAAATGCCAATTTACGAGTTGTTAAAGGTCTATTTAGCTTTGAAGAGTTGGCACAGTTATTGTGTGCATAAAACATTCCTTATTGCCCGTGGGTCTTAGTGCAATCCCTTTTATATCGTGGGATTATTTAAAGAACATTCAGGTTATTTCCATAGAATTAATAACATGTATTTATAAATATTCATTGGCTTTTGTTTTGTTAATCCGATATTAAAATAGAATTTTTATCTGTCCGTTTCACTCTCACCTTGACCAATGTTGCCTACAGGCTTGCACTGGGCTGCGTATCTCCTAGATATATACATGAACAAATTGGAAAATATGAAAAGGAACGAACAGCGAATCAAAGCACATACTGGTAAGATCCGGTCATGTGGATATAATTCAATGACACCGCTCCTTTTCCTTATGACTGTATTTAATCATGGGCGTTAAACAGGGTCCAGTAAACTAATATATCATGAAAAAATAGCAAAGGCAGAGCAAAGATAGGGTGGATAGAACAGAACTGTATTATTTGTCATTTATTATCCTTTATATAGTGCCAATTTATAAAGCAGCGCAGAATATACATTCCCATCAGTGCCTGCTAGGGTTGCCACCTGGCCGGTAAAAATGCTGGTTTATCCCAATTTTATTAATAGGGGAAAAAAGATAAATCTATAGGAAGGCCGGTATTTTTTCCTGGAAAAGTTGGCAACCCTAGTGCCTGCCCCAGTGAAGCTTATACTACCCCTATCACATTCACATACACTAGTGCCTTTGTTATCAGGAGCCAATCAAACTGCCTGTTTTTGGACAGCGTTTGCCACTAAATGCCAGATTTCCCTTCCCAGTAATTGCAGAGTGGGTCATAATGCAACTATGGGTGCCATTGCCTGGCTGTGTTTAATGAAGCCTCTCTGTTCCAGGGTGATATTTGAGCTTCTATGGAGAGATTACTTTCGCTTTGTGGCTTTGAAATACGGCAGAAGGATTTTCTTCCTCAGAGGTGAGTCAAGCCAGGCAGGTAACATGAAAATCTGATGTTCCAGAGCCTATAGTACCACTGCTGTTTGCTCAACTAGAACTCTCAGCAGGCACTTAGTTTAAACTTACTATAAGCCTCATTTAAAGAAACAGTGACATCAAAAAAGTTGTGTTTTTATATAATGAATAGATAATGTACTGTTGCTGTGCACTAGTAAAAGTATTGTCTTCGCTTCAGAAACACTAATATAGTTTATATAAACAAGCTGCTGTGTAGCCATGGGGGCAACCATTCAAGCACAGGATACACAGTAGATAACAGATAAGTACTACTATAGTTTATATAAACAAGCTGCTGTGTAGCCATGGGGGCAACCATTCAAGCACAGGATACACAGTAGATAACAGATAAGTACTACTATAGTTTATATAAACAAGCTGCTGTGTAGCCATGGGGGCAACCATTCAAGCACAGGATACACAGTAGATAACAGATAAGTACTACTATAGTTTATATAAACAAGCTGCTGTGTAGCCATGGGGGCAGCCATCCCATGCCTCCCACTGTCCCTTTTTCGGAGGGACAGTCCCTCTTTTGACAGCTCAACCCGCAGTCCCTCATTTGTACTGGAAAGTCCCTCTTTTCTCTGCACTGAACAGCCAGAAAAAGAAACAAAGTTTCTCACTTAATTGGCTTTTAGCAGAGAGCCCAGAACACCTAACAGGTGCAAATAAGATACTTTGTATCAATTTTGAGACACAAAAACACAGTTTAGATAAGGAGAAATATTTTCAAACTTTCATAACTTGCCAAATTTTGTAAAACGAACATGGTAATTAGGGGGTGTGGCCACAGAAAGGGTTATGGTCAAAAAATGCTGCTCTACGTGCGGAAAAAAAATTTTTGTCCCTCTTTTTACTTCCAAAATGTTGGGAGGTATGGCCATGCAAACACAGGATACACTGTAGATAACAGATAAGATCTGAAGAATCCCATTGTATACTACAGTGCTTATCTGTTATCTGCTGTGTATCCTGTGCCTGTTCGCCTTTTTTTTCAGCTTTGAATGGCTACCCAGCAACTTGGTTATATAAACCATAGTAGAATTTCTGAATCAAACATACTAGTTTTACCAGTGCAGGGAAACTGTACATTATATTTTAATTACTTTAAACACACTTTTTCATTTTTTGGTGTTACTGTTCCTTTAAAGGGGAATAATATTGACCAGCTTATTTTATTTTGGCAGGAAGCAGTAGGTCAGCTAGTGCTATTAATTACAATCATGCAGTTTATAACCTATGCTTATATATAGGATAGAATTCTATTCGGTCTTAGTTATCTTGAGGAAATGAGATAAGAACTTCCATACTGATTGCCCTCGCCAAAACATTCTATACTTCAGTGGAACACTACATTCTATTATGGCCACTAAGGGCTCCTCATTAATGCTTTCTGTTGCGGTGGTTTTTTTTTTTAAGCATTCCCCCAGCAAGGAACAGTAGTTAAACCAAAAGTGAGAGCTTCTGAACCTCTTGTTCTCACTGCTTGTGATTCTAATCCAGTATTGTGATGAAGCAAGATTGCCACCTAGTGGAGAAATACACTTTATAGCGGGACCAAAGTGTTGTATCTGTTAAACATGGGTAGTGATGGGTGAATCTGACCCGTTTTGCAGAATCTAAATGGGCCAGATTCACTGAAAATTTGCCAAAATGCCTTGAATTCTATGTGCGTCAAGTTTTTGACCCGCAACAACCCATTAGAGTGCATGGGCTTCATTTTCAAAGCGAAACTTGGTGAAAATTTTTTCTAATCGCTATACATGAGTACTATACATAACCATTACCTTGATGGAGAAACACATTTTGTGTGAATCAGGGGTGATCTGCAATTTTGTGTGCTCAGGAGGCCTGGACCTCTACTGCTTATTGGTAGGGAAGCACCAAATCCACTATTTTGGATTTGGCCAAACCCCCGAATCCTTTGTGAAAGATTTGGCCGAACACCTAACCGAATCCTAATTTGCACATGCAAATTAGTGGTGGGAAATGCAAAACCTGGTTTACTTCCTTGTTTTGTGACAACATCTCGTGATTTCCCTAATTTGCATATGCAAATTGGGGTTCGGCCAGGCAGAAGGATTTGGCTGAATCCTGGATTCGGTGCATCCCTGCTTTATTGGCCAGTGTGTGGTCTAGTGAGGCAGTCTGTCTGACCAATATCTGGACAGGGATTGGCCAAATAGTGGCAGGTTTGAAAATCTTCCCACACAAGGCTATTGATATGGATCATTCATGATTGATCTACATAGACCTGCATTATTATATGATTTGAGACCTAGGGCCAAACAAACGCCTATGTGATCCAGCACCTGCAATGTTTTTCCTCACTCCCTTGTGCCAATTCATTCTGGGAGCAGGGACAAATACATACCTCCCAACATTTTGGAAGTAAAAAGAGGGACAATTTTTTTTTTCCGCACGTAGCGCAGCGTTTTTTTTTTGACCACACCCCCTAATTACCATGTTTGTTTTACAAAATTTGGCAGGTTATTAAAGTTTGAAAATATTTCTCCTTATCTAAACTGTGTTTTTGTGTCTCAAAATTGTTACAAAGTATCTTATTTGCACCTGTTAGCTGTTCTGGGCTCTGCTTAATTAAGTGAGAAACTTTGTTTCTTTTTCTGGCTGTTCAGTGCTGAGAAAAGAGGGACATATCCAGTACAAATGAGGGACTGCGGGTTGAGCTGTCAAAAGAGGGACTGTCCCTCTGAAAAAGGGACAGTTGGGAGGTATGCAAATATGGCTGAACGGCACTCTAGAACAGGAGTTCCCATACTTTACTAATGCAAAGTCTACTTTTTAGTAATGCTGTCCCGTTATGATCTACATCCATAAAACATTGTTAGCATTCTGTACCATGGAAAATATTACTTCGATATTAATTTATGAAAAATGCATTGTGCTTTATTGTAACCATAACACAATATCTGAATGAAAAGCATGAAATAGGAGGGTGATATAAACAAGCTGTTTGTTGATAATGTCTTGAGATCTACTGATCAGCAGCTAAAGTTCTACTAGTAGATCCCGATATACCTTTTGGGCACCTCTGCTCTAGAAGTAAGTACACAGGGTAGAGTCCTGCGCAGAACTAATTTCTAAGACCCCGACCTGTACCGCAACCCGCATATTTACCCACTTTGATCCCCGCAACTGCCTTATCCGCAATCCGACCCGCAACCTGCTGACCACCATCAAACAGGAAGTGAAGGTGCTGCAAACTGGAAGTTACATCATCAAAAGTGGGCGGTGCAGAAACACATTTTGTAAAACTTTAAAAGAAGTAAAATATAGACCATATTACATCAGATGAGAAATTTAGATGAGACCCACATCTATACTCGCACCTGAAAATCCTCCCCTCATTCTGCAGAGTGCCTGCTTTTTTGCGGGTACCTAACCCGCTGCAGGACTCTAACACAGGGCCAGTAAAAGGTGATCTATTGTACTCAATGGGGGAGCCTAACAAATTTGCAGAGTAGGTGCTTGTCCGATCCTAACATGTTTTTTTGCAGTTTCTGGGGTTCATTGTTGTAGGGCTGGCACCTGCTCACTGATTTCACACTGGTGTCTTGCGTTTTAGGTCTCCAGGATAAAGATGTTCCTTGGAAGAGGGACCCAAAGCTGTTTGATGCCTGGAAAGGTTGGTTCCTTAAATGATTCCCACTCGGGCTATTCTATATTGTACTTGCTGTACGATAAGGGTCTCCAACCTGTGGCCCAGGAGCTTAAAAGCAGCTGGTGAGCCACAGTTTGGACATCCCTGCTGCACGATATAAACTGCACTCTATAAGGTTCATGAATGACCCTTATGTCGTGTATTAATACAGAAGGCCGTACGGGGGTACCTTTTGTGGATGCCAACATGCGGGAATTGGAAATGACTGGATTCATGTCAAACAGAGGGCGCCAGAATGTGGCCAGTTTCCTAACCAAGGACCTTGGGATTGATTGGAGAATGGGAGCAGAATGGTTTGAGTACCTTCTGGTAAGGAAATCCTGACAAACGGATACATTCAGTAAAGTGACCCTGCCTACAAGAGCTTACAATCTGTAGCGATGAAGGCGTTCATGATTATATTCATTCTTAGTTTGCCATAGAACCTTTTCTATACAACCTTTTAATTGATCTCCATTGAGTTTTAAATTAATATAATTTAAATTCTGCCTATTTCCAGCCAGCAACTGAAAATACTGGCTGGTTATCATGGATTGCTTGCCATGGCAACCAATAAACATAAAATCACCTGCAACAGTTGAATGTTGTTATATACAGGCATGGGACCTTTTATCCAGAATGCTCGGGACCTGGGGTATTTTTGTAATTTTTAACTTAATACCTTTAGTCTGCTAAAACAATTAAATTTAATGAACAGTTTGGTGTAGGGTTCTGGCTATTATGTTACACATGCAGTCATTCCAGCCTTTATACATTACATTTTTGGATAACTAACTATATTAGAAACATTTTTTTTTATTTATTTACCCAGTTTTTATTTTTAGACTGAGCAATTCCTTTAAACCTGAATTAAACCAGCCTATTGGGTTTAAAGGGCACCAATCATAACTAAAATCTCTGGTCAGATTGTTAATATATGTTTGATTTTTGCTGTGATAGGTGCCCTTTAAGGATTCATTATATCTTGGTTGGGATCAAGTACAAGCTACTGTTTTATTATTACAGAGAAAAAGGAAATACTTTTAAAACTATTAATTATTTGATTAAAATGACATCTATGGGAAATGGCCTTCCCCTATCTTAGAACCAGTCCCATACCTGTTTAACTATTGAAAGCAGTATTTGTTTGTCCCTTTCTCTGGTTCTGATTCTCGGAACAACGTAAAAGCAGTCGGTTCTCCTCCAGGTCTGTTCATCATTTTACTTCAGCTATATTGTGTCAGGAGTCAGAACCAGCTGTGCAGTAATAAAAACTGCCAGGCAGATACTGCTTTCAGCTACCCATTTTGAAATCCAAAAGGGGAACAGATTGATGAAGGTATAAAGATAAGGCTGCTTTGTGTGTGAAATGTTACAGAAGTTTTATACTTGGTGTTACAGACTATATGAGTACTATATAAATATGTTGGTGCTCTAGTTTCTCTATAGCAAGCCCTGCCTGTGCTGTTTGTACGGCTGAGAGTGCCTAAAGGTGTCCCAATTACTAGTTAACACCAGTGAGGATTCCAGTATAAGTGATATGACTCCCCAGCGTATGTGTTTGATTGGGAAGGGCACACATAGATGTATTTCTCCCCCCGTGCGGGTCTCTTGGGGTGCTGATTAGCAGTGCTGACTGCTCCTGTTCTCTAAAGTGCCGGCTCGTTAGTGCTCTCTGAGTCCTAATAATAAATAGCCGCCTTGTCATGCCACCAGTAAATTATGGCCGCTTCCCTTCTCCTAGGTGGACTATGACGTCTGTAGCAATTACGGCAATTGGTTATACAGCGCCGGAATTGGGAACGACCCAAGGGAAAACAGGAAGTTCAATATGATTAAACAAGGGCTGGATTATGACTCCGGAGTAAGTATCCCTCAGTGTGGAACTGTAATTATTTCATACTAACCCGGCTATGAATGGCCTGGTACCCAAATAATACCTCTCTTTATTCCTGCAGTACTGAACCCGGCTATCAATGAACTGGTACCCAAATAATACCTTTATTCAGGCAGTACTGAACCCGGCTATGAATGAACTGGTACCCAAATAATACCTCTCTTTGTTACTGCAGTACTGAATCTCCCCCTTTTAGTTCCACAGGGGCCTTACAAAGACCTATCTGTTTACTGGTCATAGGAGTGTCTTATTTACAAAGAGACACTAAGGGGCAAATTCACTAAGATGCGAAGTTGCGCCAGGCGTATTTTTCACCAGCGCTCCGCAAATTCACTAAAATCCGAAGTTACGCACAGGGGTAGCGTGAAGTTGCGCTAGCGTTGATTCGCTATGTAAAGCGAAGTTACGCTAGCGAAGGCTAATTTGCATACGGCGCGAAATTCAAATTTCAATGGAGGAATACGTATCAGCACTACAAATGCCTAGAAAACCTTCAAATCAGCAAATAAAAATTTTATTTTGCCCTACACATTTGCCCACTGTCTAGGTAAGTTGCCATGAGTCAGGAAATGTAGGGGGGAAGGAGGGGAGCCCCAAAAATATTTTCGATCTTTTTCAGCCTATCACCCATCCTGTAGAAAACACGCCAGTGTTTTTTGGGACTTAGAAAAAAATTTGACTTTTTTTGAAACAATCCCTATCTACTCTATTGCGCTTCGCCAGGTCTGAGGTGGCGAAGGAAGTCTAGCGTAAAAGGTAGCGTTCAGTACACTGCGCAAGT
Source organism: Xenopus petersii (assembly GCA_038501925.1). NCBI lineage: Eukaryota > Metazoa > Chordata > Amphibia > Anura > Pipidae > Xenopus > Xenopus petersii. The sequence goes on along the minus strand of CM076682.1, from coordinate 156,854,211 downwards.
TAGGGAATTTGCGTAGTTACGTCGCTAGCGAAAATTCGCCTGGCGTAAGGGTGCGATTTAACACTAGCGAAACTACGCCAGCGTTCGTTAGTGAATTTGCGCAGTAGCGAAAAATGCCAAATGCTAGCAAATTAATGCTAGCGTTCGGCGCTTAGTGAATTTGCGCCTAAACCTCTTCATGCTGTATATCTACACTGATATTCTTTCTTATTCTCTGCAGAGTTATTTACTATAGAGATGTATGGGCTTGTTCCTTCTACTTCTGTGTCTAGGGTTTCCGAGTCAGGGCCCACTGGCAGAGAATTTAAAGGAAAACTCAACCCTAAAAATTAATTGGCTAAAAATGCCATATTTTATATAGTGAACTTTTTGCACAAGCCTAAAGTTTCAGCTTGTCAATAACAGCAATGATCCAGGACTTCAAACTTGTCACAGGGGGTCACCATCTTGGAAAGTGTCTGTGACACTCACATGCTCAGTGGGCTCTGATTGGCTGTTGAGAAGCTAAGCTTAGGGCTCGTCACTAATTATCCAGCAGAAAATGAGCTTCCCCTGTAATATAAGCTGATGCTACAGGTTTGCTGATTATTAAATTCTGATGCTAATTGCACTGGTTTCTGTGCTGCCATGTAGTCATTATGTGTATTAATTACTAATCAGCCTTATATTGTGACATTTCTATTCTATGTGTACTGTATATTGTGAGTGGGTCCCTAAGCTCAGTAAGTGACAGCAGCACAGAGCATGTGCAGTAAATCAGCAGAAAAGAAGATGGGGAGCTACTGGGGCATCTTTGGAGACACAGATCTTTACTGCTAAAGGGCTGTGATTGCCTTGGGCTGGTACAGAAGCACAAAACATCATGTACAACATTTCTAGCTACTTCTTTAGTTAGGCTTTAGTTCTCCTTTTAAAGGGGTGATTGATGGTTTATGAAAGAATATGGTGATGCAGGTCTGAAGAATCGTTACAAGCATGGTTCATTTTTTTTTTTTTTTTTAATGGGTTCTAAATGTTCGCGGTAAGGATGTGTGGTTCAAGGAAAACTTGACCCGAACCCGACTTCCCCCTTCCATTTATAGTCCTGCTCAGCCGATGATATCACAAAAAGGGGGCGGAGCAAGCATGAGCCTATAAAACGGGAAGCTGGCAGTGTAAGGTCACGGCAGGAAAGAAAAGGCGGAAGAGCTGAACCCGCCCGTGACCCACAAGAGGAGCAGCTAGTTCGGCCCAAATCCTCCTGACCCCGGGTATCGGGCCGGCCTGCACATCACTAGTTGGCAGGTCCCTCCTTCTAGGGGCCCAGAAAACCAGTGGGTGTGATAATGGTGGCCTTGGGTGGTTGAGTGTGGGGCTTGAACATAAATATGGCACCACAGTTGGGGGGGGGGGTGAAGTTGGCTTGGTTCTCCACAGTCTCCTGTATTTTTCCATTTTTGTGAATTGTGTAAATAAAGTTGGTTTTCCATTTTTATTCCCCTATAGGCTGATTATATCCGGCTCTGGGTTCCAGAACTGCAGCAAATAAAAGGTGGAGATGCTCACACTCCTTGGGCACTGAGCAATGCCTCCCTGGCACACGCCAGCCTGTCTCTTGGGGAGACTTACCCCTATCCCATTGTAATGGCACCTGAGTGGAGCAGGCACATTAATCAGAAGCCAGCGGTATGTCAACCAACTTAATACATTTGGAATAACCGTGTTTGTGCAAATTTATTAGGGATGCACAGAATCCACTTTTTTGGATTCGGCCGAACCCCCAAATCGTTTGTGAAAGATTTGGCCGAATACTGAACCGAATCCGACCCTACTTTGCATATGCAAATCAGCGAGATGGTGATGAAAAGTCACGTGATTTTTTTTAAGGATTCGGTTCAGCCAGGCACAAGGATTCAGCAGAATCCGAATCCTGGACTGAATCCTGGTTCAGTGTATCCCTAAAATTTATCTTTGCATCTTTACTCCGCCTTTAGGAATAACCCTCCAGATATAGAAATACAGGTATAGGATCCGTTATACAGAATGCTATGAATTACTGGAAGGCCATCTCCCATAGACTCCATTTTAATCAAATAATTTGAATTATTAATAAATTATTTCCTTTTTCTGTGTAATAATAAAACAGTAGCTTGTACTTGATCCCAACTAAGATATAATTAATCCTTATTGGAAGCAAAACCAGCCTATTGGGTTTATTAAAAGGTGGTGGTTCACCTTTCAATTAAATTTTAGTATGTTTTAGAATGGCCTATTAGCAACTTTTCAATTGGTTTTCATTTTTGCCTTTTTCTTCTGACTCTTTCCAAATTTCAAATGGGGGGGAATCACTGACCCCATCTTAAAAAACAAATGCTCTGTAAGGCTACACATTTATTAGGGATGCACCAAATCCACTATTTTGGATCCGGCTGAACCCTGAATCCTTCGCGAAAGATTCAGCCGAATACAGAACGGAGTCTAAATTTGCATATGCAAATTAGTGGTGGGGAGGGGAAACATTTTTTACTTCCTTGTTTTGTGACAGTCACATAATTTCCTTCCCTGCCCCTAATTTGCATATGCAAATTCGGGTTGGCCAAGTAGAAGGATTTGGCTGAATCCAAATCCTGCTGAAAAAGGCCAAATCCCGAACCAAATATCCCTAATTGTTATTGCTACTTTTTATATAGGCCTCTTCTATTCATATTCCAGTCTTATTCAAATCAATGCATAGTTAGTAGGGGAATTCGGAGCCGAACGACTACATTACTGAAATTGCGAACTGGAGAGCTGATGAATAAAACTGTAACCTCAAAAACCACAAATAATAAAAAAAAGAAAACCAATTGCAAATTGTCTCAGAAGATCACTCTCTATATCATACTAAAAGTTAATTTAAAGGCGAAAAAACCCCCTTAATTTTTTATTTATTTTTTTTAGACTTAAAGGGATACTGTCATGGCAAAAAAAAAAAAAATTCAAAATGAATCAGTTAATAGTGCTGCTCCAGCAGAATTCTGCACTGAAATCCATTTCTCAAAAGAGGAAACAGATTTTTTTATATTCAATTTTGAAATCTGACATGGGGCTAGACATATTGTCAATTTCCCAGCTGCCCCCAGTCATGTGACTTGTGCCTGCACTTTAGGAGAGAAATGCTTTCTGGCAGGCTGCTGTTTTTCCTTCTCAATGTAACTGAATGTGTCTCAGTGAGACATGGGTTTTTACTATTGAGTGTTGTTCTTAGATCTACCAGACAGCTGTTATCTTGTGTTAGGGAGTTGCTATCTGGTTACCTTCCAATTGTTCTTTTGTTTGGCTGCTGAGGGTAAAAAGGGAGGGGAGTGATATCACTCCAACTTGCAGTACAGCAGTAAAGAGTGATTGAAGTTTATCAGAGCACAAGTCACATGACTTGGGGCAGCTGGGAAATTGACAATATGTCTAGCTCCATGTCAGATTTCAAAATTGGATATAAAAAAAATCTGTTTGCTCTTTTGAGAAATGGATTTCAGTGCAGAATTCTGGAGCGGCACTATTAACTGATTTCATTTTGAAAAAATTTTTTTTTCCCATGACCGTATCCCTTTAAGGTATGAAGATCCAAATTACGGAAAGACCCGTTATCCTGAAACCCCCAGCTTTCAAACTTTCTGGATAACCAGTCCAATACTTAAAATTGTGCCTCCTCCAGGGGGGATTATTTGTGCCGCGAGTTTGGTACTCCTTTGGTCACAGGTTTCAGATGTTGGGGGGGGGGGGGGGGTTTCTAAATACTGTATTAATGAATAGGAATTGACAGTATGATGTTGGGCAGTATGGGACTTCCCTGGAGTCATCATTTTTTCAGAAGCCAATCAAAATACAAATATACAAATATTTATTCGATGCCGATCCTGACACTAAGGGGGGTTATTTACTAAAATCCGAATTTCTCATATTGTATTAAAAAAAAAAAAACCGACCAAACTCCCATGCTTGATTTGACCTTATTCATTGATAAAATAACCAGAATTAATCGGATCGTGGAAAAACTCGATAAAAACGACTTTCTGGCTAAACCCACCACAGACCCAGATAACTTCAATTTGAGATAGGTGCCTCTCCCATTCACTTATACAGGACCTCGACAGGTCTGAGATGGCGGATTTTCTAATTTGGACAGCAGGTGACTCTGTTGTTTTAAATTCATTGTATTAGCAGTGTAGAAACTACCAATATCTTAAAAATTAGAAAATAATTTCTAATGAATCAAGGTGAATAAGGTTATTACCTTAAACTGTGTTTTATCATAATAAAAGTATGGCACCTGTTATCTAGAATGCACGGGACCTGGTGTTTCCGGATAACAGATCTTTCCCTAATTTGGATCTTCATACCTTACGGCTACTAGAAAATCATGTAAACGTTAAATAAACCCAATAGGCTGGTTTTGTTATCAATAAGGATTAATTATATCTTAGTTGGGATCAAGTATAAGCTACTGTTTTATTATTACAGAGAAAAAAGAAATCCTTTTTAAAAATTTGGATAAAATGGAGTCTAAGGTAGACTGCATTTTCCTAATTCAGAGCTTTCTGGATAATGGGTTTCCGGATAACCGATCCCATACCTGTAGTAGTCTTAATTTTTTGTGTGTTTTTTTAAAAAATGATGTACTTTTTACTGCAGCTGTCAGACTTGCAATATCAACTGCTGCCTGGTTGCTAAGGCTTAATTAACCTAGAAACCAGGCAGCAATTTGCTAGCTCACTAGGAGAGGGCCTAGGAAGAAAGATGAGCAATAAAAACAATAATGGCACTTATTAAGAGCAAAATATATAAACCTCCCCCTTTTAATGTTGCAGTTTATTTGCATAAGAGGAGGGAAGTTTTTTTTTTTTTTTTTTTTTTTTTTTTTTTTTTAAGTATTGAGTTTGCATCACATTTCTAAGAAAATCAGATAATCTGTGTTATTTCCTGCCCTTCTCATGGCAGATAAAATTGTTCTGATTGGCAGGCTGGAAATGTCTTAATTCTGGTCTTCCACAATGTCTAGAAGAAACCCTAACTGCGACCATTAGTTATTCTTTTTTATTATTACACAAGGAAATCACTTTTAAAACATGAAATTATTTGATTATTATGGGAGACGGCTTTTCAGTAATTCTCAAATTAGAGACTGAAATAATAAAACCTTGAACGCTGGCAGTTGGGTACTTGACAGCTAGTGCCATAACTATTTTGATCTGTGCCAGATAAGTGGTTAACATTATAGTCATGTGGCTTCCTCCCCCCTCTGTGACCAACTCTAGAGCGGAACCCCTAGTTCTGTTATTAATCTAACACTTCTCTTGTTAATACAGGGAAGCTGGGAGAAATCAGCAAGAAGAGGAAAAGGACCTTCTCACACTCCGAAACAGCACAAGAACAGGGGAATTGACTTTTACTTCTCACGGAATAAAGACGTTTGACCGTCTGCAAGTGAACATGAAATGGTTAATCTGTTACACGGAAAACCGAAACGACTCCCCTTCCATGGGAACTGCATTATCCTGGATCCTGCCAAAAATCCTTTCCATGTATGGAGATACGGTATAGGGTCAATGGCCGCATTGTGAAGTTTGCAAAAACCTTTTGTCTAGGATCGGCTTGCATTTGAGCTATACTTTCCCTTTAACACTTTATGATCTATTGGATCCCAGTTCTGGCCTGAAAGCAGTTGGGAGGAGAGCAGTATTTGCAGGCCCCGCCAGTGGTTGTGGTGTTTTATTTGTACATTATTATTATTATATGGAACGTGTCAAAATATGTTTATTAAAGGGGTTGTACACTCAAAAATGGCTACCGTATATACTAGAGTATAAGCAGAGTTTTTCAGCCCCCAAAATATGCTGAAAAACTCTACCTCGGCTTATACTCGGGTCAAGCACAAAAATGGTCGCCGGCGTCCAAGAATGAGACGCCGGCACCGCCAATGGGAGCAGAAACCCTCAATTTTTTGATTGAAACTTACCAGAAGCTGCTGCATTTCTCACCCTCGGCTTATACTCGAGTCAATAAGCTTTCCCAGTATTTGGAGGTAAAATTAGGTACCACGGCTTATACTCAGGACAGCTTATACTTGAATATATACGGTACTCAAAGAGGCCTATATATTATAGATGGAATTTAGTTACTTTAAAATCGCAAATGCCATGAAATTTATTAAAAGGTCTGAATATATAAACTATGAATCGGGGAAAAAGTGCAGAAAAAAAATTACAAATACTGTTATCTCTACAATAGGGACGCATTAAATCCCAAATTCTTTGTGTAAGATTCGGCCGAATACCATACCCCAATTTGGACCCTGGCAGGCAGATTGATGAAACCGCAAACGGAAGAGCTGCTGAAAAACTCAGAAACCATAAATAATAAAAAAATGAAAACCAATTGCAAATTGACTCAGAATATGATTCTAGAATATCAAATTAAAAGTTACGGCAAACATCCCCTTTCAACAATTTTTGACTTCCTTGTTTGTGTGATGAAAAGTCACAAGTTGTGTTTTTTTTTTTTTTTAAGATTTAATTTGGCCAGGCATTTGGATTTGACCAAATCCTGCTGAATAGTGATGGGCAAATTCGTTCAGTTTCACTGAAAAATTTGCGAAACTCCAAAAATTTGCCAAACAAGAATTTTGGCACCTGCGTCAATTCTGACACTGGCGTTAAAGTCGATGGGCATTCAAATAATGTTGACTCGCAACGGTTTAGACACAAGTGACTTTTCCAACGTGCGTCCAAAATTTTTTGCCGATGCCAAATTTTCGTGGCAGTTTCGCGAATGTATTCACCGGCCGCGAAATGTGGAAATTCGCTGCAAATTCGCACCCGTCTAATTTATTCTCCAATCACCACTGAAATATTACAAATTTTGGCCGAAACCCAAACCGAATCCTGGATCCGGCGTATCCCTATTCTAGGGGAGTCTGATGACCAAAAAAAATTGGGATCAGTCAGTGCAACTGCAATTGAATGCTATGGGACTTCATCTGTTTTTACCTGGAGAAGTTTTGTATATGTGTTTTTTTTGTGGTTTATACACTTAAAGGAGAAGGAAAGGTTAAAACTAAGTAAGCCTTATCAGAAAGGTCCATCTAAATATACCAGTAAACCCTCAAAGTAATGTTGTTCTGAGTCCCCTGTCAAAAGAAACACTGCATTTCTTTCCTTCTATTGTGTACTCATGGGCTTCTGTATCAGACTTCCTGTTTTCAGCTTAAACCTCATTGCCCTGGGCTAGAGCATGCTCAGTTTGCTCCTCTCCCCCCCCCCTTCTCTACTGTATCTGACCCCAGAGCAGGGAGAGACTCAGGCAGGAAGTGATGTCACACCATGTTAATACTGCAGCTGTATCCTAAACAAACAGAGTATCTAGAGCTTTTTACTCAGGTATGGTAAAACATTCTACAGAATACTGTAAATATAGCATTCTAGCTTGCACTATTGCAGATAATCTATTGGCAATAAAATGCCTCCGTAGCTTTCCTTCTCCTTTAATAAATCTGGAATTTTTAAAGTTTTAGAGGAATTTTTAAGAGACATTTTTAGAGAAAAAAAATGTTTTGTGAAAATAAAGGAAATACGAATGGTAGTAAATACATTGCAAAGCTTTCATTGGCTAAAACAGAAAACCAACCCTCATTGCACAAGTATGACATCACGAGGAGAGCCAGAACAGTACGGAGCTGCACTACTCCACTGTGATCCAACTCAGAGTATCAGACTGATCAGCTGAATCTATATCGATGGACTAGTAATACATGTGGCCAAATGATACAATATAAAGCCGATGGGTGTGTAGCCAAGCGAACTCTTGAAGGGAAGATAACAATAAAGGTGATATATTGTGCTAATTTTGGGTAAATATGCTTTTTTACAATTTTACTTAAATTTACACCTCCCATATGAGGAAGTGTCATGCAAAGTCACTGCGTAAGTGGAGCAAATTGAACAGTTCTGAATACAGATATTTCTTTTTCTGTGTAATAATAAAACAGTAGATTGTACTTGATCCCAACTAAGATATAATGAATCCTTATTGGAGGCAAAACCAGCCTATTGGCTTTATTTCACGTTTACATGATTTTCTAGTAGACTTAAATGAGAACTAAAGCTTTACTAAAGAAGTCGGTAGAAATGCTGCACATTATGTTTTGAATTGAAATTCTACCTTTGATAAATGTGCCTCTAAATCTGGGGATATTTGACTAATTTGGTCACCCTAAACCAAGTGGTGTTCAGTGAGACCCCATATATCACCACTGGAGACTACTGGTCTGCACATTGACTGTTGTTCTAGATCAGTGACCTCCAACCAGTGGTTCATGTGCAACAGGAATGGATGTTGCTCCCAGTGGCCTTAAAGCAGGTGCTTATTTTTCAATTCCTGGCGTGGAAGCACTAAAGCCTAACTAAAGAAGTAGCTAGAAATGTTGTACATGATGTTTTGTGTTTCTGTACCAGCCCAAGGCAACCACAGCCCTTTAGCAGTAAAGATCTGTGTCTCCAAAGATGCCCCAGTAGCTCCCCATCTTCTTTTCTGCTGATTCACTGCACATGCTCTGTGCTGCTGTCACTTACTGAGCTTAGGGACCCACTCACAATATACAGTACACATAGAATAGAAATGTCACAATATAAGGCTGATTAGTAATTAATACGCATAATTACTACATGGCCGCAGAGAAACCAGTGCAATTAGTATCAGAATTTAATAATCAGCAAACCTGTAGCATCACCTTATATTACAGGGGAAGCTCATTTCCCGCTGGATAATTAGTGACGAGCCCTAAGCTTAGCTTCTCAACAGCCAATCAGAGCCCACTGAGCATGTGAGTGTCACAGACACTTTCCAAGATGGTGACCCCCTGTGACAAGTTTGAAGTCCTGGATCATTGCTGCTATTGACAAGCTGAAACTTTAGGCTGGTGCAATAAGTTCACTATATAAAACGTGCATTTTTAGACATATTTATTTTTAGGCTTTAGTTCTCCTTTAAGGTATGAAGAGCTAAATTATGAAAAGATCCTTTATCTGGAAAACGTGAGTGCGTCTATTCCTGCGCTCCCCTGCGGCTGAACGGAAGAAAGCGCAACGCAGAGGAGCGCAGGAAAAACTGCACGTGTGTAAGAGCCCTTAGGTTGCGAATAGTCGAATTTGAGTTCTTAAATGGCCAGAGTATGAAAAATATCAAAAATCTAATTCGGATTTTTTAAAAAACCCAAATCGAATTTGAATAGTTTTGACCATAAAAAAAACTCGAAAATTCTAATTCTAATTTTCAATTCGACCCTTGATGAACCTGCCCCTTAGTGTTACTAATAGGGAAGGAATGTACAAGAGATAGGACGGCAACACTAACCCCGACTGTACAAAATAAAAGAGACACTGCTGGAGGGTGGATGGGGCAGGATTGTACCCAGTATACTTAGAGGCAGATATATCAAGGGTCGAATTTTGACGTAATGGGAGCTTTTTCGAATTAAAAAAGACCAATCAAAATTTATTAAAAAAATCAAAGTTTTTAACTTGGGGTGAATAAGCTGTATTCGAATCGAAGTTTTAGCACATTCGATCGTATTCAAAACGAAGTATTTTCCCTAAAAAACTTTTCAAAGTCCACCAAATGACTCCAAATAGGTTCTAGGAGGTCCCCCATAGGCTAAAACAGCAATTCAGCAGGTTTTCGATGGCGAATGGTCGAAGTTTTAAAGAGACAGTGCATGATAAATTTTGGTATTGGAATAGTCAATTTTTTTGCAAATTCGAATCAAATTTTGGTCTGGACACAAAAATAGCTTAAAATTCTAATTTTTTTACTTCGAATCTGCGACCCTTTTTGTTCCAGCTCCCATATTAACCGAGAAGGAGCACGTCAACTTCCTAGAAACAATGCAATGGGCTATTAGACTTTACAAATCATATTTACCATGATTTTGCATTATTTCAAGAAAACATTGAAATGGTTTTGTTTGTTCTGTTACAAGTCATGAATAGGCATCATCTGAGGTTCCTCGGAATCACAATAGACCGGGCAGGGCGGTGTTGATACAACAATAATTCACAGCAGGTACTTCCATAAACACAGCTGCTTAGTTCATATGAAGGCCAGAGGTTTCACCCATGAGTAGCTGAGCCGAGGGCAAGGAAGGGATATATCATCATAAGCTTTAGTCTTGTTATTGAGTTTTATCTCACCTGTATTGCACTTTAATTGGCCCCTGTAAGCCACCGTAAAGGCAGCACTGGTCCAGGGCAATGAGGTTGCTATGGGTAATTGAACGGAAGCAACAACTCCCAACGTTCATAAATGAGCCCCACAGGGATTGCATGGACAGTGCAGATACAGATAAAGACAACCACGAGTTTCCCCATTCCAAACCCATTCCATTCTGGGGCACAGTACACCAGCTCTTAAAGAGGTGTTTCACCTTTAACTTAACTCTTAGTATGTGGCTAATTCTAAGCAACTTTTCAACTGGCCTTATTTATTTTTTTTTATCGTTTTTGAATTATTTGCCTTCTGATTTTTTTCAGCTTCCAAATGGCGGGGGGGGGGGGGTCACTAACCCTATCTAAAAAAAGATGCCCAGTAAGACTACACATTTATGGGCAGATGTATTAAGGGTCGAATATCGACTGGCCAATTAAAATCCTTCGACTTCGAATATCGAAGTCGAAGGCTTTTGCGCAATTCGTTCGGTCGAATGATGGAAGGAATAATCGTTCGATCGAACGATTAAATCTTTCGAATCAAACGATTCGAAGGATTATCCTTCGACCAAAAAAAGATAGCCAAGCCTATGGGGACCTTCCCCATAGGCTAACATTGACTTCGGTAGCTTTTAGGTGGCGAACTAGGGGGTTGAAGTTTTTTCTTAAAGAGACAGTACTTCGACTAGCGAATGGTCGAATAGTCGAACGATTTTTAGTTCGAATCGTTCGATTAGAAGTCGTAGTCGAAGGTCGAAGTAGCACATTCGATGGTCAAAGTAGCCAAAAAAACACTTCGAAATTCGTATTTTTTCTTCTATTCCTTCACTCGAACTTAGTGAATGGGCCCCTTATTGTTGTTACTACATTTTATTACTCATCTTTCTATTCAGGCCTCTCCTATTCATATTCCAGTCTCTTATTAAATCAGTGCATGGTTGTTAGGGTAATTTGGACCCTAGTAACCAGACTGCTGAAATTGCAAACTGGAGAGCTGCTGAATAAAAAGCTAAATAACTCAAAAACCACAAATAATAAAAAATGCAAACCAATAGCAAATTGTCTCAGGATATCAATTTCTTCATCATACTAACAGTTAATCCCTTAAAGGAACAGTAACTTCAGAAAATTAAAGTAATGCAAATAAAATCCAGTGTTGCCCTGCACTGGTTAAACTGGTGTTTACACAGCAGATAGCAGATAAGATCTGTAGAACATAATGGAGTTATCTGTTATCCACTATTTAACCTGTGCCATATAGATTTTTTTAATTTCTGCCATTGCTACACAGCAGCTTGTTTATATGAACTATAGTAGTGTTTCTGAAGCAAACACACCAGTGCAGGGCAACATTACATGATATTTTTCATTTTTGGTTGTTACTGTTCCTTTAATGTTCACTGTAGCACAGTCAGTAGCAACAGGTTAATAAAGCCAGCAGCCCTTATACAGACACAGGCCACGCCCCTCCCCTGCTCAAACTGGTTCCGCATCATTTCCCAAACTTTCTCTGCAACTTCCTGAAACTTCAGCTCTGGACGATACTACCTGCAGCAGAGGGGTGGGGGATGCCGAGTACATTAAAATAAACGACATTACATGGGCAGCGCGCTGACACGATCCAATCGCATTATCAGTAGGTGTCGTGTTTATTAATAGGGCTGAATTGTTGCTGTATTTGGATTGTGTTGTTTCAAAAGATCGCTCCCCTGCTTGTTAAATGGTTCGACCCATGTTGAGATTAGTTTTTGTTTGTGGAGGTTTATCACTGAGCTCTGAGAGTTTCCGTCTCACACTGGTTCTGCTGCTCCTGACTGCTGGGCGGGTAAGTCATTGTACTGGGAAGCGACTGGAACTGGTCACTGATGGGAGGTGTGTGCTGGGGAAATGAATGGCGATTGGGGCAGGTAACTGTGAGATATACTGGGTGTAGGTAAGTGAATGTAGGACAGGTAACTGGTGGGATATACTGGGTGTGAGTAAGTGAATGTAGGACAGGTAACTGGTGGGATATACTGGGTGTGAGTAAGTGAATGTAGGACAGGTAACTGGTGGGATATACTGGGTGTGAGTAAGTGAATGTAGGACTGGTAACTGGTGGGATATACTGGGTGTAGGAGGTAAGTGGATGTAGGACAGGTAACTGGTGGGATATACTGGGTGTGGGTAAGTGAATGTAGGACTGGTAACTGGTGGGATATACTGGGTGTGGGTAAGTGAATGTAGGACAGGTAACTGGTGGGATATACTGGGTGTGGGTAAGTGAATGTAGGACAGGTAACTGGTGGGATATACTGGGTGTGGGTAAGTGAATGTAGGACTGGTAACTGGTGGGATATACTGGGTGTAGGAGGTAAGTGGATGTAGGACAGGTAACTGGTGGGATATACTGGGTGTGGGTAAGTGAATGTAGGACTGGTAACTGGTGGGATATACTGGGTGTGGGTAAGTGAATGTAGGACTGGTAACTGGTGTGGGTAAGGGAATTGGATTCAGGCAGTGAATGGGGATGAGAGTTTGAAAACTGATATGATGGGCTTTTGCCATTTGATTGTAATCAGTTAAGGGACAGGTGCACTTTGCTGCAGAGAAGTAATTAAGCTCAGATACCCAGTGTAGCCAATCTGTACTGTACACCCAGCACTCACACACTCCTCACGTTCATACAAATCTTTCCTAATTATTCTCCACTTCCTCTGTGGTCAGGTGCAGTACAACATTCACTTCCTGTGTGATCATTATGTAGAATCCCTACTGTTGGCTCACACTGACTGTTTGTGGGTGTCCTGTGGATGCTGACTCAGGGCACAGACTGTGGGATCAGGGCTCCAGACTGAGGCTCTTACCAACTTCCTTCTCTTATTCCTCATCATCACTGCTTTTTTCTTTCCTCGCAGCTTCCTTGTCTAACTCTGGGACTTTCATTTAAAAGTGATCAGCGCTTCCGATATTTACTTTTTTTTTTTTGTATATGTTTTTATGAATGTGACATATCGTTCTTAAAGAGATGCTGACACCAGAATTCAAACCTTTTTAAATCTTTTATAACGCTGTCTTTGCATGCTATTTATAATTTTGCCATAAAAGTATTTGCCCAATACTTTTACATTAACGATCTGATCCCTCCCCCCCCCCATGTTCCTCTATTAGGGGGCTGCTGTATTTGTGTTGCAGTAGTCCGTTAGCATGCGAAAGGGGTTGTTTACCTTTAAATTAACTGTTAGTATGATGTAGAGAGTGATATTCTGAGATAATTTGCAACTGATTTTCATTTTTTATAATTTGCCGTTTTTGAGTTATTTAGCTTTTTATTCAGCAGCTCTCCAGTTTGCAATTGCAGCAATCTGGTTGCTAGGGCCCACGTTACCCTAGCAACCATGATTTGATTTGAATGAGACTGGGATATGATTAAGCGATGCCTGAATAGAAAGAAGAGTAATAAAAAGTAGCAATAACAATACATTTGTAGCCTTACAGAGTATTTGTTTTTTAGATGGGGTGACCCCCTTTTGGAAGCTGGAAAGAGTTGGAAGAAAAAGGCAAATAATTTCAAAACTATAATATGAAGGCCAATTGCTTAGAATTCTACTACATACATACATACATACATACATACATACATACATACATCCCTTTAAGAAGGGACAAGTCAGTTTGGTGAAACAGTCAAGTTTAGAGTAGTGTTTTGGTGGCAGTATCATTTTAAAGGTGTTGTTCCCCTTTAAATAAACTTTTAGTATGATACAGAGAGGGATATTCTGAGACAATTTGTAATTGGTTTTCATTTTTTATTATTTGTGGTTTTTGAGTTATTAAAGCACTGCGTATCTTGACAGCGCTATATAAATAAATGATGATGAAAAATAAATGATGATTTAGCTTTTTATTCAGCAGCTCTCCAGTTTCAGCCATCTGGTTGCTAGGGTCCAAATTACCCTAACAACGATACATTGATTTGAATGAGAGACTGGAATATGAATAGGAGAGGGACTGAATAGAAAGATAAGAAGTAATAATAATTTGTAGCTTTACAGAGCATTTGTTTTTTAGATTGGGTCAGTGACCCGTGTTTGAAAGTTGGAAAGAGTCAGAAGAAGGCAATTCATTCAAAAACGATAAAAAAGAAAAAATGAAGACCAATTGAAAAGTTTGAATACATTTGGCCGTTCTATAGCATACTAAAAGTTAACGTAAAGATGAACTACTCCGTTTTTGAATTTGGTTGCTGGGTTTACTGACCATAGCAACCAGGCTGAGGCTTTAGTGACTGTAAGATGAATAGATGCCAATTGATTTTCTTTGACTGTTCACTGCTCTTTCCCCAGGGATAATTGTGGGTGCATGAGTTGCACTGAAATACTCAAGGGGCTCTTCTGGATTTATTAGAGAGATATACAGCTGGTAATCCCGTGTAAGAGCTTGGGGAATCCATTCCCCTCACTAAGCGGAATAGGAAGAGCACCATGGCTTGTGGGAGCAGCTTGGACAGCATTGATATGAACTCCATCCCTCTTGTGGCTTTAAATTATACAGTCAGACACCGGCTCTGCTTGTACCTCAACCCTGATGCTGTGGTGGCTGCTGACTGGACTCGACTGGCCGAGGAGATGGGCTACGACTATCTGGAAATCCGGAATTTTCAAAGGTACCCGGACTCCACCATGAAGCTGCTGGAAGACTGGGAGAAGAAGTGCTTCCGGGCTACTGTTGGGGGGCTGCTGGAAATGTTAAAGAAAATGGAAAGAAACGATATCCTAACGGATCTTGGGCCACTAATAGGTATGTACATAACAAACTCACACCATCCAATCAGAGTTTGTACAGATCAGTCCTAACCACTGCTTGTTTCATGGATTTAGGACTGTAACATAGTAAGTTAGATTGATAAAAGACACACGTCCTAAAATGAATATGGCTAAAAATGGCATATTTTATATTCTGAAATTATTGCACGAGGCTAAAGTTTCAGCTTGTCAATAGCCGCAATGATCCAGGACTTCAAACTTGTCACAGGGGGTCACCATCTTGGAAAGTGTCTGTGACACTCACATGCTCAGTGGGCTCTGATTGGCTGTTGAGAAGCTAAGCTTAGGGCTCGTCACTAATTATCCAGCAGAAAATGAGCTTCCCCTGTAATATAAGCTGATGCTACAGGTTTGCTGATTATTAAATTCTGATGCTAATTGCACTGGTTTCTGTGCTGCCATGTAGTAATTATGTGTATTAATTACTAATCAGCCTTATATTGTGACATTTCTATTCTATGTGTACTGTATATTGTGAGTGGGTCCCTAAGCTCAGTAAGTGACAGCAGCACAGAGCATGTGCAGTGAATCAGCAGAAAAGAAGATAGGGAGCTACTGGGGCATCTTTGGAGACACAGATCTTTACTGCTAAAGGGCTGTGGTTGCCTTGGGCTGGTACAGAAGCACAAAACATAATGTACAACATTTCTACCTACTTCTTTAGTTAGGCTTCAGTTCTCTTTTAAGTCTGTATATACAACCGGCCTAACAGCTAGTTGATCCAGAGGAAGGCAAAAAAAACCCATCTGAAGCCTCTCCAATTTGCCTCAGAGGGGGAAGAATTCCTTCCTGACTCCAAAATGGCAATGGGACCAGTCCCTGGATCAACTTGTACTATGAGCTATCTCCCATATCCCTGTATTCCCTCACTTGCTAAACACCATCCAACCCCTTCTTATACCTATCTAATGTATCAGCCTGTACCACTGATTCAGGGAGACAATTCCACATCTTCACAGCTCTCACTGTAACAAACCCCTTCCCAATATTTAGCCGGAACCTCTTTTCTTCTAATCGGAATCGGTTCCCCTATGTCAGCTGGAAAGACCTACTGGTAAATAAAGCATTAGAGAGATTATTATTATATGATCCCCTTTTTATACATAGTTATCATATTCCCCTTAAAGGAGACTTGTAGGATAAATGGAAAACCCCTAATTTTGTAGGCAATAATCTATTCTATATGGTTTTGGTTTCACTTTGGGCTAAACATTAATACTATCTTTAAAAAAAGCCCCTTTATTGGAGCTCCCGATAGATGCTTTCTGGTGAGTGGTGGGCGTGTCAGAAGCACAGTAGGAGGGGGACAGCCAATCACAGCCCTGTAGTCACACAAGCAAAGACAGGCTTCAGTTCTTTATCAGGTCCTGCTAGCTGCTGATTGGCTCCTGTCCTACAGTGCAGTGAGCTGAGTGCCGCCAGCTCCCCTGCACAGCCTGGGAAAGGAGGCAGCGGGAAGTACAACAGTTGGGGCGGTACTAGAAGGGTTTTTGCAGAAATTTTCAATAAAGTAACCAGAAACACTACTTTTTCAAGCACATTCCTTCTATATCTAAAACCGTAAAACGCACTAGTACATTCTTGTTTTTAACTTGGAATGTCTCCTTTAAGCACCTAAAGTGTGAAAAACACCCATCTTGGCCAGGGGAGATACCATAATCTTTACGGTTCCGATTTTTATCTTTGGTCTATGGAGTTACTTGTAGGGGAATGAGATTAAAGGGGTGATGAATCCTGCTTCATGGGTTAAATGATGCAAAAGGTTTAAGTGTCCTGACCCCTAACCTTTTCATTTCATGTCCCAGAGGCCGACTGCATGAAGTACCTGGAGAAGAAACACGTGCCCCTGCCCATACAAGATGATAAAGTGGACAGCAGTGAGCAATACCGAATTACGAAAAGTGACGATCCTTATGGTACGGAGCTACAGGCCCACAATTAATTACTCAGCAAAGGACAAACTGCTTGTAAAGGAAAAGCTTAGGTTGTGGATGCAAGCTCTTTATAACTGAAATTGTCATCTGGTTGCTAGGTGCTGTGTGCCTTAGTGATCAGATAGCAGTTTGAAATTGAAACTGACCTCTGGTTCTTAGGTCCTGTGTACCTTAGTTATCAGATAGCAGTTTATTTTGACGAATAAATAAAATGGATAGTAGAGGGGCTGATCCGTACAAAAGGTCTCATCGGTTTGTGTAGGGTTAGCTTTAGCTGGATTTTCCCTTTAAATAATGATTCATATCATAAAGGTGTTTATTGCAGCCATCTTGTAGTGTTAATAACTTTCCTCCCACACCCCTGGCTCTTCTTCACAGGCTTTGGATGGAATATTCCTGCCTTTTAGATCAGGTCCAGAAGGGAGAATTTATTTTAGCAAATGTTCTATGCAGCGACCCCTTATGGCTGCACTGTTGACATCCCTCCCCTTTTTATAGACCCGCACCAACCTGCCCCACTGATGATGTCACAAAAGGGGCGGTGCAAGCAGGCGTGCGCCTATAAAAAATGGAAGTCGGAAGCTGGCAGTCTAAGGTTGTGGGCGGGGAGCGCAAACTCAAACAGCGCAGGGAGGTCGGACTGAACCCGCCCCAGGTATTGGGCTCTGGAGTGAGCAGTGCAAGCAGCTGCCCTAAGCAGAATTTGCTTGTGATTTATTGAATTGTGAGGTGCATTGGATGGGCAGCACCAGATCAAGACACTAGTGCTAAAAGTACTATGGCTACTGCCTGATGGGGCTGATTCTCTACCTGTGGAGGTCAGTGGATTCTCAGCCCTGTTTGTAGCCAGTAGCCAAATATTAACGGGGTGATTCACCTTTTAAGCATCCTTTCAATTGGTCATCATCATTCATTGATTTTTTTTAGATATAGTTAAAATTCAGAATCTCTCCAGCTTTCAAACAAGGGTCACTGACCCCATCTAAAAACAAAGGCTCTGTAAGGCTACAGATGTATTGTTATCGATACTTTGCGTTACTCCCCTTTCTATTCTGGCCGCTCCTGTTCATGTTACCTTCCCTTATTGAAATCAATGTATGGTTGCTAGGATCATTTGGACCCTAGCAAATAGATTGCTGAAACTGGAGAGTTACTGCATAAAAATTTAAATAACTCAGAAACCCCAAATAATAAAAACTTAAAACCAATTGCAAATTGTCTCAGAATATCACTCTCTACATCATACTAAAAGTTAACTTCCCATGAGACCAGTGCTCATATCAGCACCTCACTTCTAGCTCAAATGAGCACCAACTTTCTATTTCTGTCTTACTAGATCCTCATTAGATAGTAACCATCGAGCCTAAAGAGAAGGAAGTGTACAATACATAGTTGTTTTCTTGTCTATATTTAGGGATGCACCGAATACAGGATTCGGTTCGGGATTCGGCCTTTTTCAGTAGGATTCGGATTCGGCCGAATCCTTCTGCCCGGCCGAACCGAATCTGAATTTGCATATGCAAATTAGGAGCAGGGAGGGGAATTGCGTGACTTTTTGTCAGAAAACAAGGAAGTAAAAAATGTTTTCCCCTTCGGATTCGGTTCGGTATTCGGCCGAATCCTTCGTGAAGGATTCGGGGGTTCGGCCGAATCCAAAAAAGTGGATTCGGTGCATCCCTATCTATATTACATACATTCTGTGTGTTCTCACAATAATCCCCTCACTAGCCTGTGTTTTTTCTTTATTTCGCAGGAAGCATGCCTGAGACGTTTGACGCTTTCATTTGCTACTGCGCCCAAGATATCTCGTTTGTGCAGGAGATGATCAGTCGGCTGGAACAGACAGATTATAAACTCAAGCTGTGCGTCTTTGATAGGGACGTCCTTCCGGGAACCTGCTTGTGGTCCATAACCAGTGAGCTTATAGAGAATAGGTAAGACTCCTTATGTAGCAATCTAATGCTTTGCATGGGATACACACGGAATGTTTTGCTTGGTGCTGTAACAGTAGTATACAGGTATGGGACCTGTTATCTGGAATGCTTGGGACCTAGGGCTTTCCGGATAACCGATCGTTCCATGATTTGGATCTTCAGTCTACTAGAATATCATGTAAATATTAAAAGGGAACTATGGCGAAAATGAAGATTTAATATAAGCTGCATCATGCTGAAATAAGAAACTTTGTAAATACAATCAATTAAATATTCTGCATTGTTTCTAAAATAATCAAGTTTATGTTCACTATCCCTCTCTCAGCATCTGTTTCTCTTCATTCTCTCTTCATGCAGCAGTTGGGTGTCAGATATTCATTGACAGTTACATCCAATATATCTTATAGGGGGGCTCCTTTCCTAGCAGATGAATTAGAGCTCACTCAAATATAGTACAAACAAAATCTAACAAAATAACTGCCTTTTGCACAAATCCTGCATGTAGAGAGACATGATGTCTGGTGAGTTTAATAGAGTGAGCTCTAATACATCTTCTAGGCAAAAGGAGCCCCCCTATAAGATATATTGGATCTAACTGTCAATGAATATCTGACACCCAACTGCTGCATGAAGAGAGAATGAAGAGAAACAGATGCTGAGAGAGGGATAGTCAAGATAAACTTGATTATTTCAGTAAACAGTACAGAATATTTAATTGATTGTATTTACAAAATATTTACAAAGTTTCTTTTTTCAGTATACTGAAGCTTATACTAAATTTTCATTTTTCAGGATAGTTCCCTTTTAAATAAACCCAATAGGCTGATTTTGCTTTCACTAAGTGAGTTATTATATCTTAGTTGGGATCAAGTACAAGCTCCTGTTTTATTATTACAGAGAAAATAGAAATCATTATTAAAAAATTTGGAGAAAGTAGAGTCTATGGGAGACAGCTTTTCCATAATTCGGAGCTTTCTGGATAGCGGGTTTCCAGATAATGGATCCCATACCTACTACAGAGACAACTTGGCGCATAATTTATATAGTACATAGGCTTTTGATTGGTGCTACCGAGTAGCTGCAACCACCATGCAGTGTGACCCCTACCTCTGCTGATAACAAGTGTCAATCAAATTGTTATATTTAACAGCATGATATAAATATTTGGCGTCAGAATTTGATGTTCCAGTTTATCTGCAAAACATAGAAGTGTTAATACAATATACCTATCGTTGTTTTACAGGTGTAGAAAGATGGTGGTGATCATATCGGATGATTATCTGGACAGCAGCGACTGTGATTTTCAAACCAAATTTGCCCTTAGCCTTGGACCAGGTAAGATTGATGGTTCATGATATTACTGTACTTTCCACATTGAAGTGTACATGAATATATAGGTGTGGGACCTGTTATCCACCTGGGCTTTTCTTTCTGTAATTGGATCTTCATTAAAGGGGTTGTTTGCCTTTAAATGAATGTTTAGTATGATGTAGAGAGGGATATTCTGAGAAAATTTGCAATTGGTTTTCATTTTAATTATTTGTGGTTTTTGAGTTATTTAACTTTTTATTCAGCAGCTCACCAGTTTGCAGTTTCAGCAATATGGTCCAAATTACCCTAGCAACCATGCACTGATTTAAATAAGAGATTGGAATAGGCGAGGCCTGAATAGAAAGATGATTAATAAAAAGTAGCAATAACTAAAAATGGGTAGCCTTAGGCAAATAATTCAAAAACTATAAAATAAAAAGAAAAAATTAAGGCCAGTTGAAAAGTTGCTTAGAATTAGCCATTCTATAACATACTAAAGATCAACTTGAAGGTGAACCACCCCTTTAAGTCTACTAGAAAATCATTAAAACATTAAAGTTCACCTTCACCGTTGCATGAACTTTTAGGGGCCGATTCACGAAGGGTCGAATATCGAGGGTTAATTAACCCTCGATATTCGACTAGGAACTAAAATCGTTCGACTTCGAATATCGAAGTCGAACGATTTAGCGCAAATCCTGCGATCGATCGATCGAAGGATTTTTCATTCGATCGAATGATTAAATCCTTCGAATCGAACGATTCGAAGGATTTTAATCGAACGATCGAAGGAAAATCCTTCGATCAAAAAATCGCAGGCAAGCCTATGGGGACCTTCGAAGCTTTTCTTAAAGGGACAGTACTTCGACTATCGAATGGTCGAATAGTCGAACGATTTTTAGTTCGAATCGTTCGATTTTCGTAGTCGAAGTAGTCCATTCGATGGTCGAAGTAGCCCAAAAAAACTTCAAAATTAGAATTTTTTTTCATTCGAACCCTTCACTCGAATTTCGTGAATCGGCCCCCTAGTGTGTTATAGAATGGCTAATTCTAAGCAGCTTTCCAATTGGTCTACATTATTTGTTTTTTCTATTGTTTTTTTTAATTATTTGCCTTTTTCTTCTGACTCTTTCCAGCTTTCAAAACAAATACTCTGTAAGGCTACAAATGTATTGTTATTGCTACTTTTTATTACTCATCTTTTTATTCAGGCCTCCCCTATTCATATTCCAGTCAATGCATGGTTGCTAGGGGAATTTGGACCCTAGCATCCAGATTGCTGAAATGGCAAACTGCAGAGCTGCTGAATAAAAATAAATAACTCAAAACCACAAATAATAAAAAAATGAAAACCAATTGGAAATTGTCTCAGAATATGAGAATAACCAGTAGCTCATGAAGAACATGCTTTGGATGTTGCTCCCAGTGGCCTCAAAGCAGGAGCTTATTTTTTAATTCCAGGCTTGGAGGCAAGTTTTGGTTGTATAAAAACCAGGTGTACTGCCAAACAGAGTCTCAATGTAGGTTGACAGTCCACATAGGGGCTACCATTGGCCA
Organism: Xenopus petersii; assembly: GCA_038501925.1. Taxonomy (NCBI): domain Eukaryota; kingdom Metazoa; phylum Chordata; class Amphibia; order Anura; family Pipidae; genus Xenopus; species Xenopus petersii. The sequence goes on along the minus strand of CM076682.1, from coordinate 156,832,453 downwards.
ATCACAGGCCTTATGTGGTACCCCAAGAACATTTTTCATGCTTGTGTTGCTCCCCAAATCCTTTTACTTCTGAATGTTGCTCACAGGTTCAAAAGGTTGGGGATCCCTGCTCTACATCATACTAACAGTTAACTCTCAGAGGTAAAAAAAAACCCCTTTAAATAAACCCAATAGGCTGGTTTTGCCTCCAATGCGGATTAATTATATCTTAGTTGGGATCAAGTACAAGCTACTGTTTTATTATAATTTTTTTTTTAACACTATGGATTGTTTTACTAAAATGGAGTCTATGGAAGATGGCCAACCCCTAATTTGGAGCTTTCTGGATAATGGATCCCGTACCTGTATATGTCATAATATTTCAGCATAATTCACTGTTTTGTGCAATTGATCTGGAGAGCGTACCTGTTGCTAACTCTGTAGTGGGTGGGGCTGGCACTATCCTCAATCCAATCAAAACATGAGAACCGTCCTTCATTATCAAATCAGCTCCAAGAGGCTCCACAACAAATGGTTTTAGTGGGTTCACGTTTATCATGTGATTTCTGCAAAAGTCCCTCTGTGCACGTCCATAATTCAGGGTGTCCTTGTGTCTTCCAGGGGCTCGGGAGAAACGTCTCATTCCTGTCAAGTACAAACCTATGAAGAGGCCATTCCCCAGCATTCTGCGCTTCATCACTGTGTGCGACTATACAAACCCTTACACTAAAGCCTGGTTCTGGGACAAGCTTGCTAAAGCTTTGGCAAGATAAAAAGGAGAAATCCTGGACGAAGGATTAATCCCCTGCAGACCTGGAGGAACTAAAGATTAGGGATGCACCTGGATTCGGTTCGGGATTTGGCCTTTTTCAGCAGGATTCGGCAGAACCAAATCCTAATTTGCACATGCAAATTAGGGGCAGGGAGGGAAATCACGTGATTATTTGTAGGGATGCACCGAATCCAGGATTCAGCCTTTTTTTTTTTTTTGGCAGGATTCAGTTGAATCCTGATTTGCATATGCAAATTAGGGGCGGGGAGGGAAATTGCTTGACTTCAAGGAAGTAAAAAAAGTTCTCCCCTTCCCACCCCTAATTTGCATATGCGATTTTGGATTACAGTTCGGTATTCGACCAAATCTTTCGCAAAAGAATCTTTTCTACTAAAGATGTTTATATAGAATAATAATATTATTATAACTCTGACATCCCCAGCAAACCCGGGAACCTGTCACAGGGACCAATACCTCTTTCTCTGGTTATACATCCAGCTTGTTGTTTTAACGTTTTTATTAAATATACAGAATTATTGGGGGGGGGGGGAAGGGGAGAGCTTTATAAGAAAAAAAGACTATTTGAAAATTGCAGCCTATATATTAATCAAGAACTCTTTCATTATATTGTATAATATAATGGGCTAGTAAAGCCTTATTCGGTATGGTGGAAGTGGGTCCTTTTTTCCATTCATTCCATTCATTTAGGAGATAATTGAACTGATTATGATGATGGTAGGAATGAATGAATTTATCTTGCCCCTTTTGGTGTATCTGCGCACCATATTTATTTTTTAATTACAATTAATACAAGGCTATCAAAAAAAGATTAAATATATATATATTTTTATCTGTATTTATCATTGTTTTTCCTGCAGCATGCTAATGTTGCTCAGTGGTATGGTAGCTCCCACTCATACAGTGCCTGTATAAATACTGCTGTAAATATGACATTTTAGGAAAAGAACTCTCTGCAGATCTTTGCCCAATTTGGTCACCGAAATGCTGGTTTGGTCCAGAACAAACATAGTACAGACCTATGGGGAGCCTGGAATATGAACAGAAGAGGCCCAAATAGAAAGTGGAGTAATAAAAAGTAGCAATAACAATACATTTGTAGCCTTACAGAACGTTTGTTTTTTTAGATGGGGTCGGTGACCCCCATTTGAAAGCTGGAAAGAGTCAGAAGAAGGCAAATAATTAAAAAACTATAAAAAAAATATTGAAGGACCGTTTAAAAGTTGTTTAGAATTATCCATTCTATAACATACTAAAAGTTAACTTAAAGGTGAACCACCCTGTTAAATGAGAAGTAAACCCTAAAAATAAATGTGGCTAAAAATATCATATTTTATATAGTGAACTTATTGCACGAGGCTAAAGTTTCAGCTTGTCAATAGCAGCAATGATCCAGGACTTCAAACTTGTCACAGGGGGTCACCATCTTGGAAAGTGTCTGTGACACTCACATGCTCAGTGGGCTCTGATTGGCTGTTGAGAAGCTAAGCTTAGGGCTCGTCACTAATTATCCAGCAGAAAATGAGCTTACCTGGCTGTAATATAAGCTGATGCTACAGGTTTGCTGATTATTTAATTCTGATGCTAATTGCACTGGTTTCTGTGCTGCCATGTAATAATTATCTGTATTAATTACTAATCAGCCTTATATTGTGACATTTCTATTCTATGTGTACTGTATATTGTGAGTGGGTCCCTAAGCTCAGTAAGTGACAGCAGCACAGAGCATGTGCAGTGAATCGGCAGAAAAGAAGATGGGGAGCTACTGGGGCATCTTTGGAGACACAGATCTTTACTGCTAAAGGGCTGTGGTTGCCTTGGGCTGGTACAGAAGCAGAAAACATAATATACAACGTTTCTAGCTACTTCTTTAGTTAGGCTTTAGTTCTCCTTTAAGTGGGAAGGGTCATTTGATCAATTTCCCTTTTATCCCACTATTGATTAAAGAAGCATCACGTGGGAAATGAAAGTGTTTTCAGCTTCAGTGTTCTGCAATGTTTCTCTGAAACAGCCAATGAGTTCTTTCTTTGTTTTGTTTTTTTATGCATAACAAGGGCAGCTTTATGATCCAGGAGGTGAATGATCAGGAAAGGAAATTAATAAGATATAATAATCAAATTAGACAAAGGCAGGTGTAGATTGGCACACGCTTTAGGAAAGCTACAGAATTGCAGGCAATGGGGCAGATTTACTAAAGGGCGAAGTGACTAACGCTGCCGAAGATTCGTTACTGTTTTCAGGGACTTCGGCGCAGGCATCACTTCGCTAGTGAAAGAGAGCAGAATTCTGCACTGAAATCCATTTTTCAAAAGAGCAAACTGATTTTGTTCTATTCAATTTTGAAATCTGACATGGGGCTAGACGTATTGTCAGTTTCCCAGATGCCTTCAATCATGTGACCTGTGCTCTGTTAAACTTCAGTCACTCTTTACTGCTGTACAGCAAGTTTGAATGATATCACCCCCTCCCTTTCCCTCTAGCAGCCAAACAAAAGAACAATGGGAAGGTAACCAGATAGCAGCTCCCTAACACAAGATAACAGCTGCCTGGTAGATCTAAGAACAGCACTTAATAGTAAAAGCCAAGTCCCACTGAGACTGATTCAGTTACATTAAGTAGGAGAAATAACCACCTGCCAGAAAGTAGTTCCATCATAAAGTGCAGGCACAAGTCACATGACTGGGGGCAGCTGGGAAACTGACAATATGTCTAGCCCCATGTCAGATTTCAAAATTGAATATAAAAAAATCTGTTTGCTCTTTTGAGAAATGGATTTCAGTGCAGAATTCTGCTGGAGCAGCACTATTAACTGATTCATTTTGGAAAAAACATGCTAATTGAATGCATAATTGAACGATACAGCTTCTTCGCTTTGATTTGCTCGCATTGCTGAAGTAACGCTAGTGAAAATTCGCCAGCGTTCGGCACTGGACCCAACTTAGCATTTTAGTAAACTAGCGTTGTCTGAGCGAATTTTCACGTGGCGCAGTGTTGCGATGGCTGCGCTGGTGAACTTTTGCTGCTAAGTAAATTTACCCCAATATGTCTATCACAGGCACCTAACATGTTTCTGCTCTGAAGGACTTAGCCATGGTAACTATATGGCAGCTGCCACACATATAAATAGAGCTGTGCAAAAGAAAAGAATCCTGGGCACACAGAGCATAGAAGAGCAACATAAATGGAAGACTCCTGTACGTTTGCCTTTATCATGCGCAGGCAGTAACGCTGGAGCTGTGAGTGAGCTCTGCCATTCAGGGCAGCACAATAGGGTGTGTAATTGCTCCAAAGTAGCAGATGTTTTGTCTGCAGAATTAATTGTGCCCAACGAATGGGACAAATAACTATTTGGATTTGTAGCGCAGCCACTTTACTGATATTATCAGATTTGTAGATGAATGGCATTACCTCCCCCCCATATGTCAGTAAGTGCTAATCACTACATACAATATTGTCTTTTATAATGAAAGGAATGGATAATAAGCAATATCTGATTTCAGGGGTTTTACTGACTTTATAGAATTATCTGGCTGATGGTGGTGTTGTGATGTCACAGAGGGATGTAACAGCATGTGGCTCCTCCTCTCCTCATCTTTATCAGATTTGCTCATAGTCTGTACAGAGAGATCCCATAAAACTATGGCAGTATAGGTATTCCATGTACTAAGCACAATTCAGCAGGAACAGTCCCCTAAGTTTGCTCATAGTCTGTACAGAGAGATCCCATAAAACTATGGCAGCATAGGTATTCCCCTGTACTAAGCACAATTCAGCAGGAACAGTCCCCTAAATTTGCTCATAGTCTGTACAGAGAGATCCCATAAAACTATGGCAGCATAGGTATTCCCTGTACTAAGCACAATTCAGCAGGAACAGTCCCCTAAGTTTGCTCATAGTCTGTACAAAGAGATCCCATAAAACTATGGCAGCATAGGTATTCCCTGTACTAAGCACAATTCAGCAGGAACAGTCCCCTAAGTTTGCTCATAGTCTGTACAAAGAGATCCCATAAAACTATGGCAGCATAGGTATTCCCCTGTACTAAGCACAATTCAGCAGGAACAGTCCCCTAAGTTTGCTCATAGTCTGTACAAAGAGATCCCATAAAACTATGGCAGCATAGGTATTCCCCTGTACTAAGCACAATTCAGCAGGAACAGTCCCCTAAGTTTGCTCATAGTATGTACAGAGAGATCCCATAAAACTATGGCAGCATAGGTATTCCCCTGTACTAAGCACAATTCAGCAGGAACAGTCCCATAAGTTTGCTCATAGTCTGTACAGAGAAATCCCATAAAACTATGGCAGCATAGGTATTCCCTGTACTAAGCACAATTCAGCAGGAACAGTCCCCTAAGTTTGCTCATAGTCTGTACAGAGAGATCCCATAAAACTATGGCAGCATAGGTATTCCCTGTACTAAGCACAATTCAGCAGGAACAGCCCCTAAAGGTAGCCATACACGGGCCGATAAAAGCTGCCGACCGACTGTGTATGGGGCCCCCCGACGGGCTTCCCTGATCGAGATCTGGCTGAAAGTCGGCCAGATCTCGATCGGATGGGACGAAAAATCCCGTCGGATCGCGGCCGCATCTATTCATTGATGCGGTCTCTCGATCCGACCGCCCATTACTATTCGTTAGGATCCGATCGTTGGGCCCTAGGTGGGCATATCAGGGAGAGATCCGCTTGTTTGGTGACATCGCCAAACGAGCGGATCTCTCCGTGTATGGCCACCTTAAGTCTGCTCATACTCTGTACAGAGAGATGCCATAAAACTATGGCAACATAGGTATTCCCCTGTACTAAGCACAATTCAGCAGGAACAGTCCCCTAAGTTTGCTCATAGTCTGTACAGAGAGATCCCATAAAACTATGGCAGTATAGGTATTCCCCTGTACTAAGCACAATTCAGCAGGAACAGTCCCCTAAGTTTGCTCATAGTCTGTACAGAGAGATCCCATAAAACTATGACAGCGTAGGTATTCCCTGTACTAAGCACAATTCAGCAGGAACAGTCCCTAAGTTTGTTCATAGTCTGTACAGAGAGATACCATAAAACTATGGCAGCATAGGTATTCCCCTGTACTAAGCACAATTCAGCAGGAACAGCCCCTAAGTTTGCTCATAGTCTGTACAGAGAGATCCCATAAAACTATGGCAGCATAGGTATTCCCTGTACTAAGCACAATTCAGCAGGAACAGTCCCCTAAGTTTGTTCATAGTCTGTACAGAGAGATACCATAAAACTATGGCAGCATAGGTATTCCTCTGTACTAAGCACAATTCAGGAGGAACAGTCCCCTAAGTTTGTTCATAGTCTGTACAGAGAGATCCCATAAAACTATGGCAGCATAGGTATCCCCTGTACTAAGCACAATTCAGCAGGAACAGCCCCTAAGTTTGCTAATAGTCATGTTTTCTGGTGTAATAATGTCAGGATCTGGTACCATTCGCATGAACAGTGAGTTGTGCATTTACCTGTGGCACTTGAGCTGGAATGTTGCGTGACCTGAATAAATAGAGAGAAAATCCTGGTGCTCTCAGCCTGTGATTGATTATAGGGACCTCTGTGTGGGATCACTCACAGCTTATACCAGTAACCAGAATTAACTGAGACCAGCAGACATTCACCCAGCTGTCCCCCAGCTTCTCTAGAATTCCTCTAGCTCCTCTACATCCCCCATAAGAATTGAGTAGCCAAAGGTTGAGAACTATAATTTAACAACACCTGATCGGCTGCAGTTTGATCAGCCGAATCCTGAATGGAACCAAATATGAAGGGCCAAAGAGAACCACAAACTGTTGGAATTCTTTTGCTTTCCTTGTTTGTGTGACAAAAAGTCACGTGATTTTAAGGATCTTAATTTGGTTCGGCCGGACACTTAGGGGCAAATTTACATATGGTCGATTATCGAGGGTTAATTAACCCTCGATATTTGACTGCCGAATGTAAATCCTTCGACTTCGAATATCGAAGTCGAAGGATTTACCACAATTAGTTCAATCGAATGAAAAATCGTTTGATCGAACGATTCAAAGGATTTTAATCAGTCGAACGAACAATTTTTCTACGACCAAAAAAACCTTAGAAAGTCTATGGGGACCTTCCCCATAGGTTAACATTGAGGTTCGGTAGGTTTTAGGTGGCGAAGTAGGGGGTCGAAGTTTTTTTTTAAAAAGACAGTACTTCGACTATTGAATGGTCGAATATTCGAACGATTTTTAGTTTGAATCTTTCGATTCGAAGTCATAGTTGAAGGTCGAAGTAGCCAAAAAAAACATTCAAATTTGAAGTTTTTTTTATTCTATTCCTTCACTGGAGCAAAGTAAATGAGCCCCTTGGATTCATCTAAATAGTGAATGCTGGATTGGGGCATCTCTACTATAAACTCCTATAGAACCTATAGTATATTTACACTTTATACAAGTGTCTAAAATGCTAAGCAGTCTGGGTAAACGTATGGCAAGGTAAGTTGTGTCCAGATCTTGTAAAGGTGGCCATACACTGAAAGATCTGCTTGTGTGGGCGATACCTTCAGACCAAACAATTGAGTCACAGTAATAGGGACACTTGCCATTGGTGTAACGACTGTTTCATTGATGATGTCACCGTCGCCTTAACAGTATTATTAAACCTGACTGATCAACATCTACAGTACACGTCAGGCCCACCATCGGAAATCACGGGGTCCCGTATGACAAAAATTTCTGGGCCCTGCCCCAGAGACCCCACACACCAAAAAGCCACACAAACATGGGTGCTAAAACCCCACTGGTGGCCAGGGTCCCCCTACAAGTTAAAAAAAAAAACAATTGGTGGTCATGGGCCCCCCGCAATAGTTAAAATAAGCTTCACTGGTGGCCAGGCCGCCATCTGCAAGTTTTAAAAAAAATTGGTGGTCAAGGGCCCCCTGTAAAAGTTAAAAAAACTTTAGTGGTGGCTAGGGTTGCCACCTTTTAAAATAATCTTCACCGGCAGTTGGGGGGGTGGGGTTAAAAGGGTGGGCTGTGACACCAAAGGGGTGGGTCGTGATGTCAAAGGGGTGGAGCCAAACACATGCATTTGGCAAGAAGCCCAGGAAAAAAGCTGAGTTTGGAGCAGGCCACAGGCTTCTTTTAGGTGTATTACAAATTTACCGGCAGCTTCATTGCCGGTAATTTTGTAATACCGGCTCCGGCTTTGGCTGGTGTTTTACCGTCCGGGTGGCAATACTAGTGGTGGCCAGCCTCCCCCCCAAATTAAAAAAAAAAACATTGGTGGCCAGGCTCCCCCTCCCACTTGGGATAAAAAAAATTGGTTCATTGGTGGTCAGGGGCCTCATAGAAAATTTAAAAAAAAAAACAGAATAGATTAGAATAATACATTGGTGGCCACAGGTTTATTAACATTAAAAAAAAACACTTTAGTGTTCAGTGGAACTTATCCTTGGGTTCTTCTTCCTTGTCCTGGGCTATGACAGATTCCTATATGGTAGATAGGGACCTTTTTATATCCCAGCCTTGAGGTTTGCAGCTGTTATTGCAGTACAGTTCCTAGTAGCCACCATACTGAAGTGATGAACAAGCAAGTTGCAGGGAGAAAGGAGAGGGCTGAGGTTCAATGACATAAACATATAGCGGACGGGGTTCCCAGTTGACCCATCCAGAGGCTGAGTCCAGATGCACATCCCACACCTTAGTTGCCTGGATAAGTAAGACTTCCAATAGTGGGGGGTTAATGCCGTTTTTAAAATACCATGATATTCAATCGTATTATTCACTTATTACTAATTTCTTGTCTCCAAAGGAAGCTTTCATAATATGAAAAATCTGTCATTTTCTATCAGTTTCCTCAAGGATCTACAGTATATGAGTTCATCAAGCTGTGCAAGTGGTTTACTGTGGGAAATTATAAAACTATATAAAAAAAATAAAAAATGAAGGCCAATTGAAAAGTTGCTTAGAATTACAAGACAGAATAGAGTGGATTCGACCAGACTGTTCAATCACTAAGCCTCCGTCCAATGAAGCCAATATCAAATAGAACAAGAAAGTGATGAATTTCAGTTCAACGCAGTGGGTTGCTGCAAAATCAGTGCTTTATAACTGCGTTGGACTGAAATTAATCACTTTCTTGTTCTAGTTGCAGAATTAGCCATTCTGTAACATACTAAAAGATAACCTAAAAGTGTACAACCCCTTTAACATTAGAGACTAAATACCATTTTTTTTTTTGGAAAACAAAATGTTTTATTTAAGTTTTAAGCCAGCCTCAAAAGAGTGTTCCACCTTAATAACTCTACTTTGCATAAAGACTATCTAACCTAAGGGCTCTTACAGGCGGCGGTTTTTCCTGTGCTCCCCTGCGTTGCGCTTTCTTCTGTTCAGCCGCAGGGGAGCGAAGGAGTAGACGCACTCAATTATTGTGAAGGGGGCTGTACTCACACAGACGCATGTATGCGCCCAACACAGGTAAAATGCAACATGCTGCGTCCCACCTGTGTTTGACGTAGGGATGCACCGATTCCAGGATTCGGTTCGGGATTCGGCTAGGATTTGGCCTTTTTCAGCAGGATTCGGATTCGGCCAAATCCTTCTGCCTGGCTGAACCGAATCCGGGGAGGGAAATTACGTGACTTTTTGGCACAAAACAAGGAAGTAAAATTTTTTTCCACTTCCCACGATTTTGATTCGGTTCGGTATTTAGCCGAATCTTTCACAGAGGATTCGGGGGTCCGGCCGAATCCAAAAATGGATTTGGTGCATCCCTAGTTTGACTCTTCCATGCGTCTGTGTGAGTACAGCCCCCTTCGCAATAATTGAGTGTGTCTACTCCTGCGCTCCGCTGCGGCTGAACAGAAGAAAGCGCAACGCAGGGGAGCGCAGGTAAAACCACCCATCTGTAAGAGCCCTAAGGTTGCGCTTGCTGAGAAGAACCTCAGAGCGGTGCAGTTTCTACTAACAGGAGCACTGGCCCGGGGTATCAGATAAGTGATCAGTCAACATGTGGCACCTGTAAGTGATTGAACTTTCCTTCTCTCTTCTTTTTCCTCCTCTATTCTTTATAATTGTACTTTTTTATTGGTTAGTAATACAGTGTTTACTTTTAACGTACCTGATTTTTGCACATTTTTACTTTCAGATAATAGATGATCTCCTGCGCAGAGGAGGGCGCTGTCGTCATATTCAGATACATTGGAAGAATAGGAGAGGTTTCCATCATTATCACTCCACCTAGTCACAATATAGACTAAAACATTGTAATGTTGGACGTTATATACCAATAGAAGTAAAGCTAATAAACGTAACCGTCTGTTTCCGTGTTTACTATTGTTTGTATCCAATAAAGTCTCCTAACTCAGCGTTTTAAGATATTGAAGATTCCATCTTAAAGGTTTCAACTCTATCCAACTTTACTATTCAGTTTAAATATAACTTTACTATTCAGTTTATATCGTATAAAGTCCCCATTAGGTTTTTTTTTATTGTAATGTAGTATATGTTATCCAAGGTGACCAGACTTTGGTGTAGACATTATATTTGTCTGCAGTTATATTCGACATTCTCTCATTTACCATAATCCAGTTCATTTTAAGGCGGAACATAACTATAGGGATTGAGCATTTTTTCCCGGAAGCAACTATAGTCTGTTTTGCTGCTGTAAAGATTAATTGTATTAATTTACGATTATATTTATTCGAAACTGGAATAGTTGTGTTAAGTAATACTTGCAAATGGTCTTTTCGAAGTTTGATTCCCATGATTGAATCAATTAGTGTAAATATCCTAGACCAAAAATCTGAACACCTGTCTACTAGGGATCCACCGAATCCACTATTTTGGATTTGCCGAACCCCCGAATCCTTTGTGAAAGATTCGGCCGGATATCGAACCGAATCGGAATCCTAATTTGCATATGCAAATTAGGGGTGGGAAGGGGTAAACATTTTTTACTTCCTTGTTTTGTGACAAAAAGTCTGCCCCACCTGTAAATTAGGATTCGGTTCCGCCGGGCAGAAGGATTCGGCTGAATCTTAATCCATCTGAAAAAGGCCGAATCCCCAACCGAATCCTGGATTCGGTGCATCCCTACTGTTTACATTGCCACCAAATATGTAACATTGATCCTTCCATACCACAATTTCTAAAACAAAGTGGACTAGAGTTAGGATAATATTTATGCAGTTTAGTAGGAAACATACCAACCAGATATTACTTTATATAGTGTTTCTTTTGCCAAAATATTTATTGAACTCTTAGCCATATTTACCCAAGTTTGCTGCCACGAGGTTTCGTCTATTGTTTTGTTCAATTCTCTTTCCCATTGTTTGGCATAATTCGGAAGGGAAGGAGTGGATGAATTTAAAATTTCTTTATAACGTGTGGTTATTATTCCTCCACTATAAGGAAATTTAATACACAATAGTTCCCATGCAGATGAGGTTAAAACATTAGTACATCCATTAATCACTTAGTTAAGGAAATGTTGAATTTGGGTATATCTTAAACATTATATTTCTGGGGGATTGTTTTGCTTAATTATAGTACAGGTATGGGACCTGTTATCCAGAATGCTCGGGACCTGGGGTTTTCCAGATAACAGATCTTTCCGTAATGTGGGTCTTCATGCATTAACTCTACTAGAAATTCATGTAAACATTAAATAAACCCAATAGGCTGGTTTTGCTTCTAATAAGGATTAAGTATATCTTAGTTGGGATCAAATACAAGCTACTGTTTTATTATTACACAGAAAAAGGAAATAATTTTTAAAGATTTGGATTATTTGGATAAAATGGAGTCTATGGGAGACCTTGTAGTCCCAAAAAAACTGCTTGAGTTCTGCATGGCTGGGAAGTAAGGCGGGGGCTCCCCCTGCTGTTCATAAGTATGATTGTTTCCATGCTCAGCAGTTAGGGACCATCTGACAATTCCTATCCACAGCAGTAAATGAAGGGAGAATTTCACTGCATTCAGGTTTTCTTATAAAAACGGTACACATTTTTTAATTAAAGTATATTGGAGATAGGTTTCTTTTTCATTAAAGAAAGTAAAAATGGGATTTTATTTTTTTACCTTTCCTTGTCCTTTAAAGGTGGGATTCCCAATTACAGGCATAGCTGTACAATGGGGCGACTTCAAAGCTGTTTTTTCTATGACTTGATCCCAGATAGCTAATGCCATTTATACAGGAGTAGAAGTATTAGGCATTTCTTGTTTGGAAATCCATGGTAACATAGCCGGCTTTATTGGTTTTAACCACTCTGCTTCAATTTGAGCCCATAACGGGAGGTCAGGTCTATAAAAATGAATTATCGGCATAATTTGAGCCACTTGATAATAAAAAAGTATGTTAGGAACACTCAGCCCTCGCTTATTTCTAGCTGTTATAAGAGTTTTCTGTGATAACCATGTTTTTTTCCCACCCCAAATAAATTTCATAAGTTTTGTTTGTATTTTAATTAAGTCATATATTTGTACTCTTATCTGAAAGGGCTGGTTCTCCTTTAAGTTAACTTTCAGTATTTTATAGAATGGCCTACTCTAAGCAACTTTTTAATTGGTCTTTATTATTTATTTTTTAATTATTTGCATTTTACCGCTAACTCTTTCCAGCTTTCAAATGGGGGTCACTGACCCCATATAGAAAACAAATGCTATTTAAGGATACCTATGTATTGTTATTGCTACTTTGTATTACTTATCTTTCTATTAGGCCTCTCCTATTCATATTCCAGTATCTTATTCAAATCAATGCATGGCTGCTAGGGCAATTTGGACCCTAGCAACCAGATTGCTGTAATTGCAAATTGGAGAGCTGTTGAAAATGAAAACCAACTGCATATTGTCTCAGAATATCACATCTCTGCATCAGAAGTTAACTCAAAGACCCTCACTACACCTTTTCATCTTTGTTGGATGATCTCAGATTTCTGGCTTCTCTACAGGTTGGTTGTGTTTTGTCCCTGATTTCTACATAGCAGTGTCCTTGCCGGGATCCAATGAAAGGGCTGCCATACAAATGTGGTTTCTTTTTAACCAAGGAATCAAACATACACAAAACCAAAGCAGTATCATTATCATACACAATTCCAATTTCTCCTTTTTTTCTACCAGGCAATTATCCTGAGCTGTTCTCTAACCCTGTATCATTTTTTTCTTTCTTGATCACCTCCAACTTCTTCCAGGCATGGGTTACTGAAGCCCTCTAGATGCTGAACTAGAGGTGACGGGTGGGCAACACTCTGGAGAGCTGAATAGACTGAAGACGTCTATTTTCTCAGAAATGCAATAAAACTTTTTCTCCCAAAACAAGTTTGTTGTCCTCTAATCTCTGCAGGGATCCTCAACTTTTTTTACCCATGAGCCTTATTCAGATGTAAAAAGGGTTGGGGAGCAACACATTCATGACAAATGTTCATGGGGTGCCAAATTAATGCTGTGATTGGCTATTGGTAGCCCCTATGAGGACTGGCAGCCTACAGGAGACTCTGGCAGAACATCTGGTTTTTATCGGGCCGTTCCTGCCATGAGGCAAGGTGAGCAACTCGCCTCAGGCGGCAGTGAACAGTCAGTTACAAAGGGTGGGAAAAAGCCGCCTCCTGTAACTTTAAGAGCCTAATTTCCGGCTTTTAAACCTAAGCGTGGAGCGGGAGAGGGGGGCGGCATTGGGGTTGCTGCCTCAGACGGCAGCACGGATTGCCCCTGGTTTTTATACAACCAAAACTTGCCTCAGAAATTAGGCAGAAATCAAAAAATAATCACTTTGAGGCCACTGGGAGCAACATCCAAGGGGTTGTTGAGCAACGTTCTAAAGCTGGCCATAGACGCAAAGATCTGATCGTACGAATCGAGGATTCGTACGATTTTCGGAACGTGTGTGGAGAGTCCCGACATTTTTCGTCCGGCGGAGATCGGTCGTTTGGTCGATCGGACAGGTTAGAAAATCTCTGTCGGCTGCCGATAATATCTCTGCATGTATTGCCGATCGTACGATTTTCAGTGGGAGACTGTCACCAGCTTTGGTTGGACATAGATATCGTACGATTGCTGTCAGGGGCAGAACATTGCTGATCTGTTCTTTAACTAATCTGACTGGTAAGACTTTGATCTGAATGGTTAGTGGCGGGTCAGGAGATGGGAAAGTCCGATCGTACGATGATTCGTACGATCGGATCTTTGCATCTATGGCCAGCTTAACCCCGAGCCACTGGTTGGGGATCATTGCTTTACTGGATATATTTTATTGATCCCTGTGACTCCTCTTCTATTTACAAACTTCCTGGCCTCTCCATCAACATCTCTTCCTTTTATTTTTATTGGTGTTTTGTTGTCTGCAGGCTTCTGATCTTATCACTTGAGAGGGGGACCTACTAATCTACCCCCTTGTCTTTTCAATTCTATGTACCCAACACAGAAAGCTTTCCTTTTTGGATAATTCACCATTGTTCTTTAAGCTTGTTCTTAGTCTCTACATAGAAAAACCATAAATATGTGTCACTATTTGTATTTCCGTGTACTAAGGGCCTCTTTTTATTTACACATTGGCTTTTTAATGGAACTTGTGAGGGCACATATACAATAACCATCTAGTATTGCAGGGGTATAACTATAGAGGAAGCAACTGCAGGGAGCCCAGAAGGTATAGGGGGGCTGTTGGGACTCGGGTTGCCACCTTTTCTGGAAAAAAATACTGGCCTTCCTATATATTTATCTTTTTTTCCCTATTAAAAACATTGGGATCAACCATAATTTTTACCAGCCAGGTGGCAACCCTAGGTGGGGCACTAACTGAGAAGCTCTGTTTAATAAATGATTATGAAAATGTCTTATTCCCAATGTTAAGAAGAGGCTAAAATTAATTCACCATAGGGATCAGGGACTGCTACTTGTGCCAATGTTTAACATTTGAGTTAACTTTTAGTATGATGCAGAGAGTGATATTCTGAGACAATTTGCAATTGGTTTTCATTTTTTATTATTTGTGGATTTTGAGTTATTTATCTTTTTATTCAACAGCTCTCCAGTTTCCAGTTATAGCAATTTGGTTGCTAGGGTCCTAGCAACATTTCACTGATTTGAATAAGAGACTGGAATATGAATAGGGCAGGGCCTGAATTTAAAGATGAGTAATACAAAGTAGCTCTAGCAATACATTTGTAGCCTTACAGAGCATTTGTTTTTTAGATGGGGTCTGTGACCCCCATTTGAAAGATGGAAAAAATCAGAAGAAGGTAAATAATTAAGCTATAGAAAATAAATAATGAAGATCAATTGAAAAGTTGCTTAGAATTAGCCATTCTATAACATACTAAATGTTAACGGTGAACCATCCCTTTAAGGTATTGAAAACAACCAATCTTGTAGGCAATATTGAATACTACAATGAGCCTGTTTCAGTCTTGGCTAAAAATGATAATTACCTTTAAAAATTGTCCCTTCTTTGGAGCTCCCTATAAATCTGCTATGGCCCCTGTCAGTGTAATATATGAGAGGTGGGTGTGTCCTAATGGTCCCTGGCAGAACCACAGTAGGAGGGGGATAGCCAACCACAGCCCTTCAGTCACACAAGCAAATACATACTCAGTTCCCTATTAGGTCAGCCTAGCTGCTGATTGGTTCCTATCTTACAGTGCAGTGTGCTGAGTGCCGCCAGCTCTCCTGCACAGCCTGGGAAAGGAGGCGGCAGGATGAAGAATCTATGGGCGTTTTTTTGCAGATATTTTCAATAAATCAGCCTGAACCACTACTTTTTTGAGCACTTTGCTTCTATACACAGATATGTGACCTGTTATCCAGGATGCTTGGGACATTGGATATTCTGGATAACGGATCTTTCCATAATTTGGATCTTCCTAGGGCACCAATCATAACTAAAATCATTTCCTAAGTAAATACACTATGTGAAAGTTCAAGAAATCAGATTTTTAAAACAGTTAGAATTGTTTGTATAATGTAAATGATCAGCTCACTATTCCTTCTGCAAGATCTCCCCTATCTCCACTGCAGTTCTAGCTGAGGCAGCCATCTTGGATTTCACTGGCTCCTCCTACCTATATCTTCCCAGCCAACTGCAGCTCTGAAATCTCGCACATGCTCAGTTGAAACTCCTTGTTGCTTATCAACCCTTCTAAGCTATTTTCAAATCAGCCAAACCTGTGTGTTAGCTGCTGTACAGTAGTGCTGCCACCTGCTGGAAGTTAGTGTGTGCCCTTCATTTGCATAATAACATCACCAGCAGGGGACAAGATAGGGAAATCTCCTGATACTTCTAGTGGAGGAGTTTACTAAAACAAGGCATTCTGGGTAGAATACTCAAAGCAGTGTTACAATCTGAGCATGCTCCTGAAATTTGCATATTATAGTCTCTGTTATAGTCTCAATATGGCCTCCCTCAGTGAAAGAACCCATTTGGCAAAGTAAGGGATTTTTTAAAACCTGCAGTTTTTTTTCAAAAAACTATATATGTAGTTTGATTAAACGTGTTTATGTTGTACTGGTCAGATTGTTAATATGTGTTTGATTTTGGCTGTGCCCTTTAAGTCTACTAGAAAATCATGTAAACATTAAATAAACCCGATAAGCTGGTTTTGCTTCCAATAAGGATTAATTATATCTTAGTTGGGATCAAGTACAAGCTACTGTTTTATTATTACAGAGAGAAGGGAAATCATATTTAAAAATTTGGATTATTTGGGTAAAATAAAGTCTATGGGAGACTGCCTTTCCGTAATTTGGAGCTTTCTGGATAATGTGTTTCCGGATAACGGATCCCATACCTGTGTTTAACAGCAGTATAATGAATGCATTTAACATATTCTTGTCCCTTACACAATACGGCTCTTTGAAAATTCACTAAAAGAGAACCCTGACTGCATCCATAAATACAGTACGCAGAACTTATATCCACTGCACAGCAATATGTTTCCATAAAAAGCTTCTTCTTTTGAAGAACAAAGAAAAATGGATGCAGGGTCCCCTCTTTCCCATGTTGTACTCTCATATAACATACAGTAGCAGCATCTGGAATCCTACTGAATCTTTTGTGATGCATGCATCCTCTAATACTTCTGCTTGTTATTAACTCGCTCTTTAGTCCTCTCTCCAGCATAATGTTTGTACTGCTAAGACCCACAAGCCCACTTGTCCTCCATTTAATGCACTCAGTACATTCATAGTTGAGCAGCTTTCATCTATGGAACGCTACAGAGCTTACATCTGTGCACTTATCCATCAGATACTTTGCCTAATTGTAAGGGCCAATGGCTGCCTTGTTCTGCTTAGTAAGGAATTAGAAGGTAGTAGGTTCTGGAGAACAGAACATGTATGGTTGGTATTGGTAAATTGCTGTGTAGCACAGCATGGGCTTAACTTCCGAGGAAGCAGGGGGGCCCAAGAGGTATAGGGGGCCCCATGAGGCCCACATAATGCTCAACATCTATTAGTAAAACAGGACAACCTCTGGATATATTAGGGCCTTCTGTCCCATGGAACTGTGGGCAGGGGGCGGAGCTGCTATGTAATTGGGGTGGAGCTGCAGCACAATGGGGCAGGTCCATGACACAGCAGGGGCGGACCATTATGTCAGAGGCGGAGCTATGATGTGGCGATCGGCCGATCGTTATGTCATTTATAGGAAATCCTGCCCAGTTTTTCCAGTTTGTAAAACCAGCCAGGCAGGTTTGACCCGGGCAGACCTTCAAAAAACTGGGCTGTCCGGGTCAAAACTGGACAAGTGGCAATTCTAGCTGGTGGGCCCATCTAGTTACGCCACTGGGACACAGGCAGTGCAGGAAAAGTTAAGGATACAGTGATATTTTGTCTGCTACTTTTTTTCTGTTGGATGGCAGTAGATGACAAATTGCCAAATGTGCTGTAGCCCTTTAATGGGACAATATATCCCCTTTTTCAACATTGGTTCACTGAATAATGTTGAGCTTACTTTTTGCCTATTCCATACCTCCCAACATTTTGGAAGTAAAAAGAGGGACAAATTTTTTTTTCGCACATAGCGCAGCAACATTTTTTGACCACGCCCCCTTCTGTGGCCACACCCCCTAATTTCCTTGTTCATTTTACAAAATTTGGCAGGTTATGAAAGTTTGAAAATAATTCTCCTTATCTAAACTGTTTTTTTGTGACTCAAAATTGTTACAAAGTATCTTATTTGTACCTGTTAGGTGTTCTGGGCTCTCTGCTAAAAGCCAATTAAGTGAGAAACTTTGTTTCTTTTTCTGGCTGTTCAGTGCAGAGAAAATAGGGACTTTCCAGTACAAATGAGGGACTGCGGGTTGATCTGTCAAAAGAGGGACTGTCCCTCCGAAAAAGGGACAGTTGGGAGGTTTGCTATTCTTTTAATTAATAAACATCTATAGTTTACTTTATTTCTTGCTCCAAACAGGGAAACTGAAACTAAAGCCAGATTCTATTTCCTGTTCCCAAACAGCAAAGTCAAACAAAGCAGCATTTTACTGAGGAGCCTCTGAATTAATAACACCCACCACCAGCTGCAGCCTGTAGTCTTTTTAGATAAGGAGCTGTTCATTATACTGATGTTTTTCAGTGGATTGTTGGTTTGTTTGTCTTTGCTGTTTGGGATCAGGAAGTAGAATTTGGCTTTAGTTTCCTTTTCAAAAATAGAGGAAGCAATAAAATAAACCATAGATATTTGTTTATAATTAAATAATAGGCAAAAAGTATCATCAGCCCAAGCCCTATTCACTGAACCAATGTTCAAAAATGCGGTATTCTGCGGTAATCTCATTGCTACTTTCATGCTCTGTTATTAGGGTTGTCACCTGGCTAGTAATAATTAAAGGGGTTGTTTGAGTTAACTTTTATTATGATGTAGAGAGTGATATTCTGAGACAATTTGCAATTGGTTTTCATTTTTTATTACTTGTGGATTTTTTTACTTATTTAGCATTTTATTCAGCAGCTCTCCGGTTTGTAATTTCAGCTTTCTGGTTGCTTGGGTCCAAATTCCCCTAGCAACCATGCATTAATTTGAATAAGAGATTGGAATATGAATAGGAGAGGGATTGAATAGAAAGATGAGTAATAAAAAGTAACAATAACAATACATTTGTAGCCTTATAGAGCGTTTGTTTTTTCAGATGGGGTCAGTGACCCCCAATGGAAAGCTGGAAAGAATCAGAAGAAAAAGGCAAAGAATGAAAGAACTATAATAAATAAATAAGGAAGACCAATTGAACATTGCTTAGAATTAGGCATTCTATAACATACAAAAAGGGTAATTTAACAGTGAACCACCCTATAATCAAGAAGGGACATATATATAGGAAGGCTGGTATTTTTTCAGAAAAGGTAATTCTATCTGTTCTCCTATTTACAACTACTCCTTTGCAGGGGCCCCGATATGCGTGGACCCTATTTGGACCTTACTAAA
Organism: Xenopus petersii; assembly: GCA_038501925.1. Lineage (NCBI taxonomy): Eukaryota > Metazoa > Chordata > Amphibia > Anura > Pipidae > Xenopus > Xenopus petersii. The sequence goes on along the minus strand of CM076682.1, from coordinate 156,813,293 downwards.
CACAGCTCTGATTATTAAACGTTTACCAGACCAATAAAGATAGTAAAATCTGGTTGCTATAGGTTACAAGGCAAAAGCAACTGTCACTACTTGAAGGAGAACTAAACTCTAAAAATGAATATGGCTAAAAATGCTAAATTTTATATACTGAACTCATTGCACAAGGCTAAAGTTTCAGCTTGTCAATAGCAGCAATGATCCAGGACTTCAAAATTGTCATAGGGGGTCACCATCTTGGAAAGTGTTTGTGACACTCACATGCTCAGTGGGCTCTGATTGGCTGTTGAGAAGCTAAGCTTAGGGCTCGTCACTAATTATCCAGCAGAAAATGAGCTTCCCTGGCTGTAATATAAGCTGATGCTACAGGTTTGCTGATTATTAAAGTCTGATGCTAATTGCACTGGTTTCTGTGCTGCCATGTAGTAATTATGTGTATTAATTACTAATCAGCCTTATATTGTGACATTTCTATTCTATGTGTACTGTATATTGTGAGTGGGTCCCTAAGCTCAGTAAGTGACAGCAGCACAGAGCATGTGCAGTGAATCAGCAGAAAAGAAATGGGGAGCTACTGGGGCATCTTTGGAGAAATAGATCTTTACCGCTAAAGGGCTGTGGTTGCCTTGGGCTGGTACAGAAGCACAAAACATAATGTACAACATTTCTAGCTACTTCTTTAGTTAGGCTTTAGTTCTCCTTTAACCCCCTTCAGTATTTAAATGACACTTGTGCTTCCTTTGTTTTCCTTACATATGGGCACTTATGAGCCACTTCTTCACCACTTGGGTTTCAGGGAACTAGACAAGTACTGTATTCTGTACCTTTGCCAGCTAGCAGAACAATAGGGTTTCTCATGCAAAAGCAGTTGCTTGTAGTCCTTCAGTTCCCACAAAGTAGATCTATTAAACCACAAAAATGTTTTGTTCCTCTAGTAAGTTGTTGCAAGTGAGTGGTATAAGGGTGCAAGGTTTAGAAGAAGGAAAAAAATAATTGTATACTACAGGACAGAAGGTGATGGCAAAAGGGAAAAGAGGAGAAGACTAAGCAGCAGATTTATCAAGGGTTGAATTGAAAATTTGAATTTTTAAATTCGAATTTCGAGTTTATTTTAGTGTAATATTTTAGTGTAATTCGAATAGTCCAAATTCTATTTGTGTTTAAAAAAAATTTGAAATGCGAAATCATTGCTGCTATTGACAAGCTGAAACTTTAGGCTGGTGCAATAAGTTCAGTATATAACATATGGCATTTGTAGCCATATTAATTTTTAGGGGTTAGTTCTCCTTTAAGAGAGGTTCAGGTCAACAGAAGTGTTTACTTGCGACATTGATGATATTGTGGAAATTCCTCATGGGCACAGTGGTGAAACCTGAGTTTTTTTTAGCTGTAGCCAGGCCCAAGGCAAAGACTTTGGGCAACAAGGGAATTATCTATGTGTCACTGAAATGGCAGACTACAGAATACTGTTCCACATAAGTGAGGTAACAATGGTAATATTGTATTAATGAAGCCACAATTGTAGCGTGTGATTGAAATTCAATGCCGGCCTCGAGTGTTGAACTGTTCTGCCAGCCAAACTCTAGTGCCAAGGCTGAAAGTCAGGATTAAACCTTGGCCTAGAATTCCATGGTTACAGGTCAGTGTTATTTAGTAACAATTGCTTACTTAAAACTTTACCCAATAAGTAATTTTATTAAGATTCCTACTTATATTAATTGTATATATTTTCAATTTGATTATTTTGTTTTAATAAGGGACCATTACGCCATGCACCCTCCTCCTTTCTCAACTCCAAACATACTACTAACATGCTATGACCCTAGTATTAAGCACACTGACCTGTCCTTTGATCCTGCTCATTTATGTTCTTTGAAAGTCCTGATGTATCTGTAGTTGGAGGTCTGTGTGGGTTCTGCGGTGTTACATTCCTGACAGTTGCTGGACTGTGCAGTTTCACTGTTCCTGTTGGTTTCTTGGTCGTGTGGTTCCTATGTTCCTCTTGGTTTCTAGGCTATTTGGTCCCTATGTTCCTGTTGGTTTCTAGGCTATTTGGTTCCTATGTTCCTGTTGGTTTCAAGGCTATTTGGTTATTTTGTTCCTATCGGTTTCTTGGTTGTGTGGTCCCTATGTTCCTGTTGTTTCTAGGCTATTTGGTTCTTTCGTTCCTATTGGTTTTTTGTTGTGTGGTCCCTATGTTCCTTTTGGTTTCTAGGCTATTTGGTTCTTATGTCCCTGTTGGATTCTTGGCTGTGTGGTCCCTATGCTCCTTTAGGTTTCCAGGTTATGTGGTTTCTATGTTCCTGTTGGTTTCTTGGCGGTGTGGTCCCTATCTTCCTGTTGGTTTCTATGCCATTTGGTTCTTATGTTCCTGTTGGTTTCTTGGTTTTGTGATCCCTGTTGGTTTCTAGGCTATTTGGTTCTTTTGTTCCTATTGGTTTCTTGTTGTGTGGTCCCTATGTTCCTTTTGGTTTCTAGGCTATTTGGTTCTTAGGTCCCTGTTGGTTTCTTGCCTGTGTGGTCCCTATGTTCCTGTTGGTTTCTAGGCTATTTGGTTCCTATGTTCCTGTTGGTTTCTTGGTTGTGTGGTCTATATGTTCCTTTGGTTTCTAGGCTATTTGGTTCTTACGATTCTGTTGGTTTCTTGGCTGTGTGGTCCCTATTTTCCTGTTGGTTTCTAGGCTATTTGGTTCTTATGTTCTTGCTGGTTTCTTGGCTGTGTGTGTGGTGCCTATGCTCCTTTAGGTTTCCAGGTTATGTGGTTTCTATGTTCCTGTTGGTTTCTTGGTTGTGTGGTTCCTATGTTACTGACAAATTATTGGCTCTATGGTTCCAGTGTTCCTGCTGGTTTCTTGGATCTGTGTTTTATCTGTTCATGCCAGTTTCCTGGTTCTTTTCTGTTGACAAATGACCCTGACAATTCCTGGGCTGGGTGGATCACAGTTGCTACAAATTGTTTTGCCTTTCTGCTTACAGTTGCATATCTTTACTATACTTAGCAGATACTCCGATCTTTTTCGTTTTTGTGCTTTGTGTATCCTGTGTATACTTGGTTCATGCTAGTTTGTAAGCCTTGAGGAGCCGCTCCATCTGTCGGCTTCTGAGCTGTGAGGATCCTGCTTTCTCCTCATTTCTGTGCTTCACAAGCCATATATTCCTGCCAGTACTCAGACTTGTTGGCCCTGTTCTTGGCTGAGCAGATCCCCATTGCTTCTAGTTTTGTTTGGTTGTGTGGATCTCATTTTGCTGCCTGATTCAAGACTGAGATCATTCTTTGTTCCCACTAGTTTCTGAGTGGAGCAGTTCCTCTGTTCTTAATTGTTTTGAGGATGTGCAGGTTCTATGCAGGTTCTGTGCTCCTGCCAGGTTCTTTACAGTAAAGGTCTTGTAGTCAATCCAATGTCAAAGCTGTGTCAGTTGTCTTGGCTGTCTTTACACTGTTCCTGCCAGATTCAGAGTTGTGTGGGTCCTCTTCTCTTGCCCGTTGCTTGGCTGTAAGCATCTTGTATTCCATTCAATATCAAAGCTCTGTACAGTAGGGCCAATGTTCCCACCTGTCTCTTGGCTGTAAGGTTCCATTTTACATTCAATATAAAAGCTGTGTAGTTTCTGTGCTTCTGCCAGATTCTTAGCTGTAAGGGACGTACAGCTAAGATTTAGCAATATGCATCATACTTATAGGATGGCTAATTGAATTTTGGGAGCCAGGTAAGATTTTGATAGCCCGATTCCCATGCAACATATTTTGCCTGGTTCTTCATTTTGGCCATAGATTCTCAGTCATTAGAAGAAGAGTTCTTGGAATATGCCCCATGTTCAAGTAAAAATACAGTAACTATCGTCCTGAGAATGAATATCCAGTATGTTAAGGATCTCTGCCATGATGATGTGATCAAATAAACATCTGTTCTGTACCAATAAACATGCCCGTGCTTAGTAACAAAACATCCAAAACAATACAGGGAGACTGGAAAAGCTGAGCTGGCATGTTGGAAACCCACTGAAAAAATCATATCATTGGGAGCAAGGTTGAGTGAAAAGAAAAGTCATTAAGGAAGGGTGGGTTCCCCATATTAATCAGGGTTGTCCTCCAGCTCCAGAATTCGAACAGCCTTTTAGTAACAGTTGAAGTTCTCCAGGTTGGACATCCCTGATATACAGGTAGATATGCACAATACAATGGTGTCTTTTGTCGGGCCCCTAGTCAATTGCTATTGTAATTTTTTTAGTTTAATCTGGGCATTATTTGGTTTGGCAAATATTTGGTTTGGCAAATATTAGGTTCAATATTCACATACCAGAGACAACAGCTGTCAAAGACTCCTTGTGTAGCTCATCTAGATATTGGCACCATCACTGTCAATTACTCACACTACCTTTACTAAACTACTACTGTCCATTAATGACACCAGCTTTACTCTACACACAATGCCACAATATGTCTATTAAGATTATCTTTTATCCAGGTCATGATATACAGTATCTAGTAGAAGTAAGTCAATGGCAACTGGACATTGAGGTTTTTCTTGAAAACGTTTCACCACTCATCTGAGGGACTTCTTCCGTTCAACATATTGCTATTCATTTTGGGGAGACAACCCTGAAATTGGTATGGGAATATGAGAAGACGGACAGAAAATGTATGATTTACAGAAACCATCTACGTTTTAACCTACGATGCCGATATCAGGGAATTGTTGAACTGAAGAAGCCACTCGGATGAGTGCTGAAACATTTTCAAGAAAAATGCTAAATGTCCAGTTAATTCTTAACTTTATTCTACTAGATACTATGCCACAAATAAAACCCCATCATTGTGTGAAAGGGAGCTTGGGAGTAGGGTTTGAAGCTGACTCAATGGGCACTAACCCGTGTGCAAGGACCCTGCTGTTACTATTTAGTTGCGCCTTACTATTTAGAAGGGCCCTACTAGTTTGTACACGCAGCGTGTGGATTTACGTTGGAATTCGGTTGAATCTTTTATAGAAGATTGATACATGTGGCCAAATTGTGGATCTGGTGCATCCATAGGGCAAATTTACTAACTGATGGTGCCTGTGTTCTTGCCCTTTCATAAATGATCCCCATTGAGTTGCAGAGCTAATTATACCCTATGAATATTTATGCGGCTCCTCGAACGAATACTGACATGATGCATTTTCTTCCTGTGGGCTTCCAGCACGGGGCTGACACATATCAGCCAAAAAGCTTTGGTTTTAGAAATAAAATAATTATGTGTCATAAACACTTCTTGGAAACACATTTAAATGAGTATGAAAACAAATATAGCAATCCCACCAAATGCTGTGCAGATGTCTGCTTCTCCGGGGAAGAGGCACAGATCCTCCGGCGCCAATTGAGCACAAAAAGATCATTTGCTCATTCAGAGGCCACACAAGCCCAAGGGATGCTTATTCATAATTGGGTGCATATTTTGTGTTGTTAGGTGTTCCTTAGCACTTTTAGGGGACCCACAAGTTGCCTTGAGTGGGTATTACTTCCAGATATTTTTTACTCATAGCATTCCCAACTCAAATGCTTGGGAAACCCATTACTAGTGTGTGTCGCCACAACAGGTGTCCCTATCCTGACCTAGGCTTGTTCAGAGGGACCCTCTCGCCCCCTTGGATAAATGAATCATTCGACATATGGTTCCCATAAATAATGATGTTGCTGTTTGAGTCATGTAATGAGCATTAGGGACAAGGACCAAGTATATGCAATGTTTTCAGAGAACACCACATCACTTTAATGCTCATAAATTCTCAGACTACGCAAAATTCATGTAAAGTTCATTGAATTGCCCACAATGGCTCACAATCCAACAACCCTCGGTCTCTCCAAAGGGCAACATACAGTCCGCAATGTCTCCAATGCACAACAGACCACCCACAATGCCTCATATATAGCTTGTGATGCCTCAGATTAACCTCAAGGCTGATCAAATATCAGAAACAACCTAAAATGCATTAGACAGCACATAGGAATCCCAAAGTGAAACAGATATTAGATAGCCCTTAAAGGGGTGGCTCGCCTTTAAGTTTTAGTATTGTAAGAAACGTTTTAATTGGTCTTCATTTTTTTTTTTTTTTTTATAGTTTTTCAATTATTTTTCAGAATGCCACTCTCTGTGTCATAATAAAAGTTAGTTTAAAGGTGAACAACCCCTTCCAAACCTCTTAATAAACCAGATTTGCAACAAATAGCCCACAAAGTTCATTAATTGGCTGTTACAGCGTCCAGTGCTTACAGCGTCCAGTGCTCACGGCCCACAATACGTTTTTTCTTAAAGCAACATACACATCAAATCGGTCCTATTAGCAATATTTTCTGCCTATACTCTGTTTCATCTCACACATTTTATTAGGATACTCATGTTTAAACTAGTATTTAAAAGGCAATCTAATCTACTGGTAACAATATTAGGAATGTGAATATAATGTAATGGGGCAGTGATTGCCTTTTAAATACTAGTTTAAACATGAGTATCCTAATAAAATGTGTGTGAGATGAAACAGAGTATAGGCAGAAAATATTGCTAATAGGACCGATTTGATGTGTATGTTGCTTTAAGAAAAAACGTGAGGTGGCAACACGTGATTGGTTTTAACGTTTGGGGAGGGACTTCCTGGGGTATAAATTTTGTGACCAAATGTAACAACAGTAATGCCTATGAATAAGTGCCTGTGGGTGCGAAACGTGTAAGGCGAAGCATCAATTGGTCTGTATGCCTTTTTTAATATTTATGATGAATAAAAAGTGATTTTTTAACTTTGAGAATTGACTGGGAATATATTTTTGAATTTTACAGGCTAGGCCACCTTTTAAAATAAACTTACCGGCCAGTGGTGGGGCGGGAACTAAAGGGGCGGGTTGTGACGCAAAAAGGGATGAATTTGAGGGAGCATGACACAAAAAGGGACGGAGCCGAGGGATCCTGCTGCAAAAAGGGGCGGGGTCACATCGCGAGATACAGAGATGATGAAGAAAAGGTAAGTTTCCACCGAAGGCCAAGGGCTTTTCTTAAGGGTATTACAAATTACAGGCAACTACATTCCCGTTAAATTTGTATTACCAGCCCCAGCCTTTGCAGGTGTTTTACCGGCCGGGTGGCAACCCTAGTGACAACCCCAATCAGAAATCACACTGGGCCCATGCAACCAAATTTTCTGGGCTCCTGGTCCCCGCCCGACCCCACAGTAAAATGGCCGCACAGTCAGGGCCGGATTTACATAGTGGGTGCCCCTAGGCCCACTGCCGTTTTGTCACCCCTGTCCCCTGCTCTTCATTAGTGCAAATTTTCATCATCTGGACTGGAGCAATGGCTCCAATTGGTGCACATGAAATTGAAAAAATGATTGTATCTCCAGCGCATCCCCAGTGTTTTTGAACCAATGTGGGTTTGGTTGGGCAGCATGCCGCCCCCCTAAAATCCTGCCACCCTAGGCCCGGGCCTAGGTGGCCTTTCCATAAATCCGGGCCTGCGCACAGTGATAAAAAGGTAAACCCCCCACACACACAAGTTATTAAAAGCCATTGGTGGTCAGGACCCCATTATAAGTAAAAAAAAATGTGGCAGTAGGCGGCCAGCTAATTATGCAGCACAGCGGGGCCCACCTTTAGGCCTGGTACAAATGTGCCCCAAAAGGCCTTGTTGACACCGTTCCTCAGGGAATAGTGAATAGAATACAGTAGTGTGTAGAGCAGCAAGTTTTCTCCAGCTAAGCTCTGAACTTGACTGGCCTGAGGAGACAAGCCCAGTACAGTAGAATAATTCCCAGTTTTATGATACATCCCAGCATTCCCCAATCAGGGCCAGAACATGGGTGTATTGAAGTGCAGCAACAGTAACGAAAATCACAGCTGGTTGACACCTGGTAGGTCGCAAGAGGTATAAGGCGGGTCAATAAAAGCGTTTCTCTGCCACACACAATATGGCGCCTGCCGCAAGACGCCGGCGCCCCGGTGACGTCACGCGGCCCTGGGCACGGCAGGCCGGGTAGGGGGAAAGGCAAAGTTTGGCAATGTGAGTGCAGGAGGAGAAGTGAGACATCGAGGAGGGGGTAGAGCCGGGCTCAACGTGCAGGAAGTGCAGTGCGACCTCAGAGACCGGCACCCGCCCGAGCCAACCTATCGCCTAGGCAGTCACCTGGCCCAGCAGCCAAAGCAGCCCTTGTGTGTCTGTGTGTAAGAGCCATGTCAGAGCAACAGCAGCAGGACCCCAGCTCCCTCCCATGGTCCATCAACAGGGACGACTATGAACTGCAGGAGGTCATTGGTGAGTAGTTGGGCTTGGTCTCCTTCTCTGCTGGGCGTTAATATGATATTTCTCTGCTATTATCCATCTATAGATACTGTACTTGGATGTGCCTTGTGCTGTATGTGTGTATTTATATATATATGTGTGTGTATATTCCTGTAGAGGCTGTTCTGCTGCAGTGCTACAATTGCACAATAAATCCCTATTACACGACTGGACGAGACCATTTGTATGGGGCTAGTTCATGGAACCCAGCAATGGAGCCCTCCTCCTACACTGGCACAATATCACGTTTGCCCATCCGTGGGCTCTCAGGGCTCTTCTTAGGGCACAAGGGGACATTAACTGTGGGGAACAAGGTTTCTACGGGCTCCTGTGAGAGAGGGAGGTTATTCTACGTAAAAGTAAAAAGTGCATCACACATAGTGCAACAGTTATTCCATATTTGCTATAGGTGTCAGGGAGATTGAACCAGTGGCCCTTCAGCTGGGCTGCTGGCAATTGGCTGGAGGGTTATGGGCTAGACATCCCTGGTATATGTGAATCCTGTGAGTGCCACTTGCTTTCTTCCTTGATATGTGAATCCTTTCTCAGATGGGGGTTCATTCTTTCTGCGTGTTTGTCAGGGACCCCGCTCATTGCTACATGAAGCCTCCTAGCCATCGGGGTGCAGGGAGTTGTAGATGGTCAGCTGGAAGGCCACGGGTTATGGACGTGATGCACAATGCATAGATACCAGAATGCTCCTTTGTATTCCTATCCATTATCCCAGAAAGGGTTAAGGGGATTCCAGGGATCAGCGGGTGTTTGTAAGTCAACACGTGTGAGTCGGGGAGTGTGGGAAAGGATGGATTTGGGCAGACAAGGAAGGGTTAACAGCTGTGTGTACGTTCCTGGAATACTGAGTGTGTGTCGGTTGGAGCATGAGATAGATGATGGGTGTGTGCTTGTGCCAGTGTGATGTGACATTGTGAGCCTGGCATCTGCTTCTGGCACAGCGAGGGGCGACACTCAGTATCAACTGCCATATGTGTAGGTTACCAGGCTGGGGGGTGGCACAGGTGAAAGGTGGCACCAGATGTTCTAGGCAGAACACTAGGACTTTGCAGGGGTCGGTAGGGATGGTGTGTGCACACGGTGTAGGTGGCGGGTACAGACTGTAAGTGAATAATTACATAACTGTCATTATGGGAGGGTGTCAGTACAGGGCAGGTGACACCGACTCGGTCAGAGGGGAATAATGATTGTAAAGTGTGTGTGTGTTTGTGTTTGTGTGTGTTGTGTGTGTGTTTGTGTGTGTGTGTGTGAGATCACAGAGGGAGGTGGGGCGCGTCTGGTACTAAATAAACTTTGGAGGGGGGGAGCAGTTTCTATTGGAAATGCCAAGAGAAGGCAGTAATGGGACTATTCAGGCATTACCTGCTGCTGCTTCTGCAGTTCTACTACACTTGGCTCTTGGGGGATGCTGGGAGTTGCCGTGATTAATGGCTGGAGCGTAACTTGGTGGGTAGCCCAAAATGAGCTTAGTTGGTTTGAGCAGAGCTGCAACTGGTTTCAGTGACATGATTGGCTGCCCATTGGGTATGTGAATGCTGTAGTCGCTTTACACTTCTGTAGCCTGAATCCTCATTCAAAGCCTTTGCTTCAAAGTGGTTGTTCACCTTTAAGTTAACTTTTAGTATGTTGTAGAGAGTGATATTCTGAGACGATTTGGTTTTCATTTTTTATTATTTGTGGTTTTTGCGTTATTTAGCTTTTTATTCAGCAGCTCTCCAGTTTGCAATTTCAGCAATCTGGTTGCTAGGGTCCACATGACCATAGCAACCATGTATTGCTGTGAAGAGATTGAAATATGAATAGGAGAGGCCTGAATAGAAAGATGAGTAATAAAAAGTATCAATAACAATACATTTGTAGCTTTACAGAGCATTTGTTTTTAGATGGGGTCAGTGACCCCCATTTGAAAATGGTAAAGAATCCAAAGAAGAAGGCACATCATTTAGAAACTGTAAACAATAAATAATGAAGACCAATTGAAAATTGCTCAGTTATACATGTACTTAAAGGTGACCCACCCCTTTAATGATCTGTTTTCTTAAATAACAAGCAACAAATGCCTGGCAGGGTGGCCCATAGATGCATCAATAATATAGTATGAAACTAATTTGCTTACGCTATTTGGTGCGCGTGTACATCGACCGAACGACTTTCAAGGCCATTGTTAGTACTGAATCGTCAGATACAGGTAGAATTCTATTGTTTCTATCTTTACATATTCCGCTCTACACGTTTGTATTGAAACTAACAATCTTTCCTGGAAATATTGTAATTGTAACGTCTATGTCCAGCTTTAGATCCACGTCCATGGTTTAAAGGTGGCCCTATATGTTATCTGGTTGTTCGGCCAAAAGACCAACTAATCAGATTATAGGTCAGTAGATGCAAATACAGGTAGTCGGGAAGTGACTACATCAGTGAGAGTAAACGGTCCTCATCCCAATGGGGTTTTTAAACTTGTCCAATAATTATCTGCCTGATTTTTGGCTACACTGACTCTGTGACCGACTCTGTGACCGACTCTGTGACCGACTCTGTGACCGACTCTGTGACCGACTCTGTGACCGACTCTGTGACCGACTCTGTGACCGACTCTGTGACCGACTCTGTGACCGACTATATGACAGGGCCTGTACATGGGCAGATAAGGTGCCAGTTCAGTCTGAGGGGACGAGCTCAAAAGCTCACTTCAAGGTGGGCATATCGGAGAGAGATCCGCTCGTTAGGGGACCCCGCCAAACTAGCGGATCTCCATATGTATGGCCAGCCTAAACCAGTGTCACACAAGACAAAACCGGATCAAATAGCCTTTATCTGAATGGCTCATAAACATTTACTGTACTGCTGTGTGCTGGGTATGTCAGAGACCTATTTAACAGTGAGAGTGAAAGAGATAGGGGGGCTTAGCTAAAGCAGTGTAAACAGATACATTGTATTTATACACTCTGTACATAAAATGTACACCTCGTATGTGCAGTGCTGTGTATTTTATGGACCAGGAAAACATACATTAGAACATAGAAATTAGATATGCACTGAATCCAGGATTCGGCCTTTTTAAGCAGAATTCGGATTCGGCCGAATCCTTCTGTCCGGCTGAACTGAAACCTAATTTGCATATGCAACTTAGGGTCTCGGAGGCAAATCACGTGACTTTTTGTCACAAAACAAGGAAGTAAAAAATGTTTTCCCCTTCCCTCCCTGCAAATTAGGATTCGTTTCGGTATTCGGCCGAATCTTTCGAGAAGGATTCAGGGTTTCGGCCAAATCCAAAATAGTGGATTCGGTGCATCCCTAATAGAAATACATAATCTCTGCAACTGCACTCAAGATGACATGCTTGGGACCCAACAAGGAAGGAGAGTTTTTGCCTCTTAGAGCTTATAATCTAAGTATAAAAAAAACATGAACACCTTAGAAGCTTCTTAAAAAAACGAAATCATAAATGGGGTAATTAGCAAATGGCCCTATCACTTTAATTATTGTTAGTAATAATAATACAGGGAACTGAGTATCACTCATGGATTATAAGGGATAATGTACCCCCTACTGTAAATGATAAGGATATTAGAAGTCAATGAGGGGTTCTGTGACCATATAAAGGCACAAGGCTGCAGGCTGAGTTATACAGGGAACTCTGAGTATCACTCATGTATTATAAGGGATAATGTGCCCCCTACTGTAAATGATAAGGATATTAGAAGTCAATGAGGGGTTGTTCTGTGACCATATAAAGGCACAAGGCTGCAGGCTGAGTTATACAGGGAACTCTGAGTATCACTCATGTATTATAAGGGATAATGTACCCCCTACTGTAAATGATAAGGATATTAGAAGTCACTGAGGGGTTGTTCTGTGACCATATAAAGGCACAAGGCTGCAGGCTGAGTTACACAGGTCAGTAACTACTAATTCTAACATTTTACAGTAAGGAATACCTAATGCACAAGTCTCCATGAGTCATGTGACACAAATTACATACCTGAACAGCCATTATAACTGATGACATCACTAAGCACCATTTATAAAGCTATATTTTGAGTGTTATTCGTGCTTCTCGCGCATTTTTATTAGGTTGTATCTCTTTTCCTCAAACTAAAGGGGTTAATCATCTGTCTGACTCACTGTAGTCCTACCTCCTTCTCATCTCTAATTTTCCTTTCTTTTCTCAGTGTCTTTCCCTTTCCCTAGAGCCATCTGCTCAGCCCTCCTCTCTTTTTGGCTCTGAGGCTTCTTGTTACAGTGGTTTGGCCAAAGGTTTTGCCAGAGCCTCCCCTATAGGAACCTGACCTGATGAATCAGTTTCTTGGGTTATCCAGTATCATCTCTATAGAAAGAAACTCGGCTACAGGTCGCCTGAAGGATTAAAGGGCAAATCTAACCTCTATACAGTGTAACATGACTTTGCTTCCACTATATATTTCTAGAACTCTCCAGTTAAACTGCACAAGTGCTGGAATGCCAAATTGAGCCCCTTAGAGCTCATGCACTTCACCCCTGTGCCTTTACCATGGGTTATTTTTACTTGGGGTGGTGCTGTGTATTATGGGTAAAAAACATGATGCTTTGTGCCTGTGTTTTGGATTTTATTATCCATGTAAATGAACAAAATGAATCCGTCTGGTATTAACTAAATATTAGGGATGCACCGAATCCAGGATTCGGTAAGGGATTCGGCCTTTTTCAGCAGGATTCGGCCGAATCCTTCTGCCCAGCCGAACTGAATCCGAATCCTAATTTGCATATGCAAATTAGGGGTGGGAGGGAAATTGCATGACTTTTTGTCAGAAAACAAGGAAGTAAAAAATGTTTTCCCCTTGCCACCCCTAATTTGCATATGCAAATTAGGATTCGGTTCGGTATTCGGCCGAATCTTTCACGAAGGATTCGGGGGTTCAGCCGAATCCAAAAAAGTGGATTCGGTGCATCCCTACTAAATATTAATAAAGGTATGGGACCTGTTATCCAGAATGTTTGGGACCTGGGGTTCTTTTAGTAATCTTCTACTAGAAAATCATTTAAACATTGAATAAACTGGTTTTGCCTCTAATACGGATTAATTATATCTTAGTTGGGATCAAGTACAAGCTACTGTTTTATTATAACTGAGAAAAAAGGAAATCAATTTTGAGGAATTTGTATAATTTAGATAAAATGTATTCTATGGAGCCTTTTTGTAATTCGGAGCTGTCTTGATAACGGGTTTCCAGATAACGGATCACATACCTGTATTCTAATGAATATTATTTTATTTTATTGCTCATGTTTTAAATTCAGCAAGGCTGTTAGTGAAAATGACTCCCCTGTTTGTCAGTAGAAATTCTGTGTGAGCTTGTGCTCCCCCTCAGGGTGGTATCTGCATTCTAGTCCTAACCTGCCGCACACACGAGATGCACCCTCGGGTATACAGGGGACCCGAGGATCTTGGCATACAAGTTTTCTAAGGATGGCAGGCGGCCAAATGGCATATACAGGATTGGGACCTGTTATCCAGAATGCTCTGGGCCTGGGGTTTTCGATTAAGGGGGCTTTCCATAATTTGGATTTTCATACCTTAAGTCTGCTAAAAAATCATGTAAACATTAAATAAACCCAATAGACTGGTTTTGCTTCCAATAAGGATTAACTATATTTTAGTTGGGATTAAGTACATGCTACTGTTTTATTATTGCAGAAAAAAGGAAATATTAAAGAAAAAAATTAAATTATTTGATTAAAACTGAGTCTTTCCATACTTAGGAGCTTTCTGGATAACGGGCTTCCCAATAACGAAGCCCCGAATCCTTCGTGAAAGATTCGGCCAAATACCGAATCGAATCCGAAATTGCATATGCAAATTAGGGGTGGGAAGAGGAAAACATTTTTTACTTCCTTGTTTTGTGACAAAAAGTCACACAATTTCCTCCCCTAATTTGCATATGCAAATTCGCAGCTCTGCTATCTGCCAAATAATTCCAAAGGGCTAGTTCTGCCTGTCATCCTTGTGGAATATACTCTGTAAGTGCTGGGAATTGACTTGTGCCTAGAAACGACAGTCAGAATTTCCCTTGGCGGTGAAAGATGACTTAAACATTGGCTTATACATATCTGGTATATACAGGGCTGCCCAATTCTCCTATCCCTTGCATTCAAAGGAGCTTCATACTGCTATACATGGTGAATCACATGGAGAATTTTATAGAATTGTGCCAAGTAAAATGTGATTACTGCCATGAAATGCGTGTACTTGTTTAATAAGTCATGCATTCTTGCCTTTGTCCTCTAGAGGTCGTACTTTCACAGGAGTATATGAGCAAGACTGAATTACTTGTATAACAGGGATAGTAGAGCAGCTCCCACTCGTACAAATAAGCCCCTTGTGCAGAATAACCCAAGACAACATGTTTTACTTAATATTTTTTTTTTTTAAACTTTGTACAAAAGTACAGTAAAATGGTATTTGTAGAACAAAATATTCAGCCTTTGTGAAGCTTATTGTGTACATTCTTTACATATTTGTAGGTATATGTAGGTGGGAGCTGCCATCTTGCTTGCTTTAACAGAAGTAGCATCCATTGATCCCTATGCAAAAGTGGTCCGATATATCTATTATATTATTGCTCTCAACTGAGCCATGTCACCAACAACATCACACTGTTAACAAATGATGATATATGTAATGATATACTGTATGTATGTGTGTTATACAGGTATAGGAAATCCTTTATACATAAAGCTCCAAATACGAGAAGGCCATTTCCCATAAACTCCATTTTAATTAAATAATTAACATTTTTAAAGATTTCCTTTTTTTTTCTGTGTAAAAATAAAACAGTAGCTTGTACTTGATCCCAACTAAGATATAATTAATCCTTATTGGAAGCAGAACCAGCCTATTGGGTTTATTTAATGTTTAAATGATTTTCTAGTAGACTTAAAGTATGAAGATCCAAATTACAGAAAGATCCCTTTATCTGTAAAACCTAGAGCGTTCTAGATCACAGGTCCCATACCTGTACAAACAGAATCCAGGCTGTACACAGTAATACATACATACCGTCTTTATACTACGGATGCACTGAATCAAGGATTCAGTTCGGGATTCGGCCTTTTTCAGAAGGATTCGGCTGTATCCTTCTGCCTGGCTGAACCGAATCCTAATTTGCATATGCAAATGAGGGGTGAGCAGGGAAATTGCGTGACTTTTTGTCACAAAACAAGGAAATAAATAATGTTTTCCCCTTCGCACCCCTAATTTGCATATGCAAATTAGGATTCGGATTTGGTTCGGTATTCAGCCGAATCTTCGGGGTTCGGCCAAATCCAAAATAGTGGATTCGGTACATCCCTACTTTCTACAATATCAGGGAGAATACAATATAAACCATTGTAGTCATTAGAATTGAATTCCCTTTGAATACTTAATTATCTCATGCCAGCTGGCTGCAAAATGCCTCTGCACCCATTAAAAGAGCCAAGGCCATTTCTAATTAAATGGTTTGCTTACATTATGATGTAGAGAGGGATATTCTGAGACAATTTGCAATTGGTTTTCATTTTCTTATTATTAGTGGTTTTCAAGTTATTTCGCTTTTTATTCAGCAGCTCTCCAGTTTGCAGTTTCAGCAGTTTGGTTGCTAGGATCCAGATTACCCTAGCAACCATGCACTGGTTTGAATAAGAGACTGCAATGTTAATAGGAGAGGGACTGAATAGAAAGATGAGTAATCTAAATTAGCAATAACAATACATTTGTAGTCTTACATTTGTATTTTAGATGGGGGTCAGTGACCCCCATTTGAAAGCTGGAAAAGATCAGAAGAAAATGGCAAATACTTTTTAAAACTATGAAGACTAATTGGAAAGTTGCTTTGAATTGGCCATTCTATAACATACTAAAAGATAAACCACCACTTTAAATATGAGTATGGTTTAGCCAATCACAAAACATTGTATGGCTAAATAGACAACTGGTTGGCTGACAGCCCTGAAGTATCTCAGCCTATGCTGTAAAATATTTCTGCAATCTTCCCTGCAGCATGGAGCTTTTATAGGCCAGTGATGAATGGATGTGCTACTGGAGGCCGTGCAAACCAACATTTCCAGGTTTGGGAGCTCAACAATCACATGGATCTCTGTCTAACTCAGTAAATCATGCTGATGTGATTATTTTGGGCCAACAACTGGATCCCATACAGAGCCACTGGCCATGGACTGCCTCAATGCTACCTTGTGGTCCACAGTCAACTTGATTTTTGACCCAGCTTGATCATTAAACTGGGCAAGCCCAATCTGATACCAGTGCAGAGCAACCAATCAGATCTTTGCTTTCAAACAGGTCACTATTGAATGCTACCTGCTCATTGGCTGCTGTTGGTTACAATAACTAGTGCAGACTGTTATTACATAATTCCCTGAGCTCTCAGCATCCTCCACACTTAGTACAGGTATGGGACCTGTTATCCAGAATGCTCGGGACCTGGGTTGTCTGGATAAGAGATCTTTCCATAATTTGGATCTTCATACCATACATCTATAAGAAAATTATATAAGCATTAAATAAACCCAATAGTCTGGTTTTGGTCCCATTAAGGTAGTAAGTAATTATATCTTAGTTGGGATCAAGTACAAGGTACTGTTTTATTATTACAGAGATAAATAAAATCAATTGTAAAAATCTGGATTATTTGATTATAATGGAGTCTATGGGAGATGGCCTTTCCATAAATGTTTTGAGCTTTCTGGATGACTTGTTTCAGGATAACGGATACCTGTACATCGATACAGAATAAAGGCACTGTTCTGGCACGATGAACACAAGTTCATGAATAATTATCCCTTCCACTAGGACATTGCAGAATTGCCCATTGGTCAATGGAAATAAAATGTGGTTGAACTAGAGTAGTGCGCGGAACCAATTTGTTAAACCCGAACCCAACCCGCATACTAACCTGATTGGACCCGAAAGTACCTTATCTGCAACCCTAAACCAAAATGCAAATCTTAGAATATCGCTCTCTACATCAGGGATCCCCAACCAGTAGCTCGTGAGTAACATGTTGCTCTCCAACCCCTTGGATGTTGCTCTCAGGGTCCTCAAAGCAGGGCCTTATTTTTTAATTCTAGGCTTGGTGGCAAGTTTTAATTGCATAAAAACTAAGTATAGTGCCTAGTAGAGCCTCTTGTAGGCTGCCAGTCCACATAGGGGCTACCAAATAGCCAATATAGCCTTTATTTGGCGCCCCAAGGGACGTTTTCATGCTTGTGTTGCTCCCCAACTCTTTTTATATTTGAATTTGGCTCACGGTTAAAAAAGGTTGGGGACCCCTTCTCTACATCATACTAACAGTTTATTTAAAGGAACAGCCCTTTTAACAAACCTGGAAGAATGTTGAAATGACATTGCTGGCAAAAAAAAACGAAACAGTTGCCGCATGTCAGTAAAGTAGTTGCTATGTTTCCAAGGCTCCTTGAGCGCCTGTGTCAAAGAACTTGCACTCTAAATATGCTGCCTCTGACCTAGGAAGATAAGCTGGATAAAGCTGGCCATACATAGGGAGAGCTGCTCGTTTGGTGACGTTGGCCAAATAAATCTCTTCCCCAACTTGGCCACCTTAAGGTGAGTGATACCAGGCTGAACCAATCGTGTGCTCTACGGCCCAATGATAGGATCACAATGAGAAGAATACGGGTGATCAGATCAAGGGCCGTGTCAATGAACCAATGCGGTCCTTGATCTGATTGGAATTTTAAGCCTAGCCAATCACATTTGGCCAACTTTTGGCCAGATATCGATCTGGGAAACCTGTCAGAGGGCCCCATACACTGAGCAATAAACTGCCAATTGACTCGGTTGGCAATTTATATCTGCTCGTGTATAGGGGCCTTAAAGGGGTTGTTCACTTTTGAGTTAACTTTTAGCATGATGTAAGAGTGATTTTCTGAGACAATTTGTAATTGGGATTAATTTTTTGGTTATTGAATGTTCCTATTCAGCTGCTCTCATGTTTGCAAGATTAGCAGTCTGGTTGCTAACTTCCAAATTACCCTAGCAACCATGCACCAATTGAATAAGAGACTGGAATACAAATAGGGCAGGGTCTAAATAGAAAGATGAGTAATAAAAAGTAGCAATAACAATAAAGATGAAGCCTTTACAGAGCCTTTGTATTTAGATGGGGTCAGGGACCACCATTTGAAAGGGTCAGAAGAAGAAGGCAAATAATTCAAAAACTATAAAAAATATACAATGAAAACCATATTGAATATTGAGTGAGCAGTGTACTCTAATAGAAGGGGCAGATTTATCAAGGGTTGAATTGAAAATTCGAAATAAAAAAAAAAAATCGAATTTCAAGCTATTTTCTGTGTACTTCGTCTAGAGAATAGTCCAAATTTGAAAGTACTGCCTCTTTAAGAATTCAACCATTCGCCATCTAAAACCTGCTGAATTGCTGTTTTAGCCTATGGGGGACCTCCTAGAACTAATTTGGGATTCAATTCAACTTTGAATTGAATACAGCCTATTGACTCGCAGAAAAAAACTTCGATTTTTTTTAAAAATAAATTTGGGTTGGTCTTTTTTTTCTTCGACTTTCGAAGTTATGGGAGTTTAAAAAAACTCCCAGTACTTCGAAATTCGACCCTTGATAAATCTGCCCCTAAATTTGCAGATTATACAAACAGTGAGCCTGGAGTTGAACAGGGTGAATGGGTGGGGGGTTTGGGTGCTTGTGAGCCGTGAGTATAAAGGTGTCACACCCTGCAGTTCAAATGCACAAACATAAGAGCTCATCGCTTCCTTCCCATTCTTCTTCGCCGGCCCAGTGCTCTCCCTTTGTTGTAGTTTCCCAGGCGCCGGTCTCGGAGTGTTGGTGCAAGTCGGCGTGACTCTTTCTAACCGCCCTTCCCGCACACGCCCTCAACTGCGCAGCACCGGTCTAGCGGGGCAACTGTAGTGCAACTGTAGTGCATGGCATCATGGAAAAAAAACTGTATCTGCACTGCTGGTCCTGACACAATGTAGCAGATCTGGAGGAAAACTGACTTCTGCTACATTATTTCAAGAGTCGTAATCAGCAAGTGCATTCATTTGAAAGCCGTTGAACATAGCAATAAATGGATGTTGGGTAGTTGCATTTATTTATTTATTTTTTGGGAGGCCGTTGCCTATGAATTGTTGCACTGTGCCCCATTATCTGAATGAGAGGCTTTGGGACTGTACCATGCAGCGCATCGTTATGGGGGTCGGTGCACCTCTTAGCAGCCCTTGTCCCACTCACTCCCGGCTCCTATAGCGGCACCGGGATGGCAGTGGAATATCAATAAGCCTAAGAGATCAGGGCTCCTTTAGAAGTTGGGAATCTCTGGAATTTCCTCACTTGGGAGAGGGGCGGGACGGCCTCCATCCCTGTGAATTTGGGCTTTTGATTTGTGGCAGAGAGGCAGGGGCCTGACTTCATTAAACCACAGGGCTGTGTGTTTAACCCATTCAGGAGCAGGGCTGCAGGCTCCAGGATGGTGGTGGAGGGGTCCTGATGATTTTCCTAGTGTTCTATGTAGTTTTAGCATAAAAGGCACTTCATTCTATATGCATAGATCATTACTTATGCTCATGATATATATATATATATATATATATATATATATATATATATATATATATATATATATATATATATATATATAGTGTATATATATATATTTATATATATATATATATATATATATATATAGCTGATTTCTTTACAATGTATTCCTATTGGTGCTGCTGCGCAGAGGATAATGATCATATGGGCTGGCAGTTACTTTCTGCTGGGTGGTATTTATATAATAGGGAAGAATAAGCATTTGTCATCCCATGTCATATATAGTAGGCATGGGTATGTTCTGTGATCTTATATCCCTTTTGTAATTATTGGTCCAGTGCAGCCTTAGTACATGGGAATACCTACAGTATACCTAAGCTTACATTACTATAGTTTTATGGGATCTCTCTGTACAGACTATGAGCAAATTTAGGGGTCTGTTCCTGCTGAATTGTGCTTAGTACAGAGGAAAACCTATGCTGTCTTAGTTTAATGGCATGACTCTGTATAGATTCTGAGCAAACTTAGGGATTGTTCCTGCTGAATTGTGCATAGTACAGGGGAATACCTATGCTGTCATAGTTTTATGGGATCTCTCTGTACAGAATATGAGCAAACTTGGGGGACTGTTCCTGCTGAATTGTGCTTAGTACAGGGGAATATCTATTCTGCCATAGTTTTATGGGATCTCTCTGTACAGACTATGAGCAAACTTAGGGGCTGTTCCTGCTGAATTGTGCTTAGTACAGGGAATACCTATGCTGCCATAGTTTTATGGGATCTCTCTGTACAGACTATGAGCAAACCTAGAGGACTGTTCCTGCTGAATTGTGCTTATTACAGGGAATACCTATACTGCCATAGTTTTTGTGGTCTTGTACTTGTTCCTGTGCCCACAGACATTGATGACAGGACACAGTGTAAAGTGCTAAAATAAGGAATTTTGCACCAGTTTTTGTGATTTTCACTCTCTCCCCGCCGTCCGTAAATGAGCCTTCCGATATTTTATATAAAGCAAAAGTAAGGCAGCCTCATTACATGTACCAACATATCTAAAGTTATGAAATTCCTCTTTGTGCAGAAAGCTGTTTATTTACTTGTTTGCCACGTATTTCTGCTCTTCTGAGAAACTGGTTTCTGCTTAAATATGAATCCAGCCTCTATTCTGTAAGTATTGATCATTGTGCTGTGCTAAAACTCTAAATAAACAGTGATAAAGTTGTGGGTGCTTACTACAGCAATGGCACCACCTATTGGTCATTTTTTGCTACCCCCCCCCCCCAAAAAAGATCAATGAATAGACACTGGGGACAATAGGAATACAGATCTGGAAACCAATTATCCAAAAAGCTCCAGTAAGGTCATCTCCCATAGACTCTATTTTTTCAATTAAAAATGAAATATATATTTTAAAAAAACAATTTTTTCTCTGTTATAATAAAACAGTAGCTTGTACGTAATAAAAAAGAACAAAATGAGGGCACACAGCCTCATAAAGTAAAAACCACATTAAAAAACAAGTGGCTGCTGTGGAATGGACGCCTAACGCGTTTCGGGAACACCCCTTAATCATAGCATATATAATATATACCCCTATAATGAAGGGGTGTTGAACTATGCCTTCCGGTTTATAAATTACGCCTCATATACTGTATATTTTGTGCAGAATAATATCACGGCTCCATGTATGTCAGGTGGGGTGTTTTATATACAGTAACATTAGAATTAGTGGGGCTCATTTATCAACACTGGGCAAATTTGCCCATGGGTAGTTACCCATAGCAACCAATCAGTGAATAGCTTTTTAAAGCCTACTGAAAGTAGAACAATGAATGCAGCAATTTGATTGGTTGCTATGGGTCACTGCCCATATGCAAATTTGGCCAGTGTTGATAAATGACCTGCAGTGACTGCGCCTTTTCTCCACCAGGGGGCAGTGTCATCAAATTGCCCCATGTGCTTTTAGTCTAGAAGTCTATGGAGGCAAAGTATTGTACCGTGCTGGGTTTAGGGATGGAAATTTTGCAGCAATGTCATTAGTCAAGGATTTTTTTGCTGAGACGTATATTTGCTGTTAACGTTCTTACATTCTCCACCTAATGGCAGAACGCAGAATTTATATTACCGGTACATTCACTTTTAGTATATTATAGATTGGTCAATTCTAAGAAATGTTTCAATTGATCTTCATTATTTTTTTTTTATTTTTTTTCTAATTATTTGCCCTTTTCTTTTTTCCAGCTTTCAAATGGGGGTCACTGACCCCATCAAAAAGCAAATGCTCTGTAAGGCTACAAATTTATTGTTATTGCTACTTTTTTTTACCCATATTTCTATATTGGGCTCTCTCCTATTCATATTCCAGTCTCTTATTCAAACCATTGCATGGTTGCTAGGGTAATTTGGACTCTTAACAACCAGCTTGCTGAAATTGCTAACTGTAGAGCTGCTGAATAAAAAGCTAAATAACTCAAAAACTACAAATAAAATCCAATTCTCAGAATACCACTCTCTACATCATACTAAAAGTTAATTTAAAGGGGAACAACCCCTTAAATTGGCATAATGAAAAAATAATGAGAATCCTTTTAACAGAGGCAGCAGAGTTCCATTTATTTTGGCCGGTAGGAGATAACTCAACAAGGAGCACATACCACAACCTATTCTGGAACTGCATTTGTCAGTATTTTCTAGTCAAGCAGTGCTTTTTAAAGGAGACATTTTGTGTAAAAAATAAGAATGTACCAGTGTGTTATACTCATTTAGATATAGAAGAATTGTGTTTTAGGCTGATTTATTTTATATTTCTGCAAAAACCCTAATAATCCCTCTCTTTTCTTCCACTTCCTGCTCCTTGAACTCCCAGGCCGTGCAGGGGAGCCGGCAGCTCTCAGCTCACTGCACTACAGGAACCAATCAGCAGCTAGCAGGACCTGATAGGAAACAGAAGCCTGTCTGTGCTTGTGTGACTGCAGGGCTGTGATTGGCTGTCCCCATCCTACTGTGCTTCTGGCAAGGACCATAAGGACACACCCACCCCTCATTTGAAACCCAGACAGGGAGCAGAGAACATCTATAGGGAGCTCCGATACAGAGGCTATTTTTAAAGATAATATACATTTTTAGCACCATTTAAAATCAACACCATATATTACTCATAATTGCCTACAAAATTAGGGGTTTTTCATTTATCCTAGATGTCTCATTTAAACCTGAATATATTTTATATGTGACATATGACCATTATAACCTGTCACTGGGCAATTCCTATTCAGCTGGGCATATGGGGTAGAAACGAGGGTAAGACTAGATTTCATTACTACTCAGGCCGTGTTTCATTCCGCTGCAGAGGAATACTCTTGAATAATACACAAGCCATTAAACCTTTAATCCTCGTTGCTGTTTGCATTAGTATGTCAGGGACTATGTGATATTAAAATGAGGTGTGAGGTTAATGCTTCCTTTAACTGTGCCATAAAGTGAGTAGCTAAGTTGTGTGACCCAGTCATATATATATATATATATATATATATATATATATATATATATATATATTTGAGGTTTCATGTTATCTATATATGCAGGTGTTTGAGGAGAAGATGCTTAAGTGACTGTGCATCCCCGGCACATTATGCTGAGTGACTCTGTGAATCTCTCCTGAGCTGGAGTCTGCTCGTCTGCTCCGCCAGGCAGCATTAATACTGTTATTTTTGTGAGTTCAGCAGTCATTATTCTTTATTTCCACATCAAATGTCTCACCCGCCCCCAACTTCTCCCCGTCTCTCCTTTAACAAGCGCAGATAAATGGAAAGCCTGGGGTTCCTGGGAGAATTGTCTGTTGAATGCAGCGCACGCAGAACTGCAAAAACCTTGCCTGTTAGATACAGCTAAAAAAGCTTGTTCCCCCCCCCCTTTGCTTTCATGCATGTCCTGATATTTCCCTACTAATATTATCCGTCAACTTTGCAGCATCCAAAATAAATCCATGCGCAGCAATAGACGCGCAATTGGGGAGAATTACCCAATGATAGAATACAGAGTACGATGTGGCACCCATTATCCAGAAAGCTCTGAATTATAGTCAGACTCCATTGTATCCAAATAATCCAGATTTTTAAAAATTATTTCCTTTTTCTCTGTAATTAAAAAACAGTAGCTTGTACTTGATCCCAACTAAGATAAAATTAACCCTTATTGGAAGCCGAACCAGCCTATTTCATAATAGGCTGGTTCTGGATAACAGGTCCCATACCCATATATTTAAAAGGATTTTATGGACGGCTGCAACTGGGGGACCAAAGGCCATCCCAATTAGTGATAATTGCATAAGATTCCCGCAGCTGGTTGGTACTTGCATAAAACAAAGTATTGGGTAGAGATTATGACATCAGATGACCTGCGCCAGATGCAGCGCAACCCACACATTGGTTATTTTATCAGACTATTAAATGGAAAACCTGAGATCAAAGTTTCTACCTGTAGTAGGGATATACTGAATCCTAAATCTCTCATGAAGGATTTGACTGAATCAGTATCCTAAATTGCAATCACAGACTAGCACAAACAAGGGTTATAAAATAGCAATTTCCTTGTTGGTGTAATGAATGGATTTTAAGGATTTGCCCAGGTATTGGGATTGGCCGGATCTTGCTGAAACCTGAACCGAATCCTGGACTTGGTGCATCCCTATTGGGCTTGAAGTGTTTATTGGGTTACACGTGCGCAGGTAGCACAATTTGGATTTCCTTTAGTCATCTGCAGAGATATATTCCTTTAAACTTTGAGTACATACAATTCAAGGTAAAATGAATCTGCAGTATGTTTTTCAGAATTAATCCAGGGAAAAGTGCAGGTGGACTTCAATGCCGTGTGTTTTTGACTTAAGGGGTGGTTCACCTTTAAGTTATCTTTTAGTATGTTATAGAATGGCTAATTCTAAACAACTTTTCAATTTATCATCATTATTTATGATTTTTGTAGTTTTTTTTAATTATTTGCCTTTTTCTTCTGACGCTTTCCAGTTTCAAATGGAGGGTCACTGACCCCATCTCAAAAACAAATGCTCTGTAAGGCTACAAATTTATTGTTATTGCTACTTTTTATTACTCCTCTTTCTATTCAGTCCTCTCCTGTTCATATTCCAGTCTCTTTAAATCAGCGCATGGTTGCCAGATGTTGAGAGTGGGGATTCCCTGAATCCAATATTTTGGATTTGGCCGAATCCTTTGGGTAGGGGGAAACATTTTTTACTTCCTTGTTTTATGACAAAAAGTCATGCATTTCCCTCCCGCCCCTAATATGCATATGCAAATTAGGATTCCGGTTCAGCCGGGCAGAAGGATTCGGCCGATTCCAAATCCTGCTGTAAAAGCCCGAATCCTGGATTCGGTGCATCCCTAGTTGAGAGAGGTTAGACTGGAGCTATAGTGAATACTCCACTTGCTGATGTACAACGGGACAAAACGATATGGTATAAATGGAAAGGCATTTCCACCTGACACCTAACTGTCAGCTCCTCGGCCAAGGAATTTTTGGCAAGATTTACACCATTTCTCCATTGTTTCCTTTCTCTTTATTTTTGTCTCTCTTCTTCATTTATTACCTGTACCTCCAGCTTGTTAATAAAGGGGTGGTTCACTTTTAAGTTAACTTTTTTAGTTATAAAATGGCCAATTTTATGAAACTTTTCAATTGGCCTTGATTATTTATTTTTATTATAGTTTTTTTAATTATTTGCCTTTTTCTTCTGATTCTTTCCATCTTTCAAATTGAAGTCGCCGACCCCATCTAAAGACAAATGCTCTGTAAGGCTACAAATTTATTGTTATTGCTACTTTTTATTACTCCTCTTTCTCTTCAATCCCTCTCCTATTCATATTCCAGTCTCTTATGCAAATAAGTGCATGGTTGCTAGGGTAATTTGGACCCTAGCAACCAGATTGCTGGAATTGCAGACTGGAGAGCTGCCGAATAAAAAGCTAAATAACTCACAAATCATAAACCAAGTGCAAATTGTCTCAGAATATCACGCTCTACAAAATACAAAATGTTGACTCAAACATGAACAACCCTTTTAACACCTTCTTATAAAAAACTTCCCTAAACTGATATTAATCCCATAGTTTTTCTTATTCCTGTACTGAAACAGAAGAACAATTTTCATCATTACATCAGCTCTAGGGAGGATGAGAATTACTGACTTTCATTGCTGGAATTTTCTTCCTTTATCCAGATCATCAGTGGAAATGAGCGGCATGATTATGTGCCTCTAGGACTGGCGAAAATGCCGACCTATTCCCCATGGCACTTGGGATTCTACTTTTGGGGTCTCTTTTTTTTGTCTTTAAGCCTCTGACCCTTTTTAGGGAGCCCGCTAGGGATTAAGTGACAATTGCAGCCGCTGATGGGCAGAGAAGGAGCCGAGACACTTCCTGCTGTCAATATCTATCTCTTGATGTTTCATTTAATATTCAATAAACACTCACACGGACTAAAAATATAGCGAGGAATTGACCCGCAGGCAGTGATGTCTAGAGAGGGCCATGGCATTCCTGGCTTGTCTTATTCTTGTTCCTAGAGAGAGAGAATTGGCAGAAGAGAAACAACATCCTCTATCTGTACTATAGTATTAGCTGCCAGATGAACGGCCGACTAAACCGGCAACAGAACAAATGTTATTTAAAGGTGGCGCAAACCCACTAATAAAATTTGTGCTGAATGAAACAAAATATAATTTAAAGCAACTTTCCAATATACATTCATTAGATCTTTTCACTGGTTATAAAGTTCTGTGTAAATGCATTTGCTATTGAAAGCAGTGTCTAGGCGGCCATTTCTATTCTCTGTCCTGGTCGGATGAAACAATGTTGTAAAGTTGCTTAGAATTACATTTACTCTTATTAAGCAATATGTTATTTTTGGGTTTGAACCCTCCTTTTAAAGGGGACCCACACTCGACCCTAACCCACTCACACCCGGCAAGACCTGGCTCAACTCTTCAATTTAAAGACCCGTCCCACCCACTCATCATGAAAGGGGCGGGGCAGGTGTGAATATATAAATGGAGGAGCCGGAAGCTGGGAAGTGTTTGGTAATGGGCGGGGAGAGTGGATGGAACCACTCAACCCAAAGACTTAATGCGGCAAATGACCCGAACCCACCTGACCCGCTATTCTGAGACCATTTGCAATTGGTCTTAATTTTTTATTATTTGTGGCTTCTGAGTTATTTTGCTTTTTATTCACCAGCTCTCCAGTTTGCAATTTCAGCAATCTGGTTGCCAGGTTAATTTGAACCCTAGCAACCAGATTGCTGACATTTTAAACTGGCGAGCTGCTGAATAAAAAGCGAAATAACTCAAACCATGAATAATAAAAAATGAAAACCATGCATTGATATGTAAAAAAGACTGGAATATGAATATGGTTGTGGCCTTGCAGAGCATTTGTTTTTTAGATGGTCTCAGTGACCCCCATTTGAAAGCTGGAAAGAGTCAGAAGAAGGTAAATAAAAAAAAATAAATAAAAAAAAACTATAAAAAATAATAATAATGTAGACCAGTTGAAAAGTTGCTTAGAAACACCCCTTTAAGGCATCTGGATGGAGAATTGACATCTGCTACTTTGTTTCAAAGGCAGAACAAGAAGAAAGAAATGGCCACACAGATACTATTTTTAGTAGCCATTACATCTCTTTTTATTATTTGTAGATTTCTTTTTTTTCCAGCAGTTTCTGAATTTAGCCGCTGTCTGGTTGCTAGGGTCCAATTTAACCTAGCAACTAGGCAGTGGTTTGTAACAGAGATAGGGATATGAATTGACGTTTGAAATAGAAAGATAAGTAATCTAATGTAACAATAAATATAAAATTGTAGCCTCAAAGAGGAATAGTTTTTTTTGGCTCCTGGGGTCAGTGATCCCCATTTGAAAGCTGGAAAGAGTCAGAAGAGAGAGGCAAATTATTACATTGTTAATTAAATAATTATTAATACAAATAAAAATTAAGACCAAAGTTTCAAATATTAGGCAATTCTATAACATACTTAAAGTTCACCTGAAGGTGAACCACCCCTTTAGTTAACTTTAACTAATTTAACGTGAATATTCCCTTGACTTTCTGTATGATAGAGAATATAACAAAGTAGCTCACCTATTCTCACCATTCTCCTATGGGTGCCCCAACAAGCACCGGCCTTCACTTTGTAATGTCCTAATGTTTTTGGATTTTAAACCACTATTTGGTTATTTTTTTTGAGAAAACAATCAATTTCTGTTGTTGTCTATGATAGAGAACTGGCTCAGCTGATGTCTTGCAATAGAGACACATGAATTTAATCGTAATGGGACTTTTTTTTGGCAACGATTTTCTGTTCTTTGTTGTGTGGGAATCGGCTGCAGCTAATTGGCTTCTGAGTGGCTGAACTTAATAGGCTTGTGCTTTTCAGTAATGTTATTTGGTTGCTAATGCCCTCCAGCGTAAGTAACCTAAAGCAGATTCTCTGGAAAGCACAGGCAACAGCAGCAGATACTTGCACCTCCCTGACTGTCGGCTAATCTCAGCTCAGTGACTGCATCATACCACTGCTTGATAATGGCTATGGACTGGGAAACGTAAAGGGGTAGTTCACCTTTAAATCATACTTAAAGTTAATTCAGAGAGTGATATTCTGAGACAATTTGCAATTAGTTTTCATTTTCTCTTATTTGTAGCACATAGTTTTATGGAATCTCTCTGTACAGACTATGAGTAAACTTAGGGACTGTTCCTGCTGAATTGTGCTTAGTACAGAGGAATACCTATGCTGCATAGTTTTATGGAATCTCTCTGTACAGACTATGAGCAAACCTAGGGGGCTGTTCCTGCTGAACAGCATTTCTTACCCACTGTACTGCGGGACAGAAGAGCCTTCTAGCTGTTGGTTAGACATTCTTGGTCTAATGAACACAATAGATAGAATTATCTGGCTTTACTAATCAGCACAGTGTTAATTAACATAAATCTCATTAAATGAGCAGAACATATCCCATGCAGAAATGACAGAAAATGAAGTTAAGAGACTGTACAATAGCCATATTTGTGTTTAACATGATTGTTCTCAACAACACATGTTGTTAGTGTATATAAATAGGCTGCTATGCACATTACAGTCATTACACTGAGCAGCAGATGCTTCCAGGCACTTGACGCTTTCAAACTGGAGGGAAAAAGTTAAATGCAAGCTGCATATTTTATGCATGAAAGGGTTGCAGATTATAAAGGGCAAGTAAAGTTGGGTACAGGTTGTAGTTGCAGAGGTTGAAGGTGCAGGTCAAGCCATATGTTACTACAGGCATTGGACCTGTAGTATTTACATAATTTGGATCTTCATACCTTAAGTCTACTAGAAAATCATGTAAACATTAAATAAGCCCAATAGGCTGGTTTTGCTTCCAATAAGGATTAATTATATCTTAGTTGGGATCAAGTACGAGCTACTGTTTTATTATTACAGAGAAAAAGGAAATTGTTCATGGGAGAACAGCCTTTCTGTAATTCGGAGCTTTCTGAATAACAGGTTTCCGGATAACTGATCCCATACCTTTATTTGGTTTTCATTTTTTTATATTTTGTGGTTTGCCATTTCAGCAATCTGGTTGCTGGGGTCCACATTACCCTGTTGCAGTACTTTGGAGAAACAGGGTGCCCCAGAATAAATTGTAAATGACTCACCAAATAGTAAATGTGGTCCGGGTGCACCAGCTCCAGACCCCCCAGCTTTAGGGAGGGGTACGGCAAAGATATGAAGAAGAAGCAGGACCAACTGGCACTCAGATGGGTCCAGAGAAAATTAGTTAAAATATACATTTTATTTCTACAAATTTTAAAAATTGTATTTTTGCATCTCCATCCGCACTACGCGTTTCGCACCCACTTGGGGCACTTAGTCATGGGCTCTTCCACATTACCCTGGCAACCGTGCCTTGATTTGAATAAGGGACTGGAATATGAATAGGAGAGGGGCTGAATAGAAAGATGAATAATAAAAAGTAGCAATAAATACATTTTTAGCCTTACAGAGAAGATGGAGTCAATGACCCCCATTTGAATGCTGGACAGTCAGAAGAAAAGAGGCAAAAAATGAAAAAAAATATGTAAAAAGAAAAAATCAAGACCAATTGGAAAGTTGTTTAGAATTAGCCATTCTATGACATAATCAAAGTTAACTTAATGGTGAACCATGAGTGGTTACAGGGCATGCAGAATAGCCAAATTCCTCTACTTGCTATTGTCCTAAACTTTCACTACATGATCTCTTACCTACGGGGCACACAAGGTACCAACGAGCATGACCCTATAAATGGGGCAGCACCCTATAAATGGAGCGTGACCCTATAAATGGACTGGCACCCTCCAGACATACCGGGATATATCTGCTCCCAGACAAAGAACAGAGGCCAGTGAAGTTCATTCATTAATGAGGAGTGACATATTTGTGTGGCTTTGAGTCAGACAAGGACATTAATAAAAGCCCAGCATCCTACTGTATCATAGTCACATGGCAGTTTGGGTTTACGGTCGCTGCTTTCCTTGGAAGAGTAACCAGAGCAAGCAGTGTGGCAGCCTCCGCTCCTTTTATAAATATATATAAATATGTGACTAAAGCTTCCTCATTACATTATTCTCTAGCCCAGGGGCGTCGAAACGTTTTGCAATGAGGGCCAGATTTGTTGAAAATGTGCGGGGGGCCGACCATTCAGCTTGACATTCAGCCTGACACCGATATCCCTTCGGAGGAGCTAACTAGCAATTTAGGCCCTAAATGAATAATAAAAAGTAGCAATGACAATAATTTGTAGCCTTCCAGAACATTTGTTTTTTAGATGGGGTCAGTGACCCCCATTTGAAAGCTGGAAAGAGTCAGATGGGGGACAGGAAGAAATAATTAACCCCCCAGCCCAGTAATGTAATGTCACTGCTGCTGCAGAACCTCTAAGGAACTGCCACTCGCTAGCCCCTCACCTCATTGCCTGTACCCCGACACCAGTTTAGCCACATGGAATCTCTCTATAGGCAAAGAGGTCCTGCAGCAGCTAGCAGAGATGAGCTGAATGAAGGGTCCCGATTATCACTCAGATTTGTGCCATTGCAGAGTAGGTGCTAAAGTCTGGCAGCTCTTGCAGAACTACAAGTCTCACGTAGCTGGATGATGAGGTTGCTGCTTACCCCCCACACCCATCCTTCCTATATCTATTGCTTCATTTCAAACCATCCTGAATGAATCACCGGGAACCCTAAATTATAACTTTGCCCCAGAGCTTATTCCCCCCGATGCTGCAATCGCCACAATCAGCGCCTGGAATATCCGCCATCAGAATGTTGCTGGTTGCTAAGGAGATATGGAGGTGCAATGCGGCCATGTGGTTGCCATGTGGATGCCAACATTAGCTCTGCTGCTTTTCCACACTGTTGGGTTTTGGGCCGGAAGTGTATTGAGATGCTGTAGTTATGTGGACCTATAATAAGGGTTTTGGCAGATGGGGGACCCAAGTCAGGGAAGCCGGTTTTGGTAGGTGGTCGCAGCCAGGCTCGCTGCTTATTCAGAGGGAAGGGAGTGGGCTTCCTCACTAGCTGCTCTCTCCAGCCATTGCACGATGCTCTGAAAGGCAGGGGGTGCGGCGAGAGCAGCTCATCATTACCTGCTGCAGGCCAATTAAAAATGTATCGCGGGCCAGGGCCGTAGTTTGGAAACCCCAGCTCTAGCCATTATATACTTCTGAGCCATGGCGCTGCCATATTGATTTTAAGATTTATCAAACTAGTCTCCCATCTGCCTTAAGCCATTATATTTATGGTCTTCTCTTGCTCCTTGTTCCCAGTTCAATTCCCTGGCACAGCAAATCTGTGTGTGTTTTTACTTAACTGTGTTTCCCCCACATAATGTCTATTGATATTTACACACCCGAAGATTTTACTGTGTCGGCTTGATATGTGTTGGACTCTTCCAGACATATATCTTCATACAGAGATAAGACTACATAGACCATACAATATATGGGTGTATATATATATATATATATATTTATATATATATATATATATATATATATCTATATATATATATATATATATACACACACACAATATTACATAGACCATACAATATATGGGTGTGTGTATGTATATATATATATATATATATATATATATATATATATATATATATATATATATATATATATATATATATATATATATATATATATATACACACACACAATATTTACGGCTGGCATATCAGTATAAATATATATATATACCATTTTTATAGCTGGCACATGGATATATGCAATATATATAAAAAATACACAAAAACCATGAATATCCTGTAAATTATATCCTTATAAACGGTGAGTTCTGATGTCATTTCGGTCACATGACTCACTGAAATTTGTGTATTATAAAAAATAAAGTACCTCCATTTGTAAAATATGAGGATATTAGAAGTTACCTCGGAGTTCCATGACCTGTATAAAAACACTCGACCTTCAGCCTTGTGTTTTTTATATGGTCATGAAACTCCTCGGTAACTTATAATATCCTTATATTTTACAACAGGAGGTACTTTATTCACTATATAATATATGAAATACGAGGTGATGGCACTCATAGGATTTGTAGAAAAAACAACTGGGAAAACTCTTTATCTCTAAAGGAGCAGCTCTTATATATAATGATAATTTATGATTGTACTCAAGAGCCCTTGAGCAAGTAAAATATCAGGACGCTTTCTGCGCAGTATAAGTGTGCGCCGGCACTCTCGACTTTCGCTTTTCCGTACATCAAAGGTCAAGTTTCACACCTAAAGTCCTAGTCTTCAGCAGAATTATTTCTGATCCCTCTATATTTATCTCCTCGGGAGCAGCTGCGCCGTATGATTCTCCTTTAGGTTTGTACTTTTGCCTAATGTCAGATGGATGAGTATTCTGCTTTGATTCACCACTGTGCAAAGGTCACGAGAATGTGATAAATAGCCGCCTATGTTAATTGCACGTTAGTGAAAAACTGGCTATTGTGGGCTACATTGTCTGTGAACCCGTTCCCATTTATTCACTTAAAGTGATTTGCACTAGCTGCAGCGAATCACTTTGTTCTCTCCCCTGCCCCGCAAAACTATATTTTACTAATGAATAAGGCTCAAAATGCTGCATTTTATAATACTAGGCCAGAGCTTCAGAAGCCTCATAACAGTAGTGATCCAGCAGCTCCCAATCTTGTAAGTCCATCAATTGTGTCAGTGGCACTGCACATGCTCAGTGGGCTCTGGGCTGCTCTAGAGAAGCTGAGCTTAGGGGTCATCTAAAAATCATCCATACATTAGTAGAAAGTTACATCTGTCCTAGAATCTTATGCCATATAATGTGAATCTGACTTACTAATCAGCCTTGCACTGAGACTTTAAAGGGGCTGTTCACCTTTAGTTAACTTTTAGTATGACGTAGAGAGTGATATTCTGATAACTTGCAATTGGTTTCCATTTTTTATTCTTTATGGTTTTTGAGTTATTTAGGGTTTTATTCAGCAGCTCTCCAGTTTGCGATTTCAGCAATTGGGTTGCTAGGGTCCAAATTACCCTAGCAACCATGCATTGATTTGAATAAGAGACTGGAATATGAATAGGAGAGGGAATGAATAGAACGTTGAATAGTAAAAAGTAGCAATAACAATACATTTGTAGTGATGTGCTGGCCGACCCGATACCCGCGGGTTTGGGTTGACCTTGCACGCTTCCGCTACCGTCAAATGCCAGCTTCCAACTTCCGGGTTCGTCTTTTATAGATGCTGCACCTGCTCACCCCACCCCTTTTGTGACATCATCGGCAGGGCGGGTCTATAAAAGTAACCCGGAAGTGCGGGGCGGGATTGGGTCGGGGAAATCCGGACCCGCACAGCACTAATTTTTGTAGCCTTACAGAGCATTTGTTTTCAGATGGGGTCAGTGGTCCCCTAATTAAAACTGTAAAGAGTCACAAGCTAAAGGCAAATAACTAAAAAACTATAAACTATAGAAAATGAAGTTTGAAAAGTTGCTTAGCATACTAAAAGTTAACTTAAAGATAAACCACCTTTTTATTGAGGGCCAGAACACAAGTTGTATCAGTTATAGCCTACTTCTAGTATTAATTAACAGAGTAGTCATTTAACGGTGATCACCAACTATCTTCCTAGGGTACCATTACGCTTGGTTCTAGTGGGTGGTATATATTGTACTGATTTATTTGTTCCCTTTGTAGGAAGCGGCGCGACGGCTGTGGTCCAGGCTGCTTTCTGCGCTCCCAAGAAAGAGAAAGTGGCCATCAAGAGAATAAACCTGGAGAAATGCCAGACCAGTATGGACGAACTTCTGGTAATCGCACTGATCTTATTGCTATTGAAAAGCCTAAAACAACTGGACTTGCTGAGTAGTCTCTTCTAATACAAGTCCAATAAATTTAGACTCACCGCTGTTCAATACTGTATCACGTGACCTGCATTAATGGAGCCGTCAGAGACTTCTGCTCTGTTGTCTCCACCCCCTGCCGTAGTCACTGACCTGGAGAGGACAGCGGGTATTGCTGTCATGGCAGAAGAGCTTCAGGTGCAATTTGTGTGTCATAAAAGAGGTGGAGCTTACAGGGTTTGGGTAGATGTTGGGCAACGTTTTGACATATCTGGGTCAGGGCAACTCATGGGGCATTCACAAAAATAGAAACAAAAAGCACATTCACTTCAATGCTTCTGCATTGAACTCAGGGGCACAACCATGTGCAAGGGTTTTTTTTCCCCTTTTGTGCCCCATGCTACATGTCGGCAGGTGACCAGTGGGCTAATAATCGAGGATTCTGGGGGCAGGGCCCTGCTAACAAAGTACATTGGGGCCCCCGGGATTACTAATGTGCTTTATAGGATTCTGTCATGATCTTTATGGTGCAGTTTTTATTTCTAAATGACACTGCAAATATAAAATTTCATTCCTGAACACACAAGTGTATTTTTATTTTTTTATTTAGTTGTAATATTGGTGTATAGGTGCATCTCCGGTCATTTTGCCTGGTCATGTGCTTTCAGAAAGAGCCAGCACTTTAGGATGGATCTGGCTGGTTGTTTCTCCTACTAAATGTAACTGAATGTGTCCTGTAGTGGGACCTGGATTTTACTATTGAGTGCTGTTCTTAGATCTACCAGGCAGTTGTTATCTTGTGTTAGGGAGCTGCTATCTGGTTACCTTCCCATTGTTCTGTTGTTAGGCTGCTGGTGGGGGGTACTTGCAGTACAGCAGTAAAGAGTGCTGAAGTTTACATGACTGGAGGAAGCTGGGAAACTGACAATATATCTAGCCCTGTGATAGATTTCAAAATTAAATTTAAAAAAAAAATGTTTTAGCTCTTTTGAGAAACAGATTTCAATGCAGAATTCTGCTGGAGCATCACTATTAGCTGATGTGTTTTGAAAAAAAACATGTTTTCCCATGACAGTATCCCTTTAAGCTACACCTTAATGGTTATAGCAGACAGTAACAAGCAGCATGCACTCTGTGGCCCTGATTTACTGACTCAGCTCATGCTCTTATAAATATCCATATACACAAGCTGCCGTTCTGCTGCGCAAGTCAAACCTTGAATACTCTATGGACATCTCTTTATAAACTGTGTTTGGCCCCTAGAGATGCACAGAGCTGCTAGGAACCAATGCACAAGCAGCATTTTGTATGGAGCAGGTGGGCCCCAGCAAGGATATATATATATATATATTGTAGAACTATAGCTCTCAGCAGCCGGATAAAGCCCAGAAGAAGTCGAGATTAAATGCGGATTAAATTCTGCAGGTCTGAAAAGTATACAGTTTCAATATAAAACCACATTATAACTCTTTAAAATGCCCTTCACCGTGTTTGCCGTATCTCCATTTCATGACATCATGTGCGGGAGCAGTTAAAATGCAAATCGTCTTGCTGTTTGCGGGGCAAATTAAGGGAGAGGGCAATAAATGTAATTACAACCTCATTGAATTCCAAAAAAACGACTCCGCAGTCACAAAATGTTCTCTAAATCATTTAACAAAATTAGTCATTATGGTTTGCAGATTAACAAATAATTGTGCCTTTTTTGTGGCCCTTCATACGAGGCCACTGGTTCCACTCAGCAGGCTACAGGGCATTATATAGGTTTGCTTAGCACCTCTCATAGCCCTTCTGTTGTGTTACAGTGCTAGGAGCCAGGAGGAGACATGGTTAAACTTCTCTGATATCTGGACAGGGGCCTTGCTATGGATGCTGGAAGCTGAGAGAGTTAAGCTTATCTCTCCTTTCTCCTAGTCATTGGCTCGATGTAGAACACTAGAGGCCCCCCGCACTGCTGCCAGATCAGTCGGCCTATTTGCCCAGCGGCTTCCAAAGCTTCATTTGCCAGCGCGTCTGGTCTGAGCTATTGTTTGTAGATATTTGCAGATATTCCCATCTCACAGGCAGCCGCCATCAAATGGCTTGGAAGAGAATGGAATGGCTATTTATTATTCATGGGCTTGTGATTCACGCCTGGCAGCCGCTGTATGCAACCACACATCAAACAGCTGATTTCTCATTTTCTTTCTCATGTGCATTCTGGGACTGCAATGTTAACCCCTTCCCTGTTCTGGCAACACATCCAAGCCACCCGGCCCTTTTATGATTTTTTTCTTAATTGTTAGAATTATTACAATATTTAAATGCATGTTTGTAGGAACAAAGAGGCACACAGATTCCCCCCTGACTGCCAGTTCATGAGCATGCTGGCAGTCGCCCAACACTGATCTGGTATTTAAACATTAGCAGCATTACCGGTGCCTTTCCTAAATTACATGGATTTTCTTTTACTCAATAGGAAATAAACCGTAAATTAAAGGGGAAACTAATATAAAAAGCCGTTATTCACACTCCCTCACTGGTGCAAGCTATTGCTCATAAAGTACCTATACGGGGAGGCACATTTATCAAAGTGTGGAATTTCGAATTCATTTGAGTTTTTAAAAACACCCCTAAACTCCCATAAATTTGAAATTCGACCAATCGAAATTGATTAAAATAAGTGAATTTTTAAAACTAGGATGAATTAAATCGAAATTCCAAATTGATCTCTGGACCTCTCCCATTGACTTAAACAGCAATTCGGCAGCTTTTAGGTGGCGAATAGTCGATTAGAGTTCTTAAAGGGCTAGAGTATTTTAAATCCCAAATATCGAATTCAATTTTTTTTTAAAAAAACCCTTGAATTGAATTTTAATAACTCCCTAGTTGAATTTGACAGTTTTGACTATAACATTTTTTTTTGAAAATTTGAAATTGAAATTTTCAATTTAACCCTTGATAAATATGCCCCATAGTGGGAGCATGCACACACCCACTAGTGCACAGGGCTGCCATCAGTATTCCTGGGGCCCCCATAAGTTAGCAGGGTTTTCCCCGCAAGGGGCCTTAATTGTTAGCCCAACGGTCACCTGACCCTCCTTTGGCAGTGGGCCCTAGCAGCAAGGAGAATGGAACCCTAATGAAAAAATGCCCCTGCACTGCATGACTACACCCCTTATCTGCCCCATCACTCTTAACCCCGCCCATGATCTACCCAAACCCCACCGTCATGCCACAAGCTCCGCCCAAGCCCGATGTTTTTGGCAGTTTGAGCAGTAGCGGCATTTTTGCCACCAACCTGTAACATAACCATTCTTTTGGAGAATATGTGTCCTATGCCCACCAAAATGGTGATTATAATAAAAGAATGTTATTATATGTATGCCTTTAAACCAGTAGCAACAGGGCTACATATTCATGAACATTTGGTGGCGCTATTATGTGGTAGTGTATGAAGAATAAGTCAGCCCTCACAAGCAGCATGGATACTTCTGTATGCTTAGATGGAATGCTCTGGGCATGCTGTGAGCTATGGGAATACCACTTCTGTGTTGATTGTGCTGGGAAAGGGCGGCTGCTCATTCTGCAGACAGGTATTTGCACTAGTGCAGCTCTGCAGTGTTAATCTTATATTTACACAAATGCAGCTCAAGCGCAGGCAGTGGGCTGAGCCGTCATTCTTCATCAGAAGGCCTAGAAACTGCTGTTGTGTGGAGCGGAGACGTTTAAAGTGCTGCCACATTAACATAACCTTTCCGTTTTGGAGCGCTTTGTATTATTCACAAGCCTACATTCTATTGACCATATGCTGAGTGAAGTTAAGATATGGAATCCACTGGAGTTCTATGGGAAGACTACTGAAAAGCCTTACTTGAATAATTCCCTGGAGTCCTAAAGAGATGTCTAATGATCATGGGCATTATGTTTTTACTGCTGTTGTACAGAGAACAAGGGCAAGCAAAGTAGCAGCTCCCACTTGTAGAAATGCAGAGGTGGAGAGAATGTCTGCATACTCAGTGTATCTTCTTGTACAAACTATGAGCAAATGTAGGAACTGTTCCTGCTGAATTGTGCTTAGTACAGGGAATACCTATGCTGCCTTAGTTTTATAGGATCTATCTGTACAGACTATGATCAAACTTAGGGGCTGTTCCTGCTGAATTGTGCTTAGTACAGGGAATACCTATGCTGCCATAGTTTTATGGGATCTCTCTGTACAGACTATGATCAAACTTAGGGGACTGTTCCTGCTGAATTGTGCTTAGTACAGGGGAATACCTATGCTGCCATAGTTTTATGGGATCTCTCTGTACAGACTATGAGCAAATGGATGTGGATATTCCTGCTGAATTGTATTTAGTACAGGGGAAGGCCAATATTGCCATTTTTATGGTATTTCTCGGTACAAGCTATGAGAAAATGGATGGGTCTGCTCCTGCTCAGGGTATAGTACTATGTAATGTCTCTGTACAAGTTACAGCACTCCTTTGGGGCTTGTTGTGTTGTTTGCCTTTATTGGCTGGGTACATCCCAATTATACCTGAAGCTCATCGATCCCCTGTGAAGGGAATCTAACACTAGAGAAAGTCTATGCGAGAAAATCAGACAAGAACAATGGAGGTTTGTATAAAGCTGAACTAGCAATGTCAGATCAATAGTAGCTAGAGAAGTCTTCCTAGGAGAGGCAGAATTATATTTAATTAGATATATATCTGTGTATAGTTACTCATGCTTCTCTTTCTAAGACAGGCTGACATGACCGTTGCTATTAAATGTTAGGGTTATGACGTTCTTTATTTATCTGAACGACACTCCCGTACATATAGACTGTGGCTGCAGGGAAGCTGAACAAAAAGTTTAGATACAGACTTGCCTTTCCATTCATCAGACATATGAGACTTTTTCTATGGGGAATTGTTTCTACCAGTGTCATTTAAAGGAAAACTATACCCCCCAAAATGAATAAAGATAGTTTATATCATATTAAGTGGCATATTAAAGAATCTTATCAAACTGGAATATATATTTAAGTAAATCCCATTTACATCTCTTGCCTTGAACCCCCATTTTGTGATGATCTGTGTGCTGCCTCAGAGATCACCTGACCAGAAATACTGCAGCTCTAACTAAAGCTGTCCATAGACTCAAAGATCTGATCGTATGAATCGAGGATTCGTACGATTTTCGGACCGTGTGTGGAGAGTCCCGATATTTTTTGTCCGGCGGAGATCGGTCGTTTGGTCGATCGGACAGGTTAGAAAATTTCTGTCGGCTGCCGATAATATCTCTGCGTGTATTGCCGATCGTACGATTTTCAGTGGGAGACTGTCACTAGCTTTGGTTGGACATAGATATCGTACGATTGCTGTCAGGGGCAGAACATTGCTGATCTGTTCTTTAACTAATCTGACTGGTAAGACTTTGATCTGAATGGTTAGTGGCGGGTCGGGAGATGGGAAAGTCCGATCGTACGATGATTCGTACGATCGGATCTTTGCATCTATGGCCAGCTTAACAGGAAAAAGTGGGGAAGCAAAAGACACAACTTGGTCTGTTTGGCTCATGTGACCTAACATGTATGCTTTGTATGTGTTGTTTATGTGCAAACCATAAAACTATGGCAGCATAGGTATTCCCCTATACTAAGCACAATTC
Source organism: Xenopus petersii (assembly GCA_038501925.1). NCBI lineage: Eukaryota > Metazoa > Chordata > Amphibia > Anura > Pipidae > Xenopus > Xenopus petersii. The sequence goes on along the minus strand of CM076682.1, from coordinate 156,773,359 downwards.
AGCAGGAACAGTCCCTAGGTTTGCTCATAGTCTGTACAGATAGATCCCATAAAACTATGGCAGCATAGGTATTACCTGTACTAAGCACAATTCAGCAGGAACAGTCCCCTAAGTTTGCTCATAGTCTGTACAGAGAGATCCCATAAAACTATGGCAGCATAGGTATTCCCCTGTACTAAGCACAATTCAGCAGGAACAGTCCCCTAAGTTTGCTCATAGTCTGTACAGCGAGATCCCATAAAACTATGGCAGCATATATGTTCCCCTGTACTAAGCACAATTCAGTAGGAACATTTCCTAAATTTGCTCATAGTCTGTACAGAGAGATCCCATAAAACTATGGCAGCATAGGTATTCCCTGTACTAAACACAATTCAGCAGGAACATTTCCTAAATTTGCTCATAGACTGAGCAGAGCCACTGACACAAAAGAGGCCTAACGATCCAAGATGAGAAGCGTCTGGGTGCAAATTTGAAGGGCTGGAGTATTACAGTTCTAGGGCTGGTACAGTAGGTTTAGTATATAAAATACAGCATTTCTAGCCTTGTATTTGCCTTTAGTTCTCATTTTAAGGTCCCTCAAGGGCTAAGCTTTTCTCCCTAAGGCCCATTATATGTGAGTAGTTGTGTGTGCGGCTCAGTGTTATTGCAGATATATATATATATATATGATGGGTGCTAGAATACCAAGCAGCAATGAAGCCGTTTATTTAATGACTTTATCCTCCTATTTGTCTCTTCTCAGAAAGAAATCCAGGCAATGAGCCAGTGCCATCATCCCAATATCGTCTCCTACTACACGTCGTTTGTGGTGAAGGATGAGCTGTGGCTGGTAATGAAGTTGATGAGCGGAGGTAACACTTATCATTGTTCCAGGCCCAGTTCTCGTGTGGATTAAAAGGGGAAGTATAGCCACTGTTTATAATATAATAACCATCTTGCTGTTTGTTTCTTGCCTGGCCAGGTTCAGTGCTGGATATCATCAAACACATCGTTGCCAGAGGAGAACATAAGAACGGCGTTCTGGATGAAGCGAGCATTGCCACCATGTTAAAGGAGGTCCTTGAAGGACTCGAGTATCTGCATAAAAACGGACAGATCCACAGGTAGGGGGCGACACATCCCACATGATATTTTAGTCTTCTATGGCTGTTACATGGCAGGGCTTATTATCGTTTATACATTCAAGGCTGAGTGATGGCAACTCAAACAATGGGGCCTGTTGGTTCCTGGCCACTGCCATTCATTATTGTATCATCTCTTTGTCTCTATGGGAACGGTGGATGGAGGAAGGAAACCGATAATGATCCTACTGGCACCCAGCATTCTTCTCACTTGTGATTGGGTTTCTTATGCCACGCCTGTGCTGTGGGGTAAATTTAAAGGAACAGTAACATCAAAAATTAAGTGTTTAAAGGACAAGGAAAGCTAAAATATAAGTAAAGCTTTATGACAATCACTTGCATAGCATAGTAAATCCTGTTGTCTAGCAGTAGTAAACGCGTTCTGATGAGAATGCGGACGCAGGACTCCGGTGACGTATCAAAATTTCTCTTGAGCTTCCTCCAGGCTGCACGAGGCAGCCTTGAGTCGCATTGGGCCATTGCGCATGCTTCAGGGGCGCAGCGTTCCTCCCATCTTTGATGACGCTTTTGCATCTTCGTTGTCATCATTGACACCCGTAACCACGCCCCCCACCCAATCAGATTACAAGTGTTGTGTTTCTATGGACATGCGTGATTGTTCCTTCTCAGTCACTCCGGGAACGGCTACCTGGCAGCATCCAGCGCATTCGGTGCGCAACGAGCGTACAAAAATTGTTTCCAAATCTAAAGATTGAGCTAGAGCAATTTATTAAAGAAACATTTGGGGGAAACTTACTGTTGTTTTGGGGGAGATGCTGCGGGTGCAAGCGGAGACTTCCGTGCTTTGCTCTGCATAGATAATGATATGTTAATGAAGATGCGCGTCAGGGGGAGGGATTTTGGCGTATGCGCAGTAATTAATAGTGGCTGAAGTAGGATGGGAAATCTTTAGTCAGATGATGCTGGCTTTACCTTCAGCAGTCTGCAACTTCAGCATTTAGTTTTATTACAAAAATAAGCATGATTTTGAAAAATAAACATAGCAATTTTGGAGGGGTATATGAGGACTATAAAATGAGAAAAGAAGTCTTGCCTTTCTTTCTCCTTTAAAAGTAATAAATGTATAATGCTATGTTGCCCTGCACTGTTAAAACGGCTGTGATTGCTTCAGAAACACTACTATAGTTTATATAAACAAGCTGCTGTGTAGCCATGGGGGCAGCCATTCAAGCACAGGATACCCAGTAGATAACAGATAAGTACTACTATAGTTTATATAAAGCACAGGATACACAGTAGATAACAGATAAGAACTACTATAGTTTATATAAACAAGCTGCAGTGTAGCCATGGGGGCAGCCATTCAAAGGAGAAAATGCTCAATTTACACAGCAGATAAGCTCTGTAGAACATAATGTTGTTATATGTCATCCACTATTTAACCTGTGCCATATAGTTTTTTTTTAAAAATTCTGCCATTTCTATACAGCAGCTTGTTTATATGAACTATAGTAGTGTTTCTGAAGCAAACAGATCAGTTATACCAGTGCAGGGTAACATGATATTTTCATTACTTTAAAACCCTTTCCTTTTTTTTTGTTAGTGTTCCTTTAAACCTGCAGCTTTGTGACTACAGCAACATTGCAGAGCTTCAAGTTGATTGGCTATTCCTTAATTTTGTTGTTGTCTCTTCTACATAGGCCTTACTATGTGCTAGACACCCACCCAATAGTATAGTTTGGCACTGACCCTTGAGGGGGAGTCAATTTGAAGTTTACAGATACAGAACTTGGCCCAAGGTATGGGACATTTTATCCAGAATGGGATTTTTCAGATAATGGCTCTTTCCATAATTTGGATCTTCATACCTTAAATCTAATAGAATATCATGTAAACATTAAATAAACCCAATAGACTGGTTTTGCCTACAATAAAGATTAATTATATCTTCGTTGGGATCAAGTACAAAAGGCCCATTTACTGTTCAGTTAAGGGACCTTTCATCCACAATGCTCGGGGCCTGGGGTTTTCCGGGTAAAGGATATTTCTGTAATTTGGATCTTCATACCTTAAGTCTAATAGAAGATCATGTAAACATTAAATAAACCCAATAGGCTGCTTTTGCTTCCAATAAGGATTAATTATATCTTACAAGTTACTGTTTTATTACTACACAGAAAAAGGAAATCATTTTTAAAATTTAGATTATTTGGATAAAATGGAGTCTATGGGAGAAGTAATTCGGAGCTTTCTGGATAACAGGTTTTGGGATATCGCATCCCATACCTGTATTATACATTTAATGTACTTTTAGTATGCTGTTGACATTTATATTCTGAGACAATTTGCAATTGGTTTTCAATTTCTATTATTTGTGTTTTTTCAGTTATTTAGCTTTTTATTCAGCAGCTCTCCAGTTTGCAATGCTGGTAATTTGGTTTCTAGGGACCACTTTACTCTAGAAACCACACATTGATTTTAATTAGAGACTGAATTATGAATAGGAGAGGCCTGAATAGTAATAAAAAGTAGCAATAAAAATATATTTGTAGCCTTACAGAGCATTTATTTTTAGATGGGGGTCAGTGACCCCCATGTGAAAGCTGGAAAGAGTCAGAAGAAGAAGGCAAATAATTTTAAAAGCAATAAAAAAAAAAGTAACAATGACCAAACGAAAAGTTACTTAATTGTCTATTCTATAACATACTACAAGTTAATATAAAGGAGAACCATCCATTTAATGAGGGCAGGCTGAGAGATGTGATTCTATTACAGCAGCAGGAATTCACTAATATAAATGGCCTTGTGTTATTGAAAGAGCAACTGGATGTTTTATTGCTGCTCCTTTACAATCCTCCCAAGGTTGTACAGATGGTGCATTAGAGCCAGAAGCTGTTCTGTGTTCCTCCCGAGGAGGAGAGGAGTGAGACTGCCTGTAGCAGTTTTATTTGCCAATTATCCTGTTATTGTTAGTAGGGATCAGTGCTTAGCCACTGCCGGCTCATTAGCCACTTTTTTTTTTTAAATTAGATTTTCTTTGTTAGTTGTGACATTTAAATGTTATGAATTCCATCATGTTGATATTAGGGGGTCCCTAATGTATATTATCTCCGTTCAGGTGAATGTTATTGGCCTGGGAGCTGCTATTATTTATCTGTTATGCTCCGTGTGCAGCTGATTAGTTTACAGAGCGTTAGACTGATCAGTGCTTGACTGACCTGTAGCCAATGTTGCTCTCCAGTATTGTCACATCCCATACACTCACCTGGCCATACCCCTGACTCACACATCACACCCCAAGTTGGCTTAGGAATGGGCTGTGAAGGTGGCAGGTGTCTTTTCCAATCAGTCTCTGGAACAAGGTATATTGGTACTGGAAAGAGCTTGTATTATAAGAAATTAAAGGAAAACTATACCCTCAAACAATGTAGGTCTCTATGTAAACACATTGCATAAAACAGCTCATGTGTAAAACCCTGCTTCATGTAAATAAACCATTTTCCTAATAATGTACTTTTTTAGTAGTATGTGCCATTGGGTAATCATAAATAGAAAACTGCCATTTTGAAAAATAAGGGTCACCCCCTGGGATCATATGATTTACGGTGAACACAAACAAACCATACATGTTAGGTCACACGAGCCAATTAACAGGCAGAGTTGTGTCTTTTGCTTCCTCACTTCTTTCTGTTACAGTTAGAGTTGAAGTATTTCTGGTCAGGTGATCTCTGAGGCAGCACACAGACCATCACTAAATGGTGGTTCAAGACTAGATGTAAAAGGCCAATATTTACTTAACTATATATATATATATATATATATATATATATATATATATATATATATATATATATATATATATATATATATATATATATATATATATAGTTACCAGTTTGGTCAGATTTTTTAATATGCCACTTAATTTGATATAAACCGCTCAAGTATTTAGTATTGGGGTGTAAAGTTTCCTTTAATTCTCTGTTTTAAAGGAACTGTTCAGTGTGAAAATAAAAACTGTGTAAATAGACAGGCTGTGCAAAATAAAAAATGTTTCTAATATAGTTAGTTAGCCAAAAATGTAATGTATAAAGGCTGGAGTGGCTGGATGTATAACTTGTCAGTCAGAACCCAACTTCCTGCTTTTCAGCTCTCTTGGTTTACACTGACTGGTTACCCTGGCTACCAGGCAGTAACCAATCAGAGACTTGAGGGGGGGCCACATGGGTCATATCTGTTGCTTTTGAATCTGAGCTGAATGCTGAGGATCAATTACAAACTCACTGAACAGAAATGTACCATGTGGCCCCCCTTCAAGTCACTGACTAACTCAGAGTTATAGAGCTGAAAAGCAGGAAGTTGGATTCTGGCTGTTTTATTAGACATCTGTTCACTCCAGCCTTTATAGATTACATTTTTGGCTAACTAACTATATTAGAAACATTTTTTATTTTGCACAGCCTATCTATTTATACAGTTTTTATTTTCACACTGAACTATTCCTTTAAGGTAGCAATCAGTGTCAGACTGGGTTGCCTGGTGCCCACCGGGCATGCAGACTCAGGGCCCCCCCAGCTGCAAAGTCCTCTCTGAAGCCACACACCCCCAGTCACGCTTGTGCATTACCTTATTCCTGCGCATCAGTGTGACTGGGGTCAGAGAGGGAGGTAAGAAGAGGAGGTGCAGGGAGCTGGTCTGGGCCGGTGGGACCCAAAAAAGTCTGGGCCCATTGGCCAAGTCCGACCCTGGTAGCCATACATAGGCTGATTAAAACTACAGCTTGTTGGGCCCTGTTTCGGGCTTCCTTACAGCCTGCCGACCAATATTTGATCCTTAAAGGGGTGGTTCATCTTTAGTTAACGTGTCGTATCTTAAAGAATGGCTGATTCTAAGTAACTTTTCAATTGCCTTTTATTTATTTATTTATTTTTTATTATTTCTGAACTATTTGCCTTCTTCTGACTCTTTCCAGCTTTCAAATGGGGGTCACCGACCCCATCTAAAAATAAATACTCTGTAAGGCTACAAATGTATTGGTATTGTTACTTTTAATTCCTCATCTTTCTGCTCAGGTCTCTTCTATTCATATTCCAGTCTCTTATTCAAATCAAAGCATGGTTGCTAGGATAATTTGGACCCTAGCAACCAGATGGCTGAAATTACAAACTGGGGAGGTGCTGAATAAAAAGCCAACTCAAAAACCATAAATAATAAATAAAAAGTAAGCCAGCTGCAAATTGTCACTCCTACTACATCATTATAAAAGTTAATTTAAAGATGTTTAATTGTCCAGAGAAAAACAGCCTTGGCAAACCCATGTGGTCCCCTCCTGACAGGTCTGCAGTAGCCTCATTGGGGCCAAATGATTGGATAAGCCCGATTTACCCCAGTGCCCAAAACAAGCGGGTCTTGCTGTATATTCCCAGCTTTCAGAGAGTTCACCTCCCGTTGGCAGAAGATATAGGGACAGGGAAAGGAACGTGTGTATTTTATATGAATATGTGCTCAACTCTGAATCATCTAGAAATAAAATTCCCTGAGTGTTTTGGGAAACTAAAATGAGACCCAGCACACAGTGAGCCTTCGTTACACCCAGGCTACATATTCATCTGGGAACTGGGCTAATATTATTTGCTGGGCTCACCTTTTAGTTAACTTTTAGTATGTTCTAGAATGGCTAATTCTAAGTAACTTTTCAATTGGTCTTCATTATTTATTTTTTCATAGTTTTTGAATTATTTGCCCTCTTCTGACTCTTTCCAGCTTTCAAATGGGGGGTCACTGACCCCATCTAAAAAACAAATGCTCTGTAAGGCTATAAATGTTTTATTATTGCTACTATTCAGGCCTTGCCTATTCATATTCCAGTCTCTTATTCAAATCCGTGCATGGTTGCTATGGTAATTTTGACCCTAGCAACCAGATGGCTGAAACTGCAAACTGGAGAGCTGCTGAATAAAAAGCTAAATAATTAAAACACCACAAATAATAAAAAATGAAAACCAATTGCAAATTGTCTCAGAATATCACTCTCTATATAATACTGACGGTTAATTGAAACGTGAACAACCCCTCTAAATGCCCAATGAAGTGAATAAAGACGTTGCACAATGTTTGTGCCAGGCTCATGCCGAACCAAAATCCGAATCCTGCAAGTTCACTGATCTGTGAAAGGAAACGTGTCCGAATTCTTGTACTTGCTTTAATCCCTTGTTCTTGTGCACCTAAAACATTTCCCACGAGTACAAAGTCCCTAGTGAACATTTAGCCCAAGGGGGGGTTAACCGAGTCAGGTTACTTTTCTATGGGAAAGCAGAATGCACCAGATAAACACACCCAATCACATACTCTGGCTTTAACCCAGGAGCTATGACATCATCACTGTGCAGATTTATAGCAGGACTATATAATAATCCCTATGGTGTTTTATTTATCGGGAGATCCTTCTAATTGTAACAAGGGTCTCCATGGAGGTTAGAAGAAAGATGGCTTCATCTTAAAGGGATTCCAACACTTTTTTTCAGTTCAGTTCAGTTAATTTCAGATAGATCACCAGAAATAAAGACTTTTTCCAATTACTTTCTATTTTCTATGTGTGACTGTTTTTCTAATAATGAAGTTTAAAGTTTTATTTTTCACTTTCTAAAGCAGCTCTGGGAAAGGGGGGGGGTCACCGACCCAGTAAACTGTTCTAAATTGATACATTTAGTTGATACGTTTCTTATCTTTGTCCCTGCTGAGCTAGAGTCCTGCAGTGGGTTGGGTACCCGCGGGTTACCCGCAAAAACCTGCAGTACCCTGTGGGTTGCGGGTAGAAGTTCTGGGTGTGGGTATAGACACGGTTCTGCGGGTTTGTGGGTCGGGCTGTGGGGTCTTCTCAGTAGCGATTTTTACTCCTTTTTTCTGATCACGCCTATTTCCGGTGATGTCGCATCCGGTTTATAATGACGGCACTTCCCAATTCTTGATGGTCAGCGGGTCCGGGTTGCGGATAAGTTAGTTGTGGGTCGGGTAGCAGGTCCAAGCGGGTAAGAATGCGGGTACAGGTCGGGTGCGGGTTCCAGAAAATAGACCCGTGCAACACTCTATGCTGAGCAGAATCTCTAGGTTTCATTACAGGCAGCTGTTAGAATTGATACAATAGTTGCTGATACTCCAGAGATACTGCTGAGAAATGGATCAACTAAATGTTGAAAAATGGTATCAGTTCAGAGTCCCTCTTTAAAGGGCACCAATCTATGGTGCACATAAATGTTTTCATATAGAAATGCTATTAGTCAGCGCTGATATATGTCTATGACTCTGTGGATGACAGTCAGCTGTGTGGGCGAGTGATGCACTTGGCTGCACTTAAAGGAAAACTTAACACCCAAAATGAATATTTAAATAACAGATATCCTGTGCTTGAATGGCTGCCCCCATGGCTACACAGCAGCTTGTTTATATAAACTATAGTAGTACTTGTCTGTTATCTACTGTGTATCCTGTGCTTGAATGGCTGCCCCCATGGCTACACAGCAGCTTGTTTATATAAACTATAGTAGTACTTATCTGTTATCTACTGTGTATCCTGTGCTTGAATGGCTGCCCCATGGCTACACAGCAGCTTGTTTATATAAACTATAGTAGTACTTATCTGTTATCTACTGTGTATCCTGTGCTTGAATGGCTGCCCCATGGCTACACAGCAGCTTATTTATATAAACTATAGTAGTCTTTTTGAAGCAAACCACTTTTACCAGTGCAGGCTAACAGTATATTATATGTTCATTTGAAATGCTTTTGTTTGTTAGTGTTACTGTTCCTTTAATTTGAGAGCTCAATGAACAAGTTGTAATAAAATCTCCTTTCCCACAGGGATGTGAAAGCTGGAAATATACTTCTGGGTGACGATGGATCTGTGCAAATAGCAGGTAAGCTTTTTGAGCACAGAGGGGTGTATCTATATAAAGGCAATGAGGATCTGTGCCTAGGGCAGTAGATTGGGGCGGCCTTTGGGTGCCTAAATAACTGAATATATTTTTAAAAGAAGAATTGAAAAATGTTTACTTACTGCAGGGGTGGGAGTGAGGGGTGTAGGCCTCGGAGCATAGCAGGCCTGGTATAGTGGGGATTCAGAATACAGATACACTGTTGTGTGAGTTTGTCTGCTGCCTCGTGTGGCTGTTCCCATAAAGCACCATTGTCCGCATTCATTTCAAGGCAAGCTACCAGCCCATTGCCCCAGAGGCTTCTGCACATGTGACCTTGTCTGTCTTTCTGTTCTAGACTTTGGTGTCAGCGCTTTCCTGGCCACGGGGGGAGACATCACACGGAATAAAGTGCGGAAAACATTTGTAGGCACCCCCTGCTGGATGGCACCAGAGGTCATGGAGCAGGTAATAATATCACCATGAAGAGATACGCTAAGGTCTGCTTTCTCAATACTCAACATATCATTCTTACTGTCATTCAATGGTTTGTTTACACTAAAAATCAATCATTTGCATTAGACTTTCAATAAATGTAATTTTAGAGATTAATGCCCAAATGTAATAAAAGCCACTAAGTTTGCCGAGGAGCAGTAACCCATAGCAACCAATAACATGTTTGCTTTTAAGCAGGCGACCACTAAATGCTATTTCCTGATTGGTTGCTATGGGTTACTGCACCTGGGCAAACTTTGTGCCCTTTATTACATAAACCCCTATGTGCTAAAGACTCAAATATAAAAAATTGCATCTGAAAGCTTGTCCTAGGCAAAGGTAATGTTCTTACCGTATATACTCGCGTATAAGCCGAGTTTTTCAGCACCCAAAATGTGCTGAAAAACTCGACCTCGGCTTATACGCGGGTCATACCGTAGCAACAGTAGCCGGCCGCAGATACGCTCCTTCCGCGGCCCCAACACATGGGCGCCGCCATTTTGGGAGCGAACGCCGGCAGGGAAGGACGCGCCGCCCGGAGCTCCTGGACCTGCTCCGGGCGGCGATCACACAGACAGTCCTGCGCTATGGGAGAGGGAGGTGTGTTGCAAATGTACCAAATCATAGTGATAAATGTTATGGGTTAAAACCCCAGCCCCTTCCAAAAAACAATATTACTTTATGCTAATGTTATTAAACTTTAAATCTAAAAAGCTACAGTTATCTTTTGGATGAAAGAGACCCAGTGCCAGGAACATGCTCAATATTAAGTAAGTGCAAAGTGGTCCAACAAAAATATAACCTAAATGAGCCTGACACAGGTGCAATGTCGCCAGATTTGACAAATGTTTTATCAGAGCTGCAAGGCTCTCAGGTCCAGACAGTCCTGCGCTATGGGATCACACAGACAGTCCTGCGCTATGGGAGAGGGAGGTGTGTTGGGGCCGCGGAAGGAGCGTACGGTACCTTTTTTCTGCTTTCCTAGGTGCAGCACCTCATTGACACATTCACATCTTGAAATCTGACATGGGGCCCCTAGGCTTATACACGAGTCAATACATTTTTCCAGTTTTCTTAGGTAAATTAGGTACCTCGGCTTATACACGGGTCGGCTTATACACGAGTATATACGGTATCAAGTAGAGTGTAAAAAAAAAATGATTATAATGGATAGAATGTGAATTAGATGCATTCAAGGTTTTTTTTACGGTTCTGTTTGGTTTTTTTTTTTTATATTTGCACTTTTTATAATTTTGAGTAAAATAAAGTCTCAAATGTACTAATAAATTGTGATAAGCAGGCCTCTAGGTGTAATATGCAGCATTTTAATCAGAAAATATATCTAATATATAATTCTTATGCTAATTCCAGGGTTTAAAATCAGATCTTGTCCCTTTTACTTGCGCTAAAGGCTGATTGAGTATCTCTTTCATTTAAAGAGACAGCGACTCATGGAATTTTTCCTTGTGATTTTGCTCTGTTGTAGGTGAGAGGGTATGATTTTAAAGCAGATATCTGGAGTTTCGGTATTACTGCGATAGAACTGGCGACCGGAGCAGCCCCCTACCATAAATACCCTCCAATGAAGGTGAGCCCTGTCCATTGTTTTTTTTTATGCTTATGATAGAGATCTTATAGAAGTAAATGTGAAGTAAACCCTGTGATGCATTAAATGAGCCAAGGCAAAACCTGCATCCAGAATTTACTTCCTCAGAACCTATTATTTTGTCCCCTTTAGGTTAGTAAACCCTTGCCTACTTTGGAAAGATTTGTTGTGTAGGAATCCACTATTAATACTTACTATTCCACATTTAACCCTTTCCAGTAACACCAAAAAATTGTTTTAAAGGAATGACAATATAATGTAGTGTTGCCCTGCACTGGTAGAACTGGTGTATTTGCTTCAGAAACACTACTATAGTTTATATAAACAAGCTGCTGTGTAGCCATGGGGGCAGCCATTTAAGCACAGGATACACAGTAGATAACAGACAAGTACTACTATAGTTTATATAAACAAGCTGCTGTGTAGCCATGGGAGCAGTCATTCAAGCACAGGATACACAGTAGATAACCGATAAGTACTACTATAGTTCATACAAACAAGCTGCTGTGTAGCCATGGGGGCAGCCATTCAAGCACAGGATACACAGTAGATAACAGATAAGTACTACTATAGTTTATATAAACAAGCTGCTGTGTAGCCATGGGGGCAGCCATTCAAGCACAGGATACACAGTAGATAACAGATACGTACTACTATAGTTTATATAAACAAGCTGCTGTGTAGCCATGGGGGCAGCCATTCAAGCACAGGATACACAGTAGATAACGGATATGATCTGGAGAATCCCATTGTTTACTACAGAGCCTTTCTTTACTACACACACTGTCCCACAGAGCAGGCCCTTGGAAGAATAAGCAAACATTAGTGGGGTTCAATTGAGTTTCTTTGCATGAAACTTCTGTTCTGAAGGTCCCTTTAATAGGTACGAACCAGCCCCTACTTGTACCCCCTAAAGACATCATGTCATATAGGTGTGTCCCCTAAGGTAGCAGTTTCTGTTCTCTGGGTTTTTCTGCACGTTTCATTTTACTTTAAAAAGCCATAAGTGGAATGCAGATATGAGAAAGGGTAGCCACATTCCTTGCTGTGCTAGTTACCCCCAGGCTAGGGAGAAATTCCAGCCTTTGTTGGAGCCTAAACAAAGGAAAGGTACAACCTAGGCTGCAGGAGTTTTACAAATGAGCTGAGCTTGGGAATAGGGTTCTGTGAAGTCTTTTATTGGTAGAGATTCCACACTGTGTAAGAGATTGTGTAGATAATGGATTCCAGGCAGCTCTGTCTGACAACATCATATATTTTGTGCATTAATAAAGTCCTGTAAATAATATCATAACTATGACATCATAGCTGCAGATTAATGCCAGTATGATGTTACAGCTGTGACATCACACGTCTAATACTATAATATTTGTATGCGATGTTTCTTGAGCGGGTGCCGACTGGCCGTAGATGAGTGCGGGGAGTGCTGCAGAGGAAAGTGCCAGTTAGGCACATGTTACAGTTCATTGAAGCGGCAGTTTGTGTTACTTCGTGGAACTTGCCATCCTGTTGGGACAGGAACATGATGTGTTTCATCCTGATGAACATTAACAGAGATATTAATAACCACACAGATGCCCTCAGATGAACTTCTACATACGGGACAGGGAAAGGCAACATCATATACAGCAGCCACTGTCTCTACCTGGGTGTGTTCCGTAGCAACAAGACAGGATGTTCATTCTGTATTCAAATTGCACTTTTAAAGGAGTGGTTCACCTTTGAGTTAACTTTTAGTGTGTTATAGAATGTCTCTTCATTATTTTTATATAGTTTCTAAATGATTTCCAGCTTTCAAATGGGGGTCACTGACCCCATCTAAAAACAAATGCTCTGTAAGGCTACAAATGTATTGTTATTGCTACTTTTTATTCCTCATCTTTCTATTCAGGCCTCTCCTATTCATATTCCAGTCTCTTATTCAAATCAGTGCATGGTTGCTAGGGTCATTTGGATCCTAGCAATCAGATTTCTGAAATTGCAAACTGCAGAGCTGCTGAATAAAAAACTAAATAACGCAAAAACTACAAATAATAAAAAAATTAAAAACAATTGCAAATTGTCTCAAAATATCATTCTTTACATCATACTTAAAGTTAATTCAAAGGTGAACAACCCATTTAAAGGGGTTGTTCACCTTTAAATTAACTTTTAGTTTGATGCAGAGAGTGAGCATCTTAGACAAATTGCAATTGATTTTTATTTATTGATGTCGATTTTGAGTAATTTAGCTTTTTACTAAGTTTGCAATTTACTGCAGTTTGCAATTTCAACAGTTTGGTTGCTAGGGTCCAAATTACCCTACCAACCATGCATTGATTTGAATAAGAGACTGGAATATGAATAGGAGAGGCCTGAATAGAAAGATGAGTAATAAAAAGTAGCAAAAATAATAATTATGTAGTGTTACAGAGCATTTGCTTTTTAGATGGGGTCAGTGACCCCCATTTGAAAACTGGAAAAAGTCAGAAGAAGAAATCAAATAATTAATAAACTATAAAAAATAAATACTGAAGACCAATTGAAAAGTTGTGTAGAATCAAAAGTTAACATAAAGGTGAACCACCCCTTTAAAGGACTATATTATCATTTTTTACTTTTCCTTCAAAGAAATATTAAAGGGAAAAGAAAATGCACTTGTATGCAACTTTCCAATATACATTAAGGGGCAGATTTATCAAGGGTCGAAGTGAAAATTCGAATTAAAAAAATTTGAATTTTGAGCTATTTTTTTGTGTACTTCGACTAGGGAATAGTCCATATTCGAAAATTCGAATATCGAAATTTATCCTGTACTGTCGCTTAAAAAATTCGACTTTGATCATTCGCCATCTTAAACCTGCCGAATTGCTGTTTTAGCCTATGGGGGATCTCCTAGAGCCTATTTGGAGTCAATTGGTGAACTTTGAATCAAATTCGATCGAATACAACGTTACTTTGATTCGTGTGAATCTGGTTCGAACGAAAACGGCCTATTCACCCAAAGAAAAAACTTCTATTTTTTTTTTTTTTATAAATTTTGTTTGGTCTTTTTTTTATTCAAATTTCAACGGTTTTATTTTTTTTTATTTTTTTTTTTTAAGTCGAAATTCAACCCTTGATAAATCTGCCCCTAAGGATACATTGCAATGAGTTTATAGCACTTTGTAAATGTATTTGCTGTTTAAAGTAGTTTGTGCAGTCTCTGCCCTGCTTGTTCCTGAAATGGTGTAGCGGAAGCCAACTAATTAGCTGACTCTTGTTTTAAGAGTCAGACCCAGATGATCGAAGGGGATGCTTCTTTCAGTTGCAATCATATTCATAAAAAGAGAGTTATAGGGTGGTGTTCCCCTTTAAACTAATTGTAGTCATATAGTTTAATTCCAAAGTATGGACCAAGTCTGCCCCCTGTTGGAAATATCCAGTTCCTGTGTTATAGATGAAACCTTATTTTATCTAGTCACAAAGGCGTAGGGCTGGGTAAAAAGCACCCCAAAAGATCTTTATTGTGGTCCTTAATAGGTATATGGTTCATTGATTTATTTATGGTCAGTTTATGCAGTATTTATCTAGATAACTATGCAATACAAATAATTGATGCTCAGAATCCACTATTTTGGGATTCAACAAAGTCCCGAATCCTTTGTAAAAGATACATGTGCAGATTAGGGGTACAAAGGCAGCCCCCGCAGTGCGCAGCTAAAAAATGTTCTTACTTCCTTGTTTGTATGACAAAAAGTCATGATTTAAAGGATTTAGCTGGGCCAGGCACTTGGATTCGACCAAGATCTGAATCCTACTAAAAAAGGCCGAATCCTGAACTGAATCCTGGATTCGATGCATCCCTAATACAAATAAGCGGAAGCTGGGCACCACCAAGTATCCATCCTCTTTGGGCGGCATGTTTTAATTATTGGGCTGCTTTCATTTCCAGGTTTTAATGTTGACTCTCCAGAACGATCCCCCGACTCTGGAAACTGGGGTACAGGACAAAGATATGCTGAAGAAGTATGGCAAGTCTTTTAGGAAAATGATTTCTTCGTGCCTTCAGAAAGATCCAGAGAAGAGGTAACACTCGCCTCGTATGTACGCCCCCCCCCCCTTGTTTAGGAATGTTTTGGGCTCTCCATTTTACTAGAGCAGCCAAATCAGTGGGGTACGTCCAATCGTGAGAGTTTAATGACGGCAGTTATGCATCAAGCTGTGCTTTTCCTTTATCATCATCATCATCATCATCATTTATTTATATAGCTTTATGGGAGAATACCTAATAGAGACACCCCACACAAGCACTGAGTGGAAATATGCTTCCACCACACTGTGTTCACCTGTGTCTTAAGGTGGCCAAATTAGTTTCATGCGATATTCGCTGCGTGTATGGTGGGAAATTAGACTTTAAACTTCAATATTAGAAAAACAGTCAAAAATATAAGTAACCAGTAATTGTAAAAAGTCTTTATTTCTGGGGAACAATCTGAATCCAACTGAACTGAAAAAAGTGTTAGAAGGTGAACAACTACTTTAAAAAATCCCATCGGATTGAGGACTGCTACAATGAACCAATGCAGTCCTCAATCTGATTTTTAAACCGCCTGTTTTCCCTTGTTGTGAACCAATCGTTGAACCCTAAGACCCATGATCGGATCCGCCCAATATCGCCCACTTCAAGGTGGGCATAACGGGGAGAGAAAGTGGATCTTCATATGTATGGCCAGCTTAAGGCATCAAATAAATCCCTAAGTGTTTTTCAGACTAGCCCCCCCCAAGCTAGGCACTGAGCCCCCTGATTTGGGAACCACTGCTCTATACATGACCCCAAGCAGTTAGACAGTTGAGGCTTAAAGGGCACCTACCACAGCCAAAATCAAACATATATTAACAATCTGACCAGTACAACATAAACACATTTAATCAAACTACATATATAGTTTTTTGAAAAAAACTGCAGGTTTTTAAAAATCCCTTACTTTGTCAAATGGGTTCTTTCACTGAGGGAGGCCATATTGAGACTATAACAGAGACTATAATATGCAAATTTCAGGAGCATGCTCAGATTGTAACACTGCTTTGCGTATTCTACCCAGAATGCCTTGTTTTAGTAAACTCCTCCACTAGAAGTATCAGGAGATTTCCCTATCTTGTCCCCTGCTGGTGATGTTATTATGCAAATGAAGGGCACACACTAACTTCCAGCAGGTGGCAGCACTACTGTACAGCAGCTAACACACAGGTTTGGCTGATTTGAAAATAGCTTAGAAGGGTTGATAAGCAACAAGGAATTTCAACTGAGCATGTGCGAGATTTCAGAGCTGCAGTTGGCTGGGAAGATATAGGTAGGAGGAGCCAGTGAAATCCAAGATGGCTGCCTCAGCTAGAACTGCAGGGGAGATAGGGGAGATCTTGCAGAAGGAATAGTGAGCTGATCATTTACATTATACAGACAATTCTAACTGTTTTAAAAATCAGATTTCTTGAACTTTCACATAGTGTATTTACTTAGTAAATTATTTGTTATGATTGGTGCCCTTTAAGGCATCACTGCATTGAATGGGACAAATAAACATCACACCATATTTGATTTGTTTTCCAATAGGCCCACATCAGCAGAACTGTTGAAGCACAAGTTCTTCCAGAAAGCTAAGGTACGTTGATGACTACAGTAAAGGTACCCCTCTACCGTCTCCATGAGATAATTGTTTTGCTCTGCTAATTAGTGCCAATAATTCTGCTTTCTTATACTCCTCACACCCCCTAAATGCTTTACACTTTCATATGTGCTGCGTTTCTCCCTAATCAAGACGAGGAGGGAGGTGAGAGACTCCCCACGAGGCTTCTGAGCTGTGTGAATTTTTGATGTTTAGTCATTACCATACATTGCAGAGTGATGATATAAACGTATAAAGGTTTGAATGGCAAGTCTAAATCACAACCTTTCTCATGTCTCTGGCTTTCAGAATAAAGAGTTCTTGCAGGAAAGGCTGCTGCAGAAAGGGCCCACCATAGCAGAGAGGGGCAAAAAGGTAATGTTCTGTTCTCTGTTTAATGTTGTGTCAGTTCAGAGCTACTGTATGTGTATTCATCTCCCCTGTCCAAAATGCATGTTGCAAGGCTTTTAATTCCACATGATTGACAGGGCTTACCTTAAAGGGGAAATTTCCAGTGTGAACCAATTAAATAGTTTTCAATGGATTAAAAGATCTGAGTTAAGGTAATTGCTATTGAAAGCAGCGTTTTTAATGTCTGACTGTTTACCCTCTCTGCACATCTAGTTTTAACTCCTGAAACAATGTAACAGAAGCCGGCCGATTAACAGACCTGGAGCTAATTAACTTCTGTTATATTTGTCAGAGAGTCAGAACAAGAGAACAGAAAGTGTTGAACGGACATTTAAATGAACAGTAACACCGAAAAAAACGAAGGAGCTTTAAATGTAAATAAAATGTAATGTACTGCTGCCCTGCACTGGTAAAATGTATCTGTTTGCTGCAGAAACAATCCTTCCTCTTCCCCCTCCTGGGCGCCCCCTAAACCACCTTATTTGTTATAACTGGCTTTAAAAAGCAGGGGGTTTGGTGGGTGCCATGCTACACCTCCTCTCTAGCATTGCTGACACAATGCAGTGCATGTACCGTTAAATAAGGTCCAATCAGGAAATCACAGAGGATCAGAAGCAGCACAAGATAGTGCCCACTAACTTTGCAGCACTTCTCTGCTTTTAGCAGACAGGTTTAACAAAACAGGGTAGTTTAGGGGGGTCCCCAGCTGTATTGTTCAAAGGAGGGTGAGTTTTAAAGAGAGACTGTATTATTACAGGCTTTCATCCTCCTTTAATTTGCTATTCCTTAAATGAGAACTAAAGCCTAACTAAAGAAGTAGCTAGAAATGTTGTACATGATGTTTTGTGCTTCTGTACCAGCCCAAGGCAACCACAGTCCTTTAGCAGTAAAAATCTGTGTCTCCAAAGATGCCCCAGTAGCTCCCCATCTTCTTTTCTGCTGATTCACTGCACATGCTCTGTGCTGCTGTCACTTACTGAGCTTAGGGACCCACTCACAATATACAGTACACATAGAATAGAAATGTCACAATATAAGGCTGATTAGTAATTAATACACATAATTACTACATGGCAGCACAGAAACCAGTGCAATTAGCATCAGAATTTAATAATCAGCAAACCTGTAGCATCGGGTTATATTATAGGGGAAGCTCATTTTCTGCTGGATAATTAGTGACGAGCCCTAAGCTTCTCAACAGCCAATCAGAGCCCACTGAGCATGTTAGTGTCACAGACACTTTCCAAGATGGTGACCCCCTGTGACAAGTTTGAAGTCCTGGATCATTGCTGCTATTGACAAGTTGAAACTTTAGCCTCGTGCAATACGTTCAGTATAAACGTATGGCATTTTTAGCCATATTCATTTTAAAGGTTTAGTTCTCCTTTAACCTCAGGCCCTAAGACGTGGCAGAATTTCAACACCCAGAATGCCTTGACCATTGATTCTGTATTTGAAGATGCAATTACTCAAGCATTCAGGCAGCAGTTGTAGTCATAATGGAAGGGAATGAGCCAGAAAAGCAAGATTTGCTAATACAAATAGGAATAAACATAAAATCCTAAAC
This sequence comes from Xenopus petersii, assembly GCA_038501925.1. Lineage (NCBI taxonomy): Eukaryota > Metazoa > Chordata > Amphibia > Anura > Pipidae > Xenopus > Xenopus petersii. Next base: position 156,754,661 of record CM076682.1, on the reverse strand, counting down.
CCTTTCAGTTGATTTGTGTCGGTAGGTCGGTGACCCTGACAACCCGTTGCTGGCTGGAAATAAGCAGAATAGGCAAATCAATAGTGCAAAGACCATACAGAATTAATCATGAAGACTTTAAAATTGCTTAGAATCGATCCATCTATTAGATGAATACAATATAAGGGCAAACATCCTCTTTAACTGGATTCATTAGCAGAGAGATTATTATAAGAAGTTTAGCCAATCAAAGGAAAACAAAGTATTAACAAAATAGTGTTCTGCAGGAATTGGAAGTGTCGTATAATTAAATAACATAGAATAGAAATATTTTAAAAAGAGAAGCTTTGTGGATGATGGTAACCGTTTGGAGATTAATTGGTTAAATTAATTATTTATATATACACATGCGGTATAGAAATTCTTATGTTGCCTTTTGCCTCCCCCCTTCATTAGCCGTTCCTCTTAAGGGGTTGTTCACCTTTAGTACATTTTAGTATGATGTAGAGAGCGATATTCTCCGACAATTTGCAATTGGTTTTCATTTTTTAATATTTGTGTTTTTTGAGTTATTTCACTTTTTATTCAGCAGCTCTCCAGTTTGCAGTTTCTTGTGAGCTGGTTGCTAGGGTCCTAATTAACCTAGCAACCACACATTGATTTGAATAAGAGACTGGAATATGAATAGGAGAGGCCTGAATAGAAAGATGAGTAATAAAAAGTAGCAATAACAATACATTTGTAGCCTTACAGAGCATTTGTTTTTAGATGGGGTCAGTGACCCCCTACTTGAAAGCTGGAAAGAGTCAGAAGAAGAAGGCAAATAAATAAAAAAAAAAATGATAAAAAAACAAGTAATGAAGCCCAATCGAAAAGTTGGAACTGGCCTTTCTATAACATACTAAAAGTTAACGTAAAGGTGAACCACCCCTTTAAGCTGAGCAATATTGTGCAATAGAGTTAGGCCATGCTTAACATTTAATAAACACGCTAAACATGCTCCAGGCTGCCATATTACCCTGTGTTTGTATAAATAAAGCAATAATGATATACTGAAGCTCATGGCACCACCCCAGAGAGTGAGAGACCTGGCTGCAGTTCCGTTGCTAGAGTTGGGGTGATAACAAACATCATGATTCCCGTTATGTGGGCTCCGGAACGTACCTCATTGTTTCTGTTCAACCTTTGCAGGTCAGGAGAGTGCCGGGTTCAAGTGGTCGGCTCCATAAAACAGAAGATGGAGGCTGGGAATGGAGCGACGACGAGCTGGATGAAGAGAGTGAAGAGGGAAAAGCGGCCGTATTACAGCTTAGGGTGAGGGCAAGTGCTACTGACATCACTCACAGATCAGTAAAGACTTGGAAGTTTTCATGGAGCACATGATGTTTTTTGCATTGACATTCATGTATAGGATGTGACATTTCCCTAGGGATATTGCAGTGTGTTGCTGACTGAAATACACTATAGGTTTACACACTGGGCCTCATTTATAAAGAGCAGCACTGTACTAGGCGCAAAAACCCCATGAATATGGCAGTTGCACCTCATCACTGCAGTTGTGACTTAGTTACCACCTGTGCCCAGTGCTGTGAGCAAGGGAATCCTGCATTTAACACTTAGCTTTGACAAGTACTGGTTTGCACACTGTACCTACATGCAGTATTCCTAATCTTTGCACCAAATGCAGTAAATGAAGGGAATAGTCACAAGCTGCCTGTCTGTTGCTCATAATGACATACATGCAGCTTGTGTGTGAATTGCAAATGGTTGAAAGGAGCTCCCCTATTGCCCAGCAACTGGCGGAAATACATTCCAACCCTTGCAAAATAAAATAACTGCATGGGGTGCAAAAACATGGCAGATTGTGCTGTTATTACACTTTGTAACTTGCCCTTAAGTGCACACAGCTGTCACAATCTTTTCTCAGAACTAACAGCCTATTGGTGTCATTTTTGGGTTATTTCATCCCATAATATGTGTGCACCATGAAGAGAACTAGATAATGGATTACATTGCAGCACCACTATGTATAATGTCCAGCCTACTACGTCTTTCACCCCAAGCCCTGAGTGATGATCACAACATTGGTGAGGGGGCAAGAGAAAGTGGGGCTGATAGGGGTGTGCACTATGGCGGCTGTAAGGAATTTAGGGTAATAATTTAGGGATTAAATGGTCATGGTAAAGGTTGCCTAAAGTCAAGGGAATGTTCAGTAAAGAGCTGCGACGTTTGCCAAAATAGTGGTCCTGGCTATAAGAGACATTATAAAGCAAGACCCAGAATACACAAGACTTCGAGTGGGAGCCATCCGTGTGTTAAACTGGTAACTGTGTTATGAAATGCTTTGTATGTTTGTCTTCTGATCATATTGATCCTGCTGTGTGTGTGCGAGTGTGTATGTCATAAGCACATTAGATTGTAAGCTCCACTGGGGCAGGGAGTAATGTGTAGGAGGAATAATCTCTGTATAAATAAATAAAATACTGCAGTGTTGTATAAATAATAGTAATAATACAACACCTAATAATCTTGTTGTTTTTTTCCTCCCGTAGTCTCCACGTGTAAAAGATTCATTACAAAACTCAGAGGTGAGTACAAAATTCCATCTTCACTGTATATAAAGGTAGAATGGTGTGCAGATATATATCCGGGATGTCACTACAGAGAACCCGCTGTAGAACATTTCTAGCAATGTCAGTGCAACCAGCAGGGGGCACAATTCTGCAAGGCCTTGTTATTTTTGGGCCTGGGAACTTTAAAGGAGAACTAAACCCCCCCGTTAATCAAAAATCCCCATCCCCTTCCGTCCATTGGCCCCCCTCAGTGCTTTCTCCCTCATTAGTAACGCAGTGGGGAAAGTGTCCCTGTCATGTACCTTGGCATATTCATGCAGAGTAGCGCAGCGGAACTTTACGGCGCCATCTTCTGTGTCTTATGGTTCCTCGCAGAAGTGAAGTGGGCACCGGCACGGAGATTTTTCGCGCATGCACAATTGGGACCATTCTGGTATTCGTGCCTACTGCACATGCGCGGAAAGCTCCGAAGATTGCTTAAGGAAAAGAAGAGTGGCGCCGGAGAGCTCCGCTGCGCTACTCTGCATAATTATGCCAAGGTACATGGAGAAAGCATTCAGGGGGGGGCCAATGGACGGAAGGGGATGATGATTTTTGATTAACGGGGGGTTTAGTTCTGCTTTAAAGGAAAAGGAAAGTTGTTTCACACTTGAGTGTGCCAAAATGTTAGGCACCCCAAGTGAATTTATTGACTTACATGGTGTGCCCGGGGTTATACCAGTGAGCACCACGGAGCAATTCTATTCAGGCTCTTTTATGCTTCTCGCTGCTGCTCATGCGCATTAGAGTGAAAAGCTGAACTTTAACTAAAAAGTCTACTGCACATGCATCTGCCCCTGCGAAATTTGAAGAATGAAGATGCCGGAAGAGGATCGTTCCATGGTGCTCACTGGTATAACCCTGGGCCAGTGCAGTTTTCTGCTGATAGGAGCACCGGCCCGGGCTTTCAGGTAAGTAAATACAATCACTTGGGGTGCCTAACATTTGGCACACCCAAGTGTGAAACGGCTTTCCTTCTCCTTTAAGAGTCCCAAGTGGATTTCTGAGTCTAGGGGGGTGTCACATGACAGAACTAATGGGGGGGTGCTGATTACTGCAGGGGTTCTTTTGCATTGCATTCAATGTACATTCATACATATTTTTGGTATTCCAGCTTTTTCCTGCAACAGAGCCTTCAGCATCATATCTTCAGACTCCAGCACAGCCCTCTGTTCATCTACCTCAGCCAGCTGGACAAGCTCCGCCTTCCCAGGTGTCTGTCCCAGTCCCTCCTTCTGGGCAGGTATGTCAGGCTGGGTCGGGATTGGTATCTATGGAACAACTACAATGGAAAGAAATATGGCAGCTCTCACTAAATGGTATAAGGACAGATATGCAAGATATTTAGTCTGACAGCTCAGTGATTCAGGGGCAGATTCTGAACTGTTACAATTTGCTCCATTAGTTGATACATTTCTCAGCAGCATCTGTGGAATATTAATAACTATTGTACTAAAGGGGTTGTTCATCTTTGAGTTTACTTTTAGTATGATGTAGAGAGTGATATTCTGAGAAAATTTACAATTGGTTTTCATTTTTATTATTTGTGGTTTTGGAGTTATTTAGCTTTTTTATTCAGCAGCTCTCCAGTTTGCAATTTTCAACAATCTGGTTGCTAGGGTCCAAATTCCCCTAGCAACCATGCACTACTGATTTGAATAGAGACTGGAATATGAATAGGAGAGACCTGAATAGAAAGATGAGTAATAAAAAGTAGCAATACCAATAAATGTGTAGCCTTACAGAACATTTGTTTTTAACTGGGATCAGTGACCCCATTTGAAAGCTGGAAAGAGTCAGAAGAAATAATTCAAAAACTATATAAAAAAAAAATGAAGACCACTGGGCATTCTATAATATAATAAAAGTTAGGATATACGTGAACCACCCCTTTAATGAAACTCAGGGATTCTGCTCAGCGGGACTAAGATAAGAAATGGATCAGTAGAGAACAGTTTACAGAGTCTGTGACCCCCTTCCCCTCAGAGCTGCTTTAGAAAGATTAAATGAAGGTTAAAAATAAAAAAAATATTAGAAAAACAACACAAAAAGGAAAAGTGAAAGCTCACCAGAAATAGACTTTTTTTGTTCACCTACTACTATATCTGAAAACAACTGGAAAAAAAGTGTTGAAAGGTGAATAACCCCTTTAAAAAAACCTCCCCTTAATTGAAACACAGCAAAATTGGATGGAAATTGATTAAAAATATTGATGCAAATATTGTCCCTTTTGTTTAGGCGACTCTTGCAGCTGCTGCACCTCCTGCACAAGAAGAGGCAAAAGCCGCCATCAGCTTAGTATTACGATTAAGGTAACGGCCTCTCTCTGCTTCATAGTATTTAATAGGACATTTTGAACGGCCTTGCTTCCTTCCTGAGTAAAGTAGAGGTCTCCTATACCCGTGTGTGTGAGTTGCCTCTCAGAATGTGGAAATCTGTTTCTTGGAGGCAAAGGGGTAAATTTACTAAGCGGCAAAAATTTTCCAGCGACAGCTTTGCAGCCATCGCAACACTTTGCCAGGCGAAAATTCGCTCAGACAACGCAAATTTACTGAAATGCGAAGTTGAGTCCAGGGAGTGGAACGCTGGCAAATTTTCACTAGCGTTACTTCGGCAATCAAATCGAAGATGCACTAGCGTTCAATTATGGCTAGCGCAACTTCATTAGAGGTCTTCGCTGAGGCTAATTTGCATACGGCATGAAATGATAAAGTTGAATGGACGTATATGTTGCAGCAAATACATTACACAAGTCCAGGGAACCTTAATAACGACAATAGAGTTGTTATATTGCCCTACACATGAGCCCAGTGTATAGTTTATGTTCCATATGTTAGAAAATGTATGAGGGAACCCGGTTACCCCAAAAATTCTTAACGCAGGCTATCACTCTGAAAAAAGGAAACAACGCCAGCGTTTTTTGGGACTTATAAACTTTTTCCACTAAAAATATGATGTAACTAACAGAAGATTGAGGAAGATCTATACACTCCAATGCACTTCACCTGGTCAGCTGGCGAAAGGTAACGTTCAGTAAAATCCACATCCTAGTGAATTAGCAGAGTAACGTCCATTTGCCAGAGCGAAAATTCGCCTGGCGATAGAGTGCGAATGGCCACTAGCGTCTGACTCTATCGCTAGCGAAATTACGCCTGCGCCCGGGAAGTGCCTGGAGGCGGTAATGCTGGATGATCGAGCCAGCATTAGTCACTTCGCTCTCTAGGAAAACTGCCCCATTGACTCTTTGGGGGCCCCTTAAAGGAGAACTAAACCCTGCCCCCCCTCCACTGCCACTCCATTGCCCCCTCCAAGCTTCCTCCCCGCAGCATTTTAATAGTCTCCTGTATCTAGAGCTGCAATAAATCTGCAGTGTTGCTTAGCGGAGTTAAACGGCACCATCTTCTGTCTTCTGATCCTTTTCTGTCAGTTGCCAATACGGATCTTTTGGGAGATCAGGCAGGGAGTTGGGGGAAGCATGGGGCTAGGGTTTAGTTTTGCTTTAAGGCAACAATAGTTAAAATTCCCCTAAATGCTATGTGGGGCTCATTCATTAACATTGGGCACATTTGCCAATAGGCAGTAACTCATGGCAACCAATCAGATTTCTGCATTGATTGTTCTACTTGCAGCTGGCTCAGTTTAGATGGACAACTTGCATGTATGGAACTGTTTTAAAGGATAAGTAAACCTTAAAATACGTGAATGTAAAATTGATGAGTACTTTTCTAAGCACTTTTGTCATTTACATTCATTATTTATTTTCTTTTTATTCCAAGATATTAAGGGATACATGTGCTGTTAATATGAATGAATTTTGTTACAACAGCGCCACCTGCTGGTCAGTTTCTGACCATTCTGACCACCAAGTAGTCAAGGAAGTTGTCAGGAGAAAGAAAGAGGCTGCTCTGATGTTCTTCTGCTTAGGAAAACAAATTAGAAACCTTTCTCAAATCTTTCCGAAGCAGAAGAACATCAGAGCAGCCTCTTTCTTTCTCCTGACAACTTCCTTGACTACTTGGTGGTCAGACTGGTGGGAAACTGACCAGCAGGTGGCGGTGTTGTAACAAAATTCATTCATATTAACAGCACATGTATCCCTTAATATCTTGGAATAAAAAGAAAATAAGTAATGAATGCAAATTGCAAAAGTTCTTAGAATAGCACTCTCATCAATTTTACATTTACTTCTTTTAAAGGTTTACTTTAAGCTTGACATGGGAACAAGGAGTGCAAAGTGAGCCCTAAAGCCTTACATAGACATAACATTGGAGCATATTCAAATCTGCAGGGAATGAATGTGTGGATGGTACCAGTTTGCTAACCTTGTCTGTGGCACAACATACTAATCAGCTGCTTCATGCGGTGATCAGGCATCTCCGTTTTAAATGTCAAAAGTCAGTGTTGGAGATTTAACAACGCTTCTCCTTTTGTTCTTGAATATTAACAGGAATACAAAGAAAGAACTGAATGATATTCGATTTGAGTTTACCCCAGGAAGAGGTAAATATAAACACTTCTGGGAGATCCTGGATCTCTCAGCCTTGGAGTTTCTTTAGGTTCAGGATGTAGTTCCAGAATCCTTCCTGTTTTGTTTCTGCACAATGTTTCTTCCTGTTGGGAGCGTTAAAGTTGAATTCTTGAAATGTTTTTCAGATACAGCAGACGGCGTATCGCAGGAACTTGTCTCGGCTGGCCTTGTAGATGGCAGAGATTTAGTAATAGGTATTTATTCTTTTCTGTTTTACCCGTCTCCTTTGCCTGGCCAATACTGCTCAGTTTGGGAAGTTCTAATAGTGATAACTTGATTGGATAATGGGCAAGTTTACATGGCTGTAGCTGTTACTATTGGAGTATTTGGTCTGGTCATCTCAAAGGCATATTTTGCCCGCTTCAGGCAGAATCTGGCTGATCCGAACATTTCGGCCCTGTCGCAAACAAATGGATTATGTAGAGACCCTTTTAGATTAAAGGAATGGTTCACATTTAAATTAACTTTTAGTATGGTATAGAATGGCCAATTCTAAAGGAGGCCATAGACGTAACAATTACGATCTTTCTTGGAAAATCTTTCCACGAAAGATCGTTTGCTTCAATACACACGTATAGAGCTGAATCGGCAGATATACAGGTAGATATACGGGAAGAAACAATAGAATTCTATCTGTATCTGACGATTCAGCACTAACAATGGCCGATGTTTGGATTCCTTCAAAGGCACCTGATCAAAATTTTCCGTCCAGCCCGATCGATGAGCCGACTGATATCCAAGTCTTCTGCCGATATAGGTCGGCTCATTTCACACCATACACGCACTGAATTTTGTACGAAAATTCATTTTGTACGATATTATCTGTACGTCTATGGCCACCTTTAGCAACTTTTTAGTTGGTATTTATTTTTTATGGTTTTTAAAGGAGAAGGAAAGCTACGGAGGCATTTTATTACCAATAGATTAGCTGCAATAGTGCAAGATAAAATGCTATATTTATTCTGTAGAATGTTTTACCATACCTGAGTAAAAAGCTCTAGAAACTCTGTTTGTTTAGAATAGGAGCTGCAGTATTAATGTGGTGTGACATCACTTCCAGTCTCTCTCTGCTCTGGGCTCAGATTACAGTAGAGAAGGGAGGGGGAGGGGGAAGAGGAGCAAACTGAGCATGCTCTTGCCCAGGGCAATGAGGTTTAAGCTGAAGGCAGGAAGTCTGATACAGAAGCCCATATGTACACAATAGAAGGAAAGAAATTCAGTGTTTCTTTTGACAGGGGACTCAGAGCAGCACTACTTTGGGGGTTTACTGGTATATTTAGATGGACCTTTCTGATAAGGCTTTCTTAATTGTAACCTTTCCTTCTCCTTTAAATTATTTGCCTTTTACTTCTGACTCTTTCCAGCTTTCAAATAGGGGTCACTGACCCCATCTAAAATCAAATGCTCTGTAAGGCTACAAATGTATTGTTATTGCTACTTTTTATTACTCCTCTTTCTATTCAGGCCTCTCCTATTCATATTCCAGTCTCTTATTCAAAATTATTGCAAGGGTAATTAGGACCCTAGCAACTAGACTGCTGAAATTGCAAACTGGAGAGCTGCTGAATAAAAAGCTAAATAACTCTCAAACCACAAATAATAAAAAATTAAAACCGATTGCAAATTTTCTCAGAATATCACTCTCTACATCATACTAAAAAAACCCCTTTAAAGGAGAAGGAAAGCTATGGAGGGATTTTATTGCCAATAGATTAACTGCAATAGTGCAAGCTAGAATGCTATATTTATTCTGTAGAATGTTTTACCATACCTGAGTAAAAAGCTCTAAAAACTCTGTTTGTTTAGGATAGGAGCTACAGTATTAACATGTTGTGACATCACTTCCTGCCTGCGTCTCTCCCTGCTCTGGGCTCAGATTACAGTAGAAAAGGGAGGGGAGGGGGAGATGAGCAAACTGAGCATGCTCTTGCCCAGGGCAATGAGGTTTAAGCTGAAGGCAGGAAATCTGATACAGAAGCCCATGTGTACACAATAGAAGGAAAGAAATGCTGTGTTTCTTTTGACAGGGGACTCAAAGCAGCATTACTTTGGGGGTTTACTGGTATATTTAGATGGACCTTTCTGATAAGGCTTACTTAGTTTTAACCTTTCCTTCTCCTTTAAGGTTGGGCCATATATGCTTCCTGGTGGGCTACTAGGCCAACCAGATTTTTCCCTGACCCAGTCAATATTTGAAAAGCTGCAGATTAGATATTATTCAGAATAGACAACTGTTTTGGATCTATACACAGGAGATCTGTAGCAGAATTAGTTTATTTGGTTAAATCAACCACCACGATTGGTCTACCAAGGCCTGTGGGATTTACTATCCACCGTAAGTAATAAAAGACACGAAGTTCACCCAGTAACCCATCGCAACCAATGATGTTTGCTTTTAAACAGGTGACTAGTAAATGCTAGCTGCTGATTGGTTGCTATGGGGTACTGCCCCTGGACAAACTTGGTGCCTTTTATTACATAACCCCCTATAAGAAATAAATGGGTTACCTGCTTTTAATGTTAATATAATAAAACCTTTATTCTGCTTTCAGTTGCGGCCAATTTGCAGAAGATTGTCGATGAACCTCAGACAAACAGATCTGTTACATTCAAATTGGTACGGTTTGAGGCTTCTTTCTGATTATTCTATTACTGAAATCACTGTCCTGCATGAAGCCTGTATCAGGGGAATCAAAACTACCTACATATGGGGATCAGGCCCGGCCCACAGTGAGGTTTCAATGAATTCCACGGGGCTTCGGTTAAGTTGCGGTTAGGGCTCCGCATTGAAGTCAAGTTCTTCTGCTTCAATTGTACAATTTTGTATGGGGCCTTTATTCTGCTTAAACTGGTAAAGGCCTTGCCCAGACAATTGCCGTAATTTACAGAATTGTCAGCAATGTCCTTATACATTGAAGCTCTTCAATCTGGCTGCGCTCTGCAAATAACCGTACTTTGGAATCTCCCCCGCTCTGCCGACTCTCACAAGTTGGCCCCAGTTCCAGAACTAGGGGATGGCAGACGAGGCAGCTGTCTAGGGTGCAATGATAGGGGGGGGGTGCTGGGCAGCTACATCTAAAATTGCCTTCTGCTTACTCCTAGTCTGTGTTCTTTGCCCTCAGTCTTACTCCCTTTCCTGCCCTCCGTTGTTCTGCCCTCCCTCCTGTCACTATCCCCTCTGTTGCTCTCCCTCCCCTCCGTCGCTTACCCCTGTCATTCTCCCCTCCGTCGCTCTCCCTTCCTTCGTTAACCCCTCCGTCGCTCTCCCCTCCTTCCACTCCGTGGATCTCCCCTCCGTTGCTCACCCCTCCGTTGCTCACCCCTCCCCTCCGTCATTCTCCCCTCTGTCGCTTACCCCCTCTTCACTCTCCCTTCCGTCGCTCACCCCTCCCTCCCCTCCGTGATTCTGCCCTCCGTTGCTTCCCTTCTGTCTTTCTCCCCTCTGTCCCCTTCTGTGGTCCCCCCCTCCCCTCCATCGCTCTCCCTTCCCTCCTCGCTCTCCCCCGGCCGAGTTGCCTTGGGCACCCAGTCCTGGGTAGCCCTGTCCTTGCTGGCTGCCATAGGACACTCCGTAAGTATATGACCATTTGAATGATGTTCAAGTTATGGGGGAGGATGCCTGTGTGTCCCCCCTCCCTGCTTATAAATTTAGTGCTGCTCTTGGGGGGGGGGGGGAAAGAGGTGTCTGCACTTCATTGGAGCCTGCAGGGCTGGGCATGTAGTGCAAAAAAACATGTTGGATTGTTCCTGGTTTTTTTTTGCCCCATGCTTTGCATATAATAAACGATCCCTAAAGTGTGTATAAAGTGTGATATATATATCATTTAAACGGCTTGATACTTCATTTTACCCATAATTCTGTGTGAGTGCATCACATACACACATAGGTACCACATGTGATAGGTCCAGCTGCTCTTTAATTGTGACCCATGTTATCAATGAAGGCAAGCCACACCTGCACGTAAGGGACCCCCTGCTTATAAATAACTTGTTTTATGGTGTGTTTCTCTCCCCAGGCCTCTGGAGTGGATCCTTCTGACATTCCGGATGACGGGAAGCTTGTAGGTTTTGCGCAGCTCAGTATCAGCTAAGCCGCCATGTTGGAGCTGCTCCGTAACCAATCCCCTCCGTGAACATCTGCCCCGCCCTTCTCTTGGCCTAAAGGAACCACTACTGCCAAAGAATAAATTCTGGCTTTTTTTGGAGCTGTAATAACACGTATTCTTTTTCATTTTCGTCTGAGATCTCTAACGTAGTATAAGGGAGTTGCTGGGAGGCCCGCGCTTTGTTCCCAGCAACAGTGTTTGTGCACGCCATGAAATGTCATTTGTTTGTCTTTATTTTTTTTATCCTTCATGTGAAACGTGCTTGTTAACCTCTTCAGTGCCACCGCTCACCACTGAATGGGCTCAAGGCGCCATTCTCCTGCCACCCATTCTGTTCCGTTTGCCTTATGGGAGTATACTACTGAGTAGCAAACACGGGGCTTCTGAAAGAAACAAAGGCAAAACAGTAGCGCGTTTTTTTTTTTTTGGGATCTGATTTTTATCGGCTTTAATTTAAAAAGAGGAGAGTCTAAATAATAAAAAAAAATAATTTCAGTTGGTCCTCGTGCCTGATTTGTCAGTGGTCACAGATTAAAAAACAATCCAAGGTCATCTGGGAATAAAACAAATTTCAACTGATTGTAATGACTCTGGCACATGGGATGTTTTGTCCCCCATGATAAATCTGCGTTACCAGGGGCAACAAAGGTCCCCAGTTTCTTTTCCACTGACGAGGGGCCCTTTGCTACCCCTGGTAGTGCATATTATCCCAGGCCACAAAATATCCAGTGTGCCTTTGGCCTAAGGCCAGAGACACGCTAAGATTCAGGGAGATTTAGTCGCCTGGTGACTAATCACCTCTTCTTCAGGTGACTAATCTCCCCGAAAAAAGCCTTCCCGTTGGCTACAATCTAAATTGCCGGTGGGGTGGCACTCAGAGCACTTCATTTTCCAGCAATTTTGTAAAACTCCGAGTGCCATCCCACTGGCAATTTAGATTGTAGCCAACGGGAAGGCTTTTTTCGGGGAGATAAGTCGCCCGAAGAAGAAGTGATTAGTCACCGGGCGACTAAATCTCCCAGAATCTTCGTTTGTGTCTCTGCCTAAGGGGACACAGAGCAATTAAACTCGGGTGCCATATAAAGAGAAATTTCACCCTACCCTGTAAAATTCAGTCATGTTCTAGAGTTAATGTACGGTGCTCCTTGGCGCAGTCTTTTAACCAACACCCCGTGATCACCATATTTCCTATATATTAGTGATGGACAGGTCGACCCCAAGCATAGCCTGCTCACTACCCAACCTGGCGCCCTGTTCTTATTAAAGGGGAACTATCACGAAAATGAAAATTTAATATAAGCTTCCTCATACCGAAATAAGAGTAGGACTGTCCAACCTGTGACTTTTCTGTTATCGCAATTCCCAGCCTTTTTCTCTTCAAAAACAGAAAGGCGACAGTTTGTTGGCAGCAGTATCACATTGTATCAGTGTAACACACTCTCTCCTTAAAGGAGAACTAAAGCCTAACTAAAGAAGTAGCTAGAAATGTTGTACATTATGTTTTGTGCTTCTGTACCAGCCCAAGGCAACCACAGCCCTTTAGGGTAAGGCCACACTGGGCATTTAGGGGAGATTTGGTCGCCTGTCGGCTAATCGCCTCGTCTTTGCGGCGACCAATCTCCCCAAACGCCTTCCCTCACTCTGCGCCGGCTAAAATGAAAAAACGCCGGCGCTAATCACACGCGGCACTTCGTTTTCCGAAGTCACCCAAAGTTCGACAGGCGACCAAATCTCCCCAAAACGCCCAGTGTGCCCTTATCCTTAGCAGTAAAGATCTGTGTCTCCAAAGATGCCCCAGTAGCTCCCCATCTTCTTTTCTGCTGATTCACTGCACATGCTCTGTGCTGCTGTCACTTACTGAGCTTAGGGACCCACTCACAATATACAGTACACATAGAAATGTCACAATATAAGGCTGATTAGTAATTAATACAGATAATTACTACATGGCAGCACAGAAACCAGTGCAATTAGCATCAGAATTGAATAATCAGCAAACCTGTAGCATCAGCTTATATTACAGCCAGGGAAGCTCATTTTCTGCTGGATAATTAGTGACGAGCCCTAAGCTTAGCTTCTCAACAGCCAATCAGAGCCCACTGAGCATGTGAGTGTCACAGACACTTTCCAAGATGGTGACCCCCTGTGACAAGTTTGAAGTCCTGGATCATTGCTGCTATTGACAAGCTCAAACTTTAGCCTCGTGCAATAAGTTCACTATATAAAATGTGGCATTATTAATCTAATTAATTTTTAGGGTTTAGTTCTCCTTTGACCTGCTCCCTTGTTTGCACATGACTTCTTTATATATACAGGTATGGGATCCATTATCCTGAAACCCGTTATCCAGAAAGTTCAGAATTACGGAAAGGCTTTTTTCTTTTTTCTGTGTAATAATAAAACAGTAGCTTGTACTTGATCCCAACTAAGATATAGTTAATCCTTATTGGAAGCAAAACCAGCCTATTGGCTTTATTTCATGTTTACATGATTTTCTTGAAGCCGTAAGGTGTGAAGATGCAAATTACGGAAAGCCCCAGGCCCCGAGCATTCTGTATAATAGGTCCCATACCTGTATACTTCATCCTTCATTTAGTGTTTCTCGTTAAATACAACAAAGAATGAAATTGTGAGTTATTTGTAGCACATTCCTATGAATGCAGGAACTGGAGCTGCCGTATTGTTGGCCTCAGCCGATCTGTTCTTCTCGGTCTTCAGTAGAAATAAGCTGTGGAACTGCCATTCTCTGCACAAACCTCACATTACAGACTAAAGGAATGTCCAATGTATTTGATATGGAATCGGCTCTAGTGATATTGGCTCCCGGGAGCAATGAGATGTTACAGCCCAAGCTCCTACTTTCTGTTCTAGTCTCTGAGAATTCCAGGAGTTAGTGGCACATGGAGGGGTTCATTAATATTTAAAACTTCCTCTGGACAGATGGTGGAAGCACTCTAAGGAAGCTACCATTGTTATTTGGGGAAACACTATGTCATTATTGCCAAATCTAAGGTTTAACAATCCAGACCTTCAGTGTTGGGTAATAGTAAATCTAAATGTACCTTATGTAAATTTATGTAATTTATGGTAGAATAGTAGAGAGAGACTATTATCCCACTGTTACTATAGGCACCATCTCTCCCTACTATACCTGCTATCCCACAGTCACACTCCCTTCCCAGAGTCTAATATCCACTGTTACTATAGACACCATCTCTCCCTACTATACCTGCTATCCCACAGTCACACTCCCTTCCCAGAGACTATTATCCACTGTTACTATAGGCACCATCTCTCCCTACTATACCTGCTATCCCACAGTCACACTCCCTTCCCAGAGACTATTATCCACTGTTACTATAGACACCATCTCTCCCTACTATACCTGCTATCCCACAGTCACATTCCCTTCCCAGAGACTATTATCCACTGTTACTATAGGCACCATCTCTCCCTACTATACCTGCTATCCCACAGTCACACTCCCTTCCCAGAGTCTAATATCCACTGTTACTATAGACACCATCTCTCCCTACTATACCTGCTATCCCACAGTCACACTCCCTTCCCAGAGACTATTATCCACTGTTACTATAGGCACCATCTCTCCCTACTATACCTGCTATCCCACAGTCACACTCCCTTCCCAGAGACTATTATCCACTGTTACTATAGACACCATCTCTCCCTACTATACCTGCTATCCCACAGTCACATTCCCTTCCCAGAGACTATTATCCACTGTTACTATAGGCACCATCTCTCCCTACTATACCTGCTATCCCACAGTCACACTCCCTTCCCAGAGACTATTATCCACTGTTACTATAGACACCATCTCTCCCTACTATACCTGCTATCCCACAGTCACATTCCCTTCCCAGAGACTATTATCCACTGTTACTATAGACACCATCTCTCCCTACTATACCTGCTATCCCACAGTCACACTCCCTTCCCAGAGACTATTATCCACTGTTACTATAGACACCATCTCTCCCTACTATACCTGCTATCCCACAGTCACACTCCCTTCCCAGAGACTATTATCCCACTGTTACTATAGGCACCATCTCTCCCTACTATACCTGCTATCCCACAGTCACACTCCCTTCCCAGAGACTATTATCCCACTGTTACTATAGGCACCATCTCTCCCTACTATACCTGCTATCCCACAGTCACACTCCCTTCCCAGAGACTATTATCCCACTGTTACTATAGGCACCATCTCTCCCTACTATACCTGCTATCCCACAGTCACACTCCCTTTCCAGAGACTATTATCCACTGTTACTATAGACACCATCTCTCCCTACTATATCTGCTATCCCACAGTCACACTCCCTTCCCAGAGACTATTATCCACTGTTACTATAGGCACCATCTCTCCCTACTATACCTGCTATCCCACAGTCACACTCCCTTCCCAGAGACTATTATCCACTGTTACTATAGGCACCATCTCTCCCATCTAGACTACTGTAACTCGCTTTTAATTGGCCTCCCCCTCCAGAGACTGTCACCTCTCCAGTCCATAATAAACACTGCTGTGAGGCTCATACACCTCAGTAACCGCTCCTCCTCTGCCTCGCCATTCTGTCAATCCCTGCACTGGCTTCCGTTACCTTTCAGAATCAAATTCAAATTAATGACACTGACTTTCAAAGCACTTCATAACTCTGCTCCACCCTACATCTCTGAACTCATCTCTATATACTTACCCACTCACTTACTACGCTCCTCTACTGACCTCCTACTCAACTCTTCTCTCATTACCTCCTCACATGCTCGCATTCAAGACTTTGCAAGGGCTGCACCCCTCCTCTGGAACGCTCTCCCACGGTCTGTCCGTCTTTCTCCCAACCTTTCTACTTTCAAAAAATCTCTGAAAACGCACTTCTTTCGAGAAGCCTACCCTCACTCTGCTTAACTACCAAACGCAACACCACATACAATACCACATTTCTCACCCACTTCAATCTTGCCCACTCCCACACCTTGTGTATTACTCCCTTCCCTTTAGACTGTATGCCTATGCATAGGGCCTTCCTCACCTTTTTGTACCTGTATTGATTGTGACGTTTGTTACTCCATATATTCTATATATGTAATTCGTGTGATGTAGTTGTATAATCACATTTACTTTACAGTGCTATGCAATATGTTGGCGCTATATAAATACATGTTAATAATAATAATAATAATACTATACCTGCTATCCCTCAGTCACACTCCCTTCCCAGAGACTATTATCCCACTGTTACTATAGACACCATCTCTCCCTACTATACCTGCTATCCCACAGTCACACTCCCTTCCCAGAGACTATTATCCCACTGTTACTATAGGCACCATCTCTCCCTACTATACCTGCTATCCCTCAGTCACACTCCCTTCCCAGAGACTATTATACACTGTTACTATAGGCACCATCTCTCCCTACTATACCTGCTATCCCACAGTCACACTCCCTTCCCAGAGACTATTATCCCACTGTTACTATAGGCACCATCTCTCCCTACTATACATGCTATCCAACAGTCACACTCCCTTCCCAGAGACTATTATCCACTGTTACTATAGACACCATCTCTCCCTACTATACCTGCTATCCCACAGTCACACTCCCTTCCCAGAGACTATTATACACTGTTACTATAGGCACCATCTCTCCCTACTATACCTGCTATCCCACAGTCACACTCCCTTCCCAGAGACTATTATCCCACTGTTACTATAGGCACCATCTCTCCCTACTATACCTGCTATCCCTCAGTCACACTCCCTTCCCAGAGACTATTATACACTGTTACTATAGGCACCATCTCTCCCTACTATACCTGCTATCCCTCAGTCACACTCCCTTCCCAGAGACTATTATCCCACTGTTACTATAGGTACCATCTCTCCCTACTATACCTGCTATCCCTCAGTCACACTCCCTTCCCAGAGACTATTATCCCACTGTTACTATAGGTACCATCTCTCCCTACTATACCTGCTATCCCACAGTCACACTCCCTTCCCAGAGTCTATTATCCACTGTTACTATAGGCACAATCTCTCCCTACTATACCTGCTATCCCACAGTCACACTCCCTTCCCAGAGACTATTATCCACTGTTACTATAGGCACCATCTCTCCCTACTATACCTGCTATCCCACAGTCACACTCCCTTCCCAGAGTCTGTTATCCACTGTTACTATAGGCAGAATCTCTCCCTACTATACCTGCTATCCCACAGTCACACTCCCTTCCCAGAGACTTTTATCCCACTGTTACTATAGGCACAATCTCTCCCTACTATACCTGCTATCCCACAGTCACACTCCCTTCCCTGAGACTATTATCCACTGTTACTATAGGCACCATCTCTCCCTACTATACCTGCTATCCCACAGTCACACTCCCTTCCCAGAGACTTTTATCCCACTGTTACTATAGGCACAATCTCTCCCTACTATACCTGCTATCCCACAGTCACACTCCCTTCCCAGAGACTATTATCCACTGTTACTACAGGCACCATCTCTCCCTACTATACCTGCTATCCCACAGTCACACTCCCTTCCCAGAGACTATTATCCACTGTTACTATAGGCACCATCTCTCCCTACTATACCTGCTATCCCACAGTCACACTCCCTTCCCAGAGGTTTGATATTTGGCCGAATCTTTCACAAAGGATTCGGGAACTCGGCTGAATCCCATATAGTGGATTTGGTGCATCCCTAATCGGTATATTCTGGCAATGCTATGAGATGCCAGTAGGCTAGTAGGGGGCAGTTTGGCATACTTTTCCCAAGGGACCCCCTTATCTAAATTGTTACAATTACTTATTTGCTTATCTCAAAATTGTTACAAAAGTATCTTAGTTGCACCTGGTGGCTGTTCTGGGCTCTGCCAAATGCCAATTAAGTTAGAAACATTGTTTCTTTTTCTGCCTGTTCAGTGCAGAGAAAATCTGGACTTTCCAGCACAAACAAGGGACTGTCGGTTGAGCTGTCTGATGGGCTGTCCCTCTAAAAACTGGATAGTTGGGAAGTATGAGTTTGGGCTTCTGTGTACTTGAAATGCCAGGGCCTATTTTGGATCTCAGTACAAACCTGGTCCACACATTAGCCACTTGGCCTAATCTGTATTCAGCCAACTCTCTCCAGCCCACTATATTATTACTCTATAGTCCTGAGACCTGCATTTCCCAAATTGTCACTCACCACTGTGTTCCCAAGGCTGCCATACGGGTAGAGCAGGGGGTCCTGTAGTTATAGGTTGCCTACGGCTAGTGTGGGAGAGGGTGTGGCCTATGAAGCTCATGGGCAGGGTTTTGGCAGCAGGTGGAGTGGTCAGGATAGATCAGGGGCGTGGCCATGCATGCTCAGGGTCTTTTTTTTTTTCCAGTAGGGAAACCATTTTACTTGCTGGAAATGCTCATATGGGCAGTGGGTAATATTTGGGTGCGGGTAGGGGGGGTATCTGCTAACTTAGTACTATGAGGGTCACATGTAGGGTCGCCACCTTTTCTTGAAAAAAGTACCAGCTTTCATATATTCTTACTCATTTCCCCTATTAATAACATTGGGATCAAGCTTAATTGTTACCGGCCTGGCTGGTAAAATACCGGGGCAGGAGGCAACCCTAGTCACATGATTACTGATGCCGGCACTGTTTGTTTCTCCAGCAACTCAAGTGTTAAATAATGTCTTTTTTTTTTCCTGAGAAGTCGGAACCTCATAACATTATTATTCCACAGCACTTTAAAGGGTTCATACATCATTCCCATCAGTCCCTGCCCCAAGGAGCTGACAATCTAACAGACCTATCACATTCATGCACCGTGGAAGCAGTTTTATCAGGAGATAATAGATCTGTCTGAATGTATTTGGGATGGGGGACGGAAACGGAGTGTCTGGAAGAAACCCACACAGACCCGGGGGGGGGGGCATAAAAACTCCTTGGCCGGAATTGAACTCAGGAACCAAACACTTCAGGGCGGCAGCTGCCAAAAGAGCCTGTGGGATGTTGGTTAACCCCCCCCCATTGACATAATACACTTTATATAAATTAGTTTTTTCCCTGATTTCATTCAGCACGTGGCTACTCATTAGCAGCTGGTTAACAAGTGCCCTTAGTTACTGATTGAAACTCGTCTGGCACCTTTAAGTTAATTCTGAGTATGTTATAGAATAGCTAATTCTAAGCAACTTTTCAACTGGTCTTCATTTCTTTTTTTGTAGTTTTTAAATTGCAAGGCTACACATTTATTGTTATTGTTACTTTTTATTACTCCTCTTTCTATTCAGGTCTCTCCTATTCATATTCCAATCTCTTATTCAAACCAGTGCATGGTTGCTAGGGTAATTTGGACCATAGCAACCAGACTGCTGAAACTGCAAACTGGAGAGCTGCTGAATAAAAAGCTAAATAACTCAAAAACCACAAATAATAAAAAATGAAAACCACTTGCAAATTGTCTCAGAATATCACTCATACTAAAAGGTAACCCAAAGTGAACAACCCTTTGATTTTTAGTATGTTACAGAATAGCTAATTCTAAGCAACTTTTCAATTGGTCTTCATTTTTTTTTTAAATAATTTTTAATTGTTTTATATCATACTAAAAGTTAACTTAAAGGAGAACAGCCCCTTTAATATTCCACTTCTTCTCCCACCGGGCTAAGGACTTATGTAAATGACTTGTGTGCAAAGTCCCAGCTCTCAGTAGGTTACCTGGAGTGAGGTTGCAGTTCTGCAGACTTGTCAATACAATGTTTGTGTTGCAGAACTGACCCGGCTGCTCCCTGTTTGTGTTTATACAACAGAAACACATTAGTGATAGAGTAAATCATGGCATTTCCTGAAGTTTCTTGGATTCAACTTAAAGGAGAACTAAAGCCTAACAATGAACCTGACAAGAAAGTAGTAGAAAGAGAATATTTTATATACCAAACTTACTCTACCAGCTCAGAGGATCCGACATAAAGAGGTGCTTCGCCGTCAACTCTTAATATGTTATAGAATGGCTAATTTTAAGTAACTTTCCAACTGGTCTTTTTTTATTTTTTGTTATAGTTTTTGAATTATTAGCCTCCTCCTTCTCTCTTTCCAGCTTTCAAATGGGGGTCACTGACCCCATCTAAAAACAAATGCTCTGTAAGGCTACAAATATATTGTTATTGTTACTTTTTATTACTCCTCTTTCTATTCAGGCCTCTCCTATTCATATTCCAGTCTCTTATTCAAATCAATGCATGGTTGCTAGGGGCATTTGGACCCTAGCAATCAGACGGCTGAAATTGCAAACTGGAGAGCTGCTGAATAAAAAACTAAAAAATAACTCAAAAACTACAAATAATAAAAAATGAAAACCCATGGAAAATTATCTCAGAATATCCCTCTCTACATCATACTAAATGTAAACTCAGAGCTGAACAACCCCTTTAAAAGAGAACTAAACCCTAACAATAAATATGGTTAAAAATGCCATATTTTATTTAGTGAACTTATTGCACAAGGCTAAAGTTTCAGCTTGTCAATAGCAGCAATGATCCAGGACTTCAAACTTGACACAGGGGGTCACCATCTTGGAAAGTGTCTGTGACACTCACATGCTCAGTGGGCTCTGATTGGCTGTTGAGAAGCTAAGCTTAGGGCTCGTCACTAATTATCCAGCAGAAAATGAGGTTGGTCTGTAATATAAGCTGATGCTACAGGTTTGCTGATTATTAAATTCTGATGCTAATTGCACTGGTTTCTGTGCTGCCATGTAATAATTATCTGTATGAATTACTAATCAGCCTTATATTGTGACATTTCTATTCTATGTGTACTGTATATTGTGAGTGGCTCCCTAAGCTCAGTAAGTGACAGCAGCACAGAGCATGTGCAGTGAATCAGCAGAAAAGAAGATGGGGAGCTACTGGGGCATCTTTAGAGACACAGATCTTTACTGCTAAAGGGCTGTGGTTGCCTTGGGCTGGTACAGAAGCACAAAACATAATGTACAACATTTCTACCTACTTCTTTAGTTAGGCTTTAGTTCTCCTTTAAGGGCATACCCCAGAATATTGTAGCTTGAGTTGTGCCACCCCCTGTCCCGTTGTACTTGGTCTGGGCTACAGTTCCTTTGGATGAGAATCTCAGTTGAGAATCAGCAGGGCGAGTCCCACGTAATCTCCAAAAAAAAGATGCATACATTCTGATAGTATAGTTTAGAAAACATTTGTAGAAAAATGACAATTAAAAGAAACCTAAGTCGTCAATAGGTTATATTTTCCCTTTAAATACAAATGTATGCGTTACTGGGGGTTGGGGAAGGGCAAAGGCCAAGTGTTACCAGATAAAGAAAATGATTCCTACACCTCCTAGTAATTATTTGCAAGTGAGAGTTTGAGCCCAGTTTCACAGTTGACAGCGCCAGTTACTTACTACTCAGTCGGGCAGCGTTTGCTGATTTTGCAGATAGTAACTAGTCACCCAGAATAACCCCCGAGCCTGGAACGTGCGACTATGAAAAGGTTAAATTATAAATAGCAAATAGCTTTCCACACTTAGACAATACACTGAATCATTATAATCACAAACATTATCGCAGCAGATTAGCATAAACGGGAGCTGCCATGTTGTTTTTCTTCCCTGAGCAATTCTCCATTGACTCCTCATGCAAGTAGGACCTTCTAATTTGTCAACTATACAGTTTCATATAAACATATTCACATACAGCTCCTCATAGAGCCCCTTCTCCAGAGAATTCTACTTTATTATTCTCCCAATAACCAGAGAAAATCTATATAAATTGGTCAACCAGCTTCATGTACCCCCTACTGTAAATGACAAGGATATTAGAAGTCACTGAGGGGTTGTTCTGTGACCATATAAAGGCACAAGGCTGCAGGCTGAGTTATACAGGGAATTCTGAGTATCACTCATTTATTATAAGGGATAATGTACCCCCTACTGTAAATGATAAGGATATTAGAAGTCACTGAGGGGTTCTGTGACCATATAAAGGCACAAGGCTGCAGACTGAGTTATACAGGGAACTCTGAGTATCACTCATGTATTATAAGGGATAATATACCCCCTACTGTAAATGATAAGGATATTAGAAGTCACTGAGGGGTTGTTCTGTGACCATATAAAGGCACAAGGCTGCAGGCTGAGTTATACAGGGAACTCTGAGTATCACTCATGTATTATAAGGGATAATGTACCCCCTACTGTAAATGATAAGGATATTAGAAGTCACTGAGGGGTTGTTCTGTGACCATATAAAGGCACAAGGCTGCAGGCTGAGTTATACAGGGAACTCTGAGTATCACTCATGTATTATAAGGGATAATGTACCCCCTCTATTACGGACAGTATGTGGGTTCCAGCAGAAACAATCACAATCAGAGGAATCAATCAGGTGGGCAGTTGGCTGTTCCTCAACACAAGGCCCTGAAGTACATGGTGCAAATAGCACCTAGTAACCCATAGCAACCAATCAGCAGGCAGCATTTACTGCTTAGCTGTTTAAAACCATCTGGTTGCTATGGGTAACTAGACCTTTGTAAACATTGCACCTTTTATTATATTACCTTATAATTGCCATTGTGTGTCGGCAGTGGAGCAATAAATAGAGCAAAACACAAGACAAGGATTTCTGTGCTTGGCATGAGACTTGTTAGAGGGTGTTATGGGGCCAGGGGAGGTGTGACAAGGTTACAGTCGGAACAGCAGTGCAAATAACAGGGCAGAGTCCAATGAAAGTGCAGGCGAAAGTTCTCATAGGGAAGATTTCTGAACAAACACAGAGGGATTGAAATGGTAAATAAATACATTCCATCAGCCTTTCCCTGCTGCAAATGAAACCAAATCACTGACTCCTGCTGATACCAGTAGTTTGAATATTTTGAATACTGTCTGCACTGCTGGTTCCGACTCCTGAAACGATGTAGCAGAAGCGGGCTGATTAACAGAACCCGGAAGAGAACCGACTTCTGCTACATTGTTTCAAGAGTCAGACCCAGGCAACAGAAAGGGACAGACACACACAGCTTTCAATTACAAATAAAACCAGTGAAATGTTTAATTAACGTATAACGTCAAGCCTACAATTATATCTTTGTTTTGGATGGAGCTCCCCTTTAAGTTTCTTAGGGTGCCACGTGACTGCTTGGGGATGCTGGGAAATTTAGTTCAGTAACGTCCAGGCAGTTTATATTTGCGGGTGAATAGCCAAGAAAATATTTCAGCCTTATTTAATATCAGAATGCAGAAGACAAAGGAAACGCCCAGGGTATTTAAAGCTACAAGTAGTTTCAGGAGAAATAAAGGGGAAATAAGCAGTTTTTCAATTTTTAGATGAATTTATCTTTAAAATGCTCCCTGGCGTGGTTAGGTCACGCAAAGGTTTGTGCAGTCATTATAAAGTCATGGGAATATGTGGGGATAATAGTGGAGCTGCCTCTGTAGGGAATATTAGACTTTGCCTTTATCCGGGGAGCTCAGTGGACTGGGTTTAAACATTAATTTGGCTGCTGTCTCTGAGATTTCTCTGTACGGCGCTGATTCTGAACCAGATCACAATGACCGATTTTGCAGAAATCCTAAAAAATGTGGGGGAATTTGGAAGATTCCAAAAAGTGTTGGTGGTTATCCTTTCCTTCCTGAGCTTCCTCAATGCCTTCCATATGTTCAGCCAGGTCTTTATGGAGATCTCTGTGCCCCACCACTGCAACACCGGCTGGATCCTTCACATAGACCCAAACCTGACCCAAGAAGCGCGGCTGAACTACACTCTCCCCAGGAACGGGCAAGGACACTATGAGCAATGCAGCATGTACTCACCGGTGGAGTGGGACATGGAGTCCATTGAAAAGTATGGGCTGAACAGCACCGGGCCGTGCCAGGATGGATGGGAGTACGACATGTCGGAGCAGAAATCAACCCTGGTCACTGAGGTTGGTGAGAATTCCATGTATTATGGTGCTGATCCCTAACTGGGCATGTGCCAACCAGGCCCAGAAATTTAATGGGATGCAGATTCCTGGTACCCATTCAGCTATGTGTCATCCATCAGCGTATTCCTTGCTTACTCTTCCCCTGCCGTTCCCATTTTTATTTAAAGGAGAACTAAAGCCTAACTAAAGAAGTAGCTAGAAATGCTGTACATTATGTTTTATGCTTCTGTACCAGCCCAAGGCAACCACAGCCCTTTAGCAGTAAAGATCTGTGTCTCCAAAGATGCCCCAGTAGCTCCCCATCTTCTTTTCTGCTGATTCACTGCACATGCTCTGTGCTGCTGTCACTTACTGAGCTTAGGGAGCCTCTCACAATATACAGTACACATAGAAATGTCACAATATAAGGCTGATTAGTAATTAATACACATAATTACTACATGGCAGCACAGAAACCAGTGCAATTAGCATCAGAATTGAATAATCAGCAAACCTGTAGCATCAGCTTATATTACAGGGGAAGCTCATTTTCTGCTGGATAATTAGTGACGAGCCCTAAGCTTAGCTTCTCAACAGCCAATCAGAGCCCACTGAGCATGTGAGTGTCACAGACACTTTCCAAGATGGTGACCCCCTGTGACAAGTTTGAAGTCCTGGATCATTGCTGCTATTGACAAGCTGAAAATTTTAGGCTCAGTATATAAAGTATGGTATTTTTATTTTTAGGGGTTAGTTTTCCCTTAAAGGGAATGCAAACCCCCCAAAAAACAGCATTATGCCCAATGATAGAAATTGTGTAAGTAATCTTCCAGCATAGATTCATTGTTAATGTTCAGCAGTTTTACAGTTCTTGTCCATGTCAAGTCTCTAACTGTCACTTTCCGCACTGCTGGTTCTGAACACATACTTCTTCATAGACCTGCTAATCATCTGCCTTCTGCAACATTGTTTCCTATACAGGTATAGGATCTGTTATCTGGAAACCTGTTATCTAGAAAGCTCTATATGATGAGAAGGACAGCGCATGATGTGCTGTATATAAACTTACACCGCCTACCAAAACTTGTAAAGTTGTGTAACTGTTGTTACCACTGAGCAAACAAAACCAGAGACAAATGTAACTTTAGGGCAGAGACAGACGAGATGATTTGGGGAGATTTAGTCGCCCGGCGACAAATCGCCTTTTCTTCGGGCACCTAATCTCCCCGAACTGCCTCTCTGCGGGCTAGAATCTAAATCTCCGGCAGGATGGCACTCAGAGCGCTTCATTTTCTGAAGTCGCCCGAACTTGACTCACGAGGAAACTTTGGGCGACTTCGGAAAATGAAGTGCTCCAAGTGCCATCCCGTCGGCAATTAAGATTCTAGCTGGCGGGGAGGCAATTTGGGGAGATTAGTCGCCCGAAGAAGAGGCGAATTGTCAACGGGCGACTAATCTCCCCGAATCTTCTCGTCTGTCTCTGCCCAAAAGTACAACTGTTTATTGCTTGTATTGTTACAAAAAAATTAAAGAAATAAAGTTTACCTACAAAAAAAAAATTATGGGAAGTCCATCTTCCATTGACTCCATTTTATCCAAATAATACAAATGTTCAAGTATTGAATTCTTCTGTGTAATAATAAAACAGTAGCTTGTAATTGATCAAAACTATATATATATATATATAATGAATCCTTATTAGTGGGAAAACAATTCTATTGGGTTTATTAAATTATTTTAGCAGACTTAAGGTATGGAGATCCAAATTACATTAAAAATAATAAACACCAGCCTATTTTAATTCTCAGTCCAGGCCTGGTCCCTAGCATTCTGGATAACAGGTCCCATACCTGTAGGGCAATATGGATAACATCAAATTAGAGAAAGTTCCCTTATCTGGAAAATTCCAAGTCATAGGCATTCTGGATAACAGGTCCCACACCTGTACTAATTAGATCCACTAACAACGTGTAATGAACGTATATTGGAAATTTGCTTTTTCTACTCCAACTTGTTGGGTTTACTTCCCCTTTAAATGGAAAACACTATTATGCTGCACTAGTACATATGTTGAGCTCGGGAATCTGAAAAAACAGGTGAAATGTGTACTGTGGCTCCCAAAATAGGGGAAACTATATTCTGAGTGGGAATTTTCCCTAGTCGCCCCGGGATTTGCAACTTTATTGTGGTGTAATAATTTCTAATTGTATTTTTTTTTTTTTTTTTTTTTAGAATTTCTGGAAATTTAGCTTCAGTGTTGGCATAGGTTATAATGGTTTCTCAGACCAGGAAAACCTGGTATTCATGGAAATAAAATAGTCCATGCCCCAAAATGTAGAGAAAATAAATATTCCCAGTATGTAGCATTGTACCATCAGTTTATTTGTATGTAATGTAATTCTACTCACACTCCATCTAATCCACATGGTTTCCTCTCAGTTTGACCTGGTGTGTCACAGGAGAGAACAGACCGGCATCTCCCAGTCCATCTACATGTCCGGACTTCTAATAGGAGCTCTGGTTTTTGGGCCTTTAGGCGACAGGTAAGGAAAATCAATATTTTTGTGCACGTCCGCTGTTTATTAAAGGGGTTGTTCACCTTTAAACTAACTTTTAGTATGATGTAGAGAGTGATATGGTGAGACAATTTGCAATTGGTTTTTATTATTTATTATTTGTGGTTTTTGAGTTACATAGCTTTTTAGTCAGCAGCTCTCCAGTTTGCAGTTTCAGCCATCTGGTTGCTAGGGTCCAAATGACCCTAGCAACCATGCACTGATTTGAATAAGAGACTGGAATATGAATAGGAGAGGCCTGAATAGAAAGATGAGCAATAAAAAGTAACAATAACAATACATTTGTGGCCTTACAGAGCATTTGTTTTATAGATGGGGTCAGTGACCCCCCCCCTATTTGAAAGCAAATCAGAAGAAGAAGGCAAATAATTCATAAAAACTATGCAAAATAAATAATGAAGACCAATTGTAAAGTTGCTGAGAATTGGTTATACTAACAATGCTAAAAGTTAATTTAAACCACCCTTATAATGCACAATACAGACAAGGGAGCAGAAATGTTATTTTTTATGGCATTTGGACCCCCACCCCCACGAGATCATGAAGCTTCCAATCCCCCTGTCCCTGAGTTCTACTGCTGGATTTAAACACAACTGACAAAATGGAGGAAATTTAAATAAATAAATAAATATATAAAGATCAACAAAACAGGTGCACACCAGGATTTTCAAAAAAGATTAAAATTCCATAAGAACCGGCCAACATTCCGGTCTGATTCTAAGACATTTCTCAGAAAGCTCATATATATAAATCGCATTTATTGGCACTCAATTTCCGGGTGCTCACAAAAGTAATTAAATTCAAACCATAGAAAGCACTCACGGCATCATATAGTCTAAAGAAATAAAATCCGCACCCTGATGACGGTCCTGTGAGGACCGAAACGTGTTGGTAAGTGGTTATAGAAATAAAAAACTTTTTTTTCCTTTAAACTATATGATGCCATGAGTGCGTTCTACAGTTTGAATATATATATATATATATAGGTTTAGGATTTATGATTCGGAAAACCCATTATCCAGAAAGCTCCGAATTATGGAATAATCCAAATTTTTATATACAATTTCCTATTTCTCTGTAATAATAAAACAGTAGCTTGAACTTGATCCCAACTAAGATATAATTAATCCTTATTGGAGGCAAAACCAGCCTATTGGGTTTATTTCATGTTTACATGATTTTCTATAAAGAGCCAATCATAACTAAAATCATTTCCTAAGTAAATACACTGTGTGAAAATTCAAGAAATCTGATTTTTAAAACAGTTAGAATTGTTTGTATAATGTAAATAATCAGCTCACTATTCCTTCTGCAAGATCTCCCCTATCTCCACTGCAGTTCTAGCTGAGGCAGCCATCTTGGATTTCACTGGCTCCTCCTACCTATATCTTCCCAGCCAACTGCAGCTCTGAAATCTCGCACATGCTCAGTTGAAATTCCGTGTTGCTTATCAACCCTTCTAAGCTATTTTCAAATCAGCCAAACCTGTGTGTTAGCTGCTGTACAGTAGTGCTGCCACCTGCTGGAAGTTAGTGTGTGCCCTTCATTTGCATAATAACATCACCAGCAGGGGACAAGATAGGGAAATCTCCTGATACTTCTAGTGGAGGAGTTTACTAAAACAAGGCATTCTGGGTAGAATACTCAAGGCAGTGTTACAATCTGAGCATGCTCCTGAAATTTGCATATTATAGTCTCTGTTATAGTCTCAGTATGGCCTCCCTCAGTGAAAAAACCCATTTGGCAAAGTAAGGGATTTTTTAAAACCTGCAGTTTTTTTTCAAAAAACTATATATGTAGTTTGATTAAATATGTTTATGTTGTACTGTGTTTGATTTTGGCTGTGATAGGTGCCCTTTAAGGTACGAAAATCCAAATTACGGAAAGATCCATTATTCGAAAAGTCCCAGGTCCCGAGCATTCTGGATAAAAGGTCCCATACCTGTATATATACTTTATATAGAGGACCAGGTAACCTGTGTATATAATAAATGCAGCTCTGAAGGCAAATTCACTAAGATGCGAAGTTGCGCCAGGCGCAACTTCGCCGCACTTCGCCAGGCGTAGTTTCGTCAGCGCTCCGCAAATTCACTAAAATCCGAAGTTGCGCACAGGGGTAGCGTAAGGTTGCGAAGTTGCGCTAGCGTTGATTCACTATATAAAGCGAAGTTACGCTAGCGATGGTTCATTTGCATACGACGCGAAATTCAAATTTCAATGGAGGAACACGTATCAGCACTACAAATGCCTAGAAAACCTTCAAATCAGCAAATATAAATTTTATTTTGCCCTACACATGTGCCCACTGTCTAGGTAAGTTGCCATGAGTCAGGAAATGTAGGGGGGAAGGAGGGGAGCCCCAAAAATATTTTCGATCTTTTTCAGCCTATCACCCATAATGTAGAAAACACGTCAGCGTTTTTTGGGACTTAGAAAAAATGTGACTTTTTTTGAAAGAATCCCTCTACTCTATTGCGCTTCGCCAGGTCTGAGGTGGAGAAGGAAGTCTAGCGTAAAAGGTAGCGTTCAGTACACTGCGCAAGTTAGTGAATTTGCGTAGTTACGTCGCTAGCGAAAATTCGTCTGGCGTAAGGATGAGAAGTAACACTAGCGAATCTACGCCAGCGTTCGTTAGTGAATTTGCGCAGTAACGAAAATGCCAAACGCTAGCGAATTAACGCTAGCGTTCGGCGCTTCGGCGCTTAGTGAATTTGCCCCCTAGGCACAGGCTCTTGGGTGCTTTATAGAAATCACAGCTGTGCTGAATACTGTACATGTACATTGCTCAGTGGCTGCTGGTGGGTCCCATAAATATGCTTTATTGGTGCGCCCAGTCCCCTTATTCCTCATTTATCTAATAGACAATGCGGCATAAAAGTTCTCCATGTTTGAATCCACTAAGTCAGGGCCTTTCAGACTCCGGCCAATGAAATCCGGTTCTCACTGCAGGTACTGGTGCTGTATCCAGCGAGTGTATTTGTCTAATGTAAAATTGTGTTTTTAGGACTGGACGGCGCCCGGTTATACTGATATCGATGTTCATGCAGCTGATCTTTGGGCTGGCGGCAGCGTTTTCTCCCCATTTCTACGTTTACACGGCCTTCCGATGGGTCGTCGGAACCGCCATGTCGGGACTCATGATAAACAACCTTGTTTTAGGTAATTGATTAGTCCCAGTCTCTGTCTCTTTAAGCACCACAGAACCTGGATCCACAGTGTTGCCACGGAAGTGCCTCATAGAGTCTGTGGAACCCCATGGAAAAACCACATTGCTCAGCTACATAAAGGGTTAAATCAGATGTTACATAAGACACCTTCCATTTATAATAGCGAAATAATACATAAGAGCCATGAATATCCTGTAAATGAGATCCTTATAAACGGTGCTTAGTGATGTCATTGGTTATAATCTGAGTTTAGTGATGTCATCGGTTATAATCGGAGTTTAGTGATGTCATCGGTTATAATCGGAGCTTAGTGATGTCATTTCTGTCACATGACTCACTAAAATGTGTGTATTATAATAAATAAAGTACCCCCTGTTACAAAATATGAGGATATTAGAAGTTACCTTGGAGATTCATGACCTTTTATTCTTTAATTTTTTCATTTATCCACATATAATACACAAAAGCCATGAATATCTTGTAAATTATATCCTTATAAACGGTGAGTTCTGATGTCATTTCTGTCACATGACTCACTGAAATTTGTGTATTATAATAAATAAAGTACCCCCAGTTGTAATATATGAGGCCTACGGCCTTGTGTTTTTATATGGTCATGAAACTCCTCGGTAACTTATAATATCCTTATATTTTACAAGAGGGGGTACTTTATTCACTATATATTCACCCCCCAAAGCTGCTGCCCTAAGCACAGGCCCTTGGATGCCTATATGGTAAATGTGTCCCTCAGTATAGGATCTGTTATCTGATAACCCGTTATCCAGAAAGCTCAGAATTACGGGAAGACCATCTCCCATAGACTCCATTTTATGTTAATAATCCAAACATTTTTTAAAATAATTTCCTTTTTCTGTGTAATAATAAAACAGTAGTTTGTACTTGATCCCAACTAAGATATAATTAATCCTTATTGGAAAAAAAATTTTATATGATTTTTTAAGACTTAAGGTACCGCGATCCAAAATACAGAAAGACCCCAGGTCCCGAGGATTCTGGATAACAGGTCCCATACCTGTATATTAATATCTGTAGAAGCTGCCATGTTGTTTTACTTTGGCTTAGAGCTAGTAGAGATGGCACTTGTCAGCCAATGGATGACGGTGGTGTTATATGCAGTTCAACAACATTAGAGATGCCTTCTTATTACCTGTGGACTGATCCCTCCATTCCCTTTATTGTTTGTTTCAGTTGCTGAATGGGTGGGATCCTCACGCCGGGCTTGTGCCACCATTACGGGCCACGTCTGCTTTGCAGTAGGACTAATGGCTTTGGCCGGGGTTTCTTATGGGATTCGGAACTGGAGAATCCTGCAAATAGTGAGCTCTGTTCCAACGGCTCTACTGTTTTTCTACATCTGGTGAGTGTCTATTGTGTGTCAGCCCTGTGGCTCCAGTCGATCTCAGTAGCCGATTGGCTTATTATTGAGTGCTGGGAGGATCGCTCTGAGCAAGATGAGTGAGAAAAGGCGATGTTACTCTGATTGAAACTGAGCAGAGTAACAGATGAAGACTCTTCCGTGCTCACTAACTTTATTTTCTGAACAACAGCACAAGACATTTCTTTTCTCGCTGACTTAATTTTCTACCGACTTCTAGCCAGATTTTTGTTAAGGGGTTTAATTCTTCTTTGACCAAATGATGTTCCTTGAATCCAAAAACTTCTGCAAGTGCCATGAGACCCAAAGAGAGACTCTAATAGCAATGCAGTGACCGTCAGACATAAAATTACTCTGTAAAGGTGCTAAGACTATATATATATATATAGGCCCCTACAGTGAGACTTACAAAGGGAAAGAGGTGTTAAAGTCTCATTAAAGTGATTAATTGCAGTCTTACAGCTGGCACGTATAATCCACCATAGAAAGAACCAACAGGAAGTGGGAAATGCAAAAGAAAATCGCTTCCCCCAAACTGCTGGAAATTACATCATGGAATGATTCCATGTTCTGCTCCAGCCGAGACTCCATTACCCACAATGCTTCACAGGTCTATTAATCACAGAGCAGGCAATGAATTGTGGGAACTGGTGTCTTGGCTGGAGAAGAGCTGCTACATTGTGTCAGTGATACACGCAGGGAGGAGCAGCAGTTCAGGAAATAAAGGCAAAAGACAAATATTGCTCCCTCTCCCTCACCGCAATGTTACGCAGTTGAAATTAAGGAAAAATAATTCATTTTATTAACAGGGTTCTGCCTGAATCTGCACGGTGGCTTTTCATAAAAGGAAAGAATGAAAAAGCAGTAAAACTCCTCAAAAAAGCAGCATCTATGAATAAAAAGAAGATCCCAGAGGATTTGCTGATGCAGGTATTGTCAGCTCCATGGCTTAGTCTTGTCTCCTGTACCATCCAGGGAATCAGCCTATTATATACCTCCTAGATGTACAACCGTATTCCCTTAATTATTCTGGATGCTGTTCTCTGTACATTTTCAAATTCTTTATTTGTCTTAAGGCTTATGGCATATTGGTCCTTCTGTCCGGCTATTTTTGCTATGGGTTAATGCACTAGGGACTTTTTTTGTAGTTTCATGAAGAGAAAAGCCCTCAGTCTGGAAACATGATGGACCTGTTCAGAAACAAGACCCTCAGAAAGCTGACACTGGTTATGTGTTTGGTATGGTAAGTTCTACCCAATGATTTGCCCTGGCAATTCAGCAGGAACAGCCCCTAAGTTTGCTCAGTCTGTACAGAGAGATCCCATAAAACTATGGCAGCATAGGTATTCCCCTGTACTAAGCACAATTCAGCAGGAACAGACCCTATGTTTGCGCATAGTCTGTACAGAGAGATCCCATAAAACTATGGCAGCATAGTATTCCCTGTACTAAGCACAATTCAGCAGGAACAGTCCCCTAAGTTTGCTCATAGTCTGTACAGAGAGATCCCATAAAACTATGGCAGCATAGGTATTCCCTGTACTAAGCACAATTCAGCAGGAACAGTCCCTAAGTTTGCTCATAGTCTGTACAGAGAGATCCCATAAAACTATGGCAGCATAGGTATTCCCTGTACTAAGCACAATTCAGCAGGAACAGTCCCCTAAGTTTGCTCATAGTCTGTACAGAGAGATCCCATAAAACTATGGCAGCATAGGTATTCCCTGTACTAAGCACAATTCAGCAGGAACAGTCCCCTAAGTTTGCTCATAGTCTGTACAGAGAGATCCCATAAAACTATGGCAGCATAGGTATTCCCTGTACTAAGCACAATTCAGCAGGAACAGTCCCCTAAATTTGCTCATAGTCTGTACCGAGAGATCCCATAAAACTATGGCAGCATAGGTATTCCCTGTACTAAGCACAATTCAGCAGGAACAGCCCACTAACTTGTTTTAAACTCATCTCTTTCATGATTGTGGTTTCAGGTTTGTGAACAGCCTTGTCTATTACGGTTTGAGCCTGAACGTGGGCAGTTTTGGGCTGGATATATACCTCACTCAGCTTGTATTTGGAGCTGTAGAAATCCCCGCCCGCATTGGCGCCATGTTTGCGGTGCAGCTGTTGGGTAGAAAGCCGAGTCAGATGTTTTGTTTGTTCCTGGGAGGAATAGTCTGTCTTATCATTACCGTTATACCAAAGAGTAAGTTGTTTTAGTCCTGATAGAGAACAATATAAAACTTGCTTTGTCTTTAATTTGTTGTAATAAGAATCGTAGTCTAACATGACACTGCTATGGGCTGGGACCACTGTGCAGCTTTATGTGGGTTATTTAGTGACACTGGCAAAGTAAATCCAATACTGGCTGCCACCCCCATCAGTAAATACGTGTCGTTCTCCTACTCCTACTGGAGGGCTGGGGAGATTAATGGGAGACTTTTATAATGGGGTTTACACCCCTTTCAATTTTAATTGGTTTAATAATGCCTATTATTTATATTCAATTAAAAAACTGGGCCCCTCTGAGGTCCTAGGATAAAAACTCCTCCCTTCAAATAATATCGTGTTCCTTCTTCCAAAATCTTCATATTTCCCCTCCAGACTTGCCCGTCGTCATCACAGTATTGGCAGTGATTGGGAAATTCTCCATTGCTTCTTCCTTTTCCATTTGTTACATATACGCGGCAGAAGTCTTCCCAACTGTCATCCGGTAAGAACTTGGGTCTGTGGCAAAACGGAGTCTTTTACTTCCAAATGTTTGTCCCATTAATTGCACAGAACAGGGTCGGGGGTGCTTTCTGTGGCCCTCAACCCTGGGACCTTCTTGCAGGTTAAAATATAAATTGCCAATGGGCAGTTACCCATAACAACCAATCAGTGATTAGCTTTTTAAAGCCAGTTGCAAGTAGAACA
Source organism: Xenopus petersii (assembly GCA_038501925.1). NCBI lineage: Eukaryota > Metazoa > Chordata > Amphibia > Anura > Pipidae > Xenopus > Xenopus petersii. Next base: position 156,720,453 of record CM076682.1, on the reverse strand, counting down.
ATGAATACAACAATCTGATTGGTTGCCATGGGCTAATTTGCCCAGTGTTGATAAATGCAATAATAAGTAGCAATAACAATACAATATTCATATTACAGTCCCTTATTCATTTGAATGCATGGTTGCTAGGGTAATTTGGACCCTAGCAACCAGATTACTAAAATTGCAAACTGGGGAGCTGCTGAATAAAAAGTTAAATAACTCAAAAAAAACAAATAAAATATCTACATCATAATAAGTTAATTTAAAGGTAAACAAACCTTTACCTGTTTCAACATAGAAACAAAGGACTTTATATTAGAACAACCTATAGGGCCCTCTATATAAGACGTCAATCAAAGTAGATAATGAAATATTTTGATGGAAAAACTTCATTCTGACTCATTAGTTTATAAACTTCTAATTCTATCATTTTTTGTCTCATGAACAAAGTTCTTCAAACAAAATTTCCCCAAAGAAAATCTGCTGATTTCCCATGGGCAGGTGAAGACGTGTTTTTTTGCTCAACGAGAAACAGAAATAATGGAAATATTCCTGCCTGTCGATAATTAAAATAATAGAACCTCCCATACAGGTATAGGATCCTTTATCCGGAAACCTGTTATCCAGAAAGCTCAAAATTACGGAAAGGCCGTCTCCCATAGACTCCATTTTATCCAAATAATTCAAATTTTTAAAAAATTATTTCTTTTTTCTCTGTAATAATAAAACAGTCGCTTGTACTTGATCCCAACTAAGATATAATTAATCCTTATTGGAAGCAAAACCAGCCTATTGGGTTTATTTAATGATTACATAATTTTCTAGTAGACTTAAGGTATGAAGATCCAAATTACAGAATGTTCTGTTATCCGGAAACCCCAGGTCCCGAGCATTCTGGATAATGGATTATGTTATCCGGAAACCCGCTATCCAGAAAGCTCAGAATTACAAGAATCTCCCATAGAATCCATGTTATCCAAATTATCCAATTTTTTAAAAATGATTTCCTTTTTCTGTGTAATAATAAAACAGTATCTTGTACTTGATCCCAACTAAGATATAATTAATCCTTATTGGAGGAAAACCAGCCTATTGGGTTTATTTAATGTTTACATGATTTTCTAGTAGACTTAAAGGGCACCAATCATAACTAAGATCAATTCCTAAGTAAATACACTGTGTGAAAGTTCAAGAAATCCGATTTTAGACAGTTAGAATTGTTTGTATAATGTAAATGATCAGCTGACTATTCCTTCTGCAAGATCTCCCCTATCTCCACTGCAGTTCTAGCTGAGGCAGCCATCTTGGATTTCACTGGCTCCTCCTACCTATATCTTCCCAGCCAACTGCAGCTCTGAAATCTCGCACATGCTCAGTTGAAATTCCTTGTTCTTATCAACCCTTCTAAGCTATTTTCAAATCAGCCAAACCTGTGTGTTAGCTGCTGTACAGTAGTGCTGCCCCCTGCTGGAAGTTAGTGTGTGCCCTTCATTTGCATAATAACATCACCAGCAGGGGACAAGATAGGGAAATCTCCTGATACTTCTAGTGGAGGAGTTTACTAAAACAAGGCATTCTGGGTAGAATACTCAAAGCAGTCTGAGCATGCTCCTGAAATTTGCATATTATAGTCTCTGTTATAGTCTCAGTATGGCCTCCCTCAGTGAAAGAACCCATGTGACAAAGTATTTTTTTTAAAACCTGCAGTTTTTTTCAAAAAACTATATATGTAGTTTGATTAAACGCGTTTATGTTGTACTGGTCAGATTGTTAATATGTGTTTGATTTTGGCTGTGATAGACGTCCTTTAAGGTATGAAGATCCAAATTACAGAAAGATCTGTTATCCGGAAAACCCCAGGTTTGGAGTATTCAGGATAAAAGGTCCCATACCTGAATTATATTTCAAGGTCAAGCCTCAGCTGCAATTTGTGAATCGCTGTTCTATTGAAATCTCATTTCCCTTGCAAAATTCAAAACTAGTTATGGGCTAAGCTCATGCAGTTTCAGGAGAGAATTTGTCCATGTGCTTTTTTTGGGGTTTTGAAAGTGAGAAGGAGGCGGCTTTGGTGGCATCTGTGCAATAAGGTTTCTTTTACTTTGTGCCCCTCGCAGGCAGAATGGAGTGGGCCTGGCCTCCATGGCGGCACGGGTAGCTGGAATCATTGCACCTCTTATCAGTCTTCTGGATAAATACCACCCGGCCATACCCATGGCAATTTATGGGAGCGGGCCCATCATCGGGGGGATCCTCTGCTTCCTTTTACCAGAAACACGCAACAAGGACCTTCAAGATCACACGGAATCGACTGAGCAAAAAAAGAGGTAAGGGATACTGTTGCACGCAGTTACAGTTGCTTATGATACATGTCTGACCTCAGCCATTGTCTAGAACTGTACAGATATTGCATGGAAGATATCTATATTACTGCTTATTTACATGGTACTGCTGATGGCAGATGGGTGTCAGTGACTGGAAGGAGGGGCAGATCCAGCATTTAGCTTTAGTATTGTACACATGTTTCTAGGTGTCATGGAGGCATCCATTTCTAGAGGTCATGCATAGAATAAATTAGGGATGCACCTAATCCAGGATTCGGTTCTGGATTCAGACAGGACACTGCCTTTTTTCAGCAGGATTTGGATTCTGCAGAATTCTGGTGCCTGAGCAAACCGAATCCTACAGTGCTGCGCAATATGTTGGCGCTTCAAACATACACGTTAATAAAAATCTGTAAATTAGAGGTGGGAAGGGAAATCATGTGACTTTTCATCACAAAACAAGGAAGCAAAAATGTTTTTTCCCACTTTTTCCTTTCCTGCCCCTTTGGTTCGGTATTCGGCCAATCTTTCACAAAGGATTCGGCCAAATCCCGAATAGTGGTTTCGGTGCATCCCTAAAATAAATGCATACTGACATTGAGATGAAGAGGAGACAATTATTTTGTGCTGTTTGCAGAAACTGTTTAGAAATGAACAATGGGAAGGCACTTGTATGGTGTCCTTCTCTCAGGGCTGTATTTACTATATAGGTATTTGAGGTGCCATGTCTAGAGTGGCAGCTTTATGAGACCGGCCCTTGGGTACTTATAGAGAAATAAATTGTTTTCCAAAACAAAGATTCTCCTAGTCCGCTGCTGGACACTTTTTGCTAAATCCAGCCGTGCAGATAACGACACGCCTTCCCTTCATGATGGGTGTTGCACCGACTGTAACAAACAAGGGAAAGTTGTGCTCACCACTAGTTTTTAAAACCATTAAGCGGGGGTGCAATGAGGGTGTGACCATAAAATACATATAGACAAACACAAGAGTCCTCTGCACTCAACCCATTTTCAATATATTTAAGACAGAGACATTTTGTGCATACTGCTACTGAAAAATGCCTTACCCTTTAAACAACACAGGGATTGTTTGTCCATATATTGCAATATATTTAAGCTGACCAACTACGTCACAGTCATCCCATATCTGGCCAGTCCTATGCTCAATTTTCATCTGATTCATTAAGAATTCTATAGTTTCATTATACATTTTATAAAAGGGACGAAAACGTTTTACCTGCAACTTACTTGCTGCTTTCAAAGTAAAACTCCCAAACTTGGCTGCCCTTTTATTAGACACCAGTGGGATCACCTGACTATAGCTGGGAAGGGTGGGAGCTACAACATGGAGCTGGTCACTGCTTCTGTATAACTATAACAAACAAGGGAAAGTTGTGCTCACCACTAGTTTTTAAAACCATTAGGCGGGGGTGCAATGAGGCTGTGACCACAAAATACATATAGTCAAATACAAGAGTCCTCTGCACTCAACCCATTATCAATATATTTAAGACAGAGACATTTTGTGCATACTGCTACTGAAAAATGCCTTACCCTTTAAACAAAACAGGGATTGTTTGTCCATATATTGCAATATAGAATAAAGAATTCTTAATGAATCAGATAAAATTGAGCGTAGGACTGGCCAGATATGGGATGACTTTGACGTAGTTGTTCAACTTAAATATATTGCAATATATGGACAAACAATCCCTGTGTTGTTTAAAGGGTAAGGCATTTTTCAGTAGCAGTAGCACTAAATGTCTCTGTCTTAAATATATTGATAATGGGTTGAGTGCAGAAGACTCTTGTAATTGTCTGTTGCACCAAATGTCCATGGTAAGTAGGTGGGATAAAGTTCCGATCCCCAGGGCAGCACTGGACCTAAATACATCCCTGAGTTATTTTGGCTTGTCTATGAGCATTTATAATCTGAAGAATGCCAGTAAGCATTTGTTATCAACACTGCTGTGTTCTGACCACCCCATCACAGGATTCCTGATTCCCCTATACTAACAGCCTTTTCTTCTTGTGTTAGCTCTAACAATGTGCCAGAAGAACGCCTTATAAACGGAACGGATCACAAGCTGGAAACGGACCCAGTTCCACCAAAGAGCACCCGACTATAGAAACTATTGAAAGACACAAAGACACCAGCTGGAACCAGGCAGCTGTTTTATGGGAATATCAAATATTTCATCAGCTTCTCAGTGGTTTTCCTGTATTTATAAAATATCTTTTCTGGGCCCTCAATCTCCTCTACAACAGAAATTATCTGCACTGTCTGTTCCCTGGCTGGAACATGGATTTTTTTTGGAAAATCTGGAAAAGACACGGGGTATATTGCGTGTTTACAAGCAGAAGCCTATTCCTGCAACTTGCTGTATGCAGCCACTCACCATTATCTCTTATTCAGATCGTCATTATGTCTGTAGAGAAATTCTAGAACATTTATTTCATATAAGGACATTTCTCTGGATGAGAATCAGTTTTTGAAATAACCGACCCTAACCCTAACCGACCGTTTGCATATTATGGGCATTGCCAGCACCACTAACCATGTACCATATACAGTCATATGAACAAGTTTGGGAACCCCTCTTAATTCTTTGGAGTTTTGTTTACCATTGGCTGAGCTTTCAAAGTACAACTTCCTTTTAATATATAACTTGCCTTATGGAAACAGTCGTATTTCAGCAGTGACAAAGTTTATTGGATTAACAGAAAATATACAATATGCATCATAACAAAATTAGACAGGTGCATAAATTGGGGCACCCCAACAGCAATATTATATCAATACTTAGTTGAGCTCCTTTTGCAAATGTAACAGCTTCTAGACGCCTCCTATAGACTTTGATGAGTGTCTGGATTCTGGATGTGGCTATTTTTGACCATTTGTCCATACAAAATCTCTCCAGTTCAGTTAAATTTGATGGCTGCAGAGCATGGACAGTCTGCTTCAAATCATCCCATAGATTTTCCATGATATTCAAGTCTACAAGAATATTGTACTTCTCCCTCTGCATAAATGTCTTTGTAGATTTCCAAGTGTGTTTAGGGTCATTGTCTTGTTGGAATATCCAACCCCTGCGTAACTTCAACTTTGTGACTGAGGCTTGGACATTATCCTGAAGAATTTGTTGATATTGGGTTGAATTCATCCGACCCTGGACTTTAACAAGGGCCCCAGTAGTCCCTGAACTAGCCACACAGCCCCACAGCATGATGGGACCTCCACCAAATGTGACAGTAGGTAGCAGGTGTTTTTTTTGGAATGCCGTGTTCTTCTTCCGCCATGCAAAGCGCTTTTTGTTATGACCAAATAACTAAATTTTTGTCTCATTAGTCCAAAGCACTTTGTTACAAAATGACTGTGTCTTGTCTAAATGAGCTTTTACATACAACAAGCGACTCTGTTTGTGGCGTGAGTGCAGAAAGGGCTTCTTTCTCATCCCCCTGCCATACACATGTTCTTTGTGCAAATTGCGTAAAACGATGTACAGATTCACCATCTGCAGCAAGATGTTCTTGCAGGTCTTTGGAGGTGATCTTTGGGTTGTCTGTAACCATTCTCACAATACTCCGCATATGCCGCTCCTGTATTTTTCTTGGCCTGCCAGATCTGGGTTTTACAGCAACTGTGCCTGTGGCCTTCCATTTCCTGATTACATTCCTTACAGTTGAAACTGACAGTTTAAACCTCTGAGATGGCTTTTTGTAGCCTTCCCCTAAACCATGATACTGGACAATCTTTGTTTTCAGATCTTTTGAGAGTTGCTTTGAGGATCCCATGCTGTCACTATTTAGAGGAGAGTCAAACAGAAGCACAACTTGCAATTGGTCACCTTAAATACCTTTTCTCATGATTGGACACACCTGCCTATGAAGTTCAAGTCTTAACGAGCTAATCCAACCAATTTGGTGTTGCCAGTAATCAGTATTGAGCAGTTACATGCATTCAAATAAGCAAAATTACAAAGGTACCCCAATTTTTGCAGTTTTTCACATTTGATTTAATTTCATACAACTGAATACTGCTTCACTAAAAATCTTTGTTCAGAAAACACCCCAGATGTTCCTGGCAAATGAAAGACATACATTTTTTGTTGAAAGTGGAGTAAATTACTATGCAGGCTGAGAGGGTTGCCCAAACTTTTTCATATGACTCTATTTACCATTTAAAACCGGTAATATAGCAATATATTTTTAAATAATTAGTAGGGATGCACCGAATCCGGGATTCGGCCAAAATTCTGCCTTTTTCAGCAAGATTCAGATTCGGCCGAATCCTTCTGCCCAGCCAAACCGAATCCGAATCCTAATTTGCATATGCAAATTAGGGATGGGGAGGGAAAAAAGAGTTCTAAAACTTAAAATAGATTATGGTGAGAAATGCTGTTTTTATAAAGAGAATTTACTGTACCAGCACAGACAGTGTCGGACTGGCCCACCGGGATACCAGGAAAAGTCCCGGTGGGCCCAGGTGTCAGTGGGCCCTCATGCTGCTAAACCTTTGGCCTATTTCAAGGCCATTCCCTATTTCTATGAGAACAAAGAGGCTAAATGGATGTAATAATTGATTATAGTATTTAAAGAAAACAGAATGGAGAATAGAGGTTGAATGAGGAGATGAAGAATATTATTACTGAGAGTGGGCCCCTGGTCTAAGGTTTTATGGTGGGCCCCTGGTCTAAGGTTTTTGGGTGGGCCCCTGGTGTCCCAGTCCGACACTGAGCACAGAGGCCCGGCAGCATTATAACAGTAATGACCAAGTTGTCCACAGCAACTCTCCATCTTGGATCTTGTTAGGCGTCTTTTGTGTGTCAGTGGCTCTGCACATGCTCAGTGGACTCTGGGCTGACCAGCTAAGCTTTGTTGGAAATCATCAAGCAGAAAGAGAGGTTAATGTATCTTAGAAGCTAATGCTATTGAACTGATGATTATTAAATTCTGATGCAGATTTACTAGCTTCTGAGCTGACCGTTAATGAGAATCTGAATTAATTACTAACCAGTCTCATATTGTGACATTGTATGCATACTGTTTATTGTGAGTGGGTCCCAAAGCTCAGATAAGGGACAGCAGCCCAGAGCATGTGCTGGGAAAGGAGAAGATGAGGACTTGCAGCCTACAGGAGGTTCTGTTTGGCAATACACAAGGTTTTTATGTAACTAAAACTTGCCTCCAAGCAAGGAATTAAAAAAATAAGCACCTGTTTTGAGGCCACTGGGAGCAACATCCAAGGGGTTGGAGAGCAACATGTTACTCACAAGCTACTGGTTGGGTTGGAGAGCAACATGTTACTCACAAGCTACTGGTTGGGGATCACTGATCTAGGGGATACAGGGCTTAGTGTCTCAAATACAAAGCTGACCTTTGTTTTGAAAGTCTGTAAAAGTACAGCGTCCTGTCCTGGGGAAGCAGGGACGGGTTAGGGGTAGGCAGCAGCTTGGGGCCCAGTGGCCCGGGAAACCTATTTGTTTCAAATGCATGGTTGGGGAAATTACTACTGCAAAATGGAGTTGGCGACTGTCAATAAACTGTCCCTGTGTTCATTGGTGGTGGTGTGCAAACCTCCAGTTTATTCACATCTAAGTGTGTGTTGCACATTTCTGCTGTTGTAATGGTGGCATATGCCACTGGGCCAAGTATCTCAGGAAGACACGGGGCATCATTGTACAGACAGGAGGGAACAGAGGTGCAATTTGGCCTGTATTTGAGAGTATGGTAAGTCTGTGGTGTTCAAAGGGGGACTTGGCCTTGGGGAGTCCAGTTCAGGCCTCAGAGCAATTGATAAGCTGCAAGGTGTAGGGGAAGAAGACCACAACTGCTGGTAGGATTGTTTCCTTTTCTTCAGGCCTTTACCGGCTGAAGATGTAAGAGGTAAAGTGGGTCCAAAAGTCTTGGGGGGGGGGCAATAGTGACATTGGAGGGATGGGGCTGGACAAAAGCTTTTCAGGTTCTGTGAGAAGGGAGTGTTTGGGGACATAAAAGGGGAGAGAAGAGAGGGGATTGGGGCAATTCAGAGGTAGGCCAAGGACCGAATAGATACATTGCTACCTGCTACATTGTTGGTAAATTTGTAATACTGGCCCTGGCCTTGACTTGTATTGTACTGGGTAGGCTGGTAAAATACCGGCCAGGTGTAAACCCTAACTGCTGGGAGTAAAGGTGGAACAAACTGGTGGGAGAGAGAAGATTGCAGGGGAGGTTTTCTTAGGACCCAGAGAAGAGAGAGCTTCCTGGAGATAAACACCAAACATTTTAGCTGTAGATTATAAAATACTCAAAAGCTGTGGGTTTTGCTTATTCTATCAGTTTTGGGCCTGCTATAAATCTGTGTTACTTCCCAATGCTGTATAATAGCTACACCTGTTAGTAATTCATGTTTATGAGTTTTCACAGAAGACACAACATCACTGAATAATCACCCTGAGCAAACAGATAAGATAACTTGCAACATACGTGAAAGAAAACACACCTCTGTGGCTAATATTAATGACAAGGGGGCAATCACAGTCACATTATAATAAATTCACTTGGAACCAACCGTTTTACAGCTAAAAGTACATGGGTAAATAGACTGGAGCAGTCTTGTGTGGATATACTGTCTATTAGCTAAATGCTGGCAGTAGGGGGAAATATATAAAATTGTTCCTCTTTTAGTTTGTGTGAAATGTCCCTATCATCAAATTCTCCTCTGTGCACCCTGACACCATAAGCACATCGGAATAGAATAATCATAATATCATTTAGGGCCCCTTTTGCCACGAAATGCATAAGGCTGCCTATTCTGTGATGCTTTTTCTTTACATAAAGAATATTTGTAATTGCACCACCTATTTTGTTGGTCTGGTTTGAGCCAGCCTATGCAAATTGCAGCCTATGCAATTTTGGGATAATAGAGGTTATTACCATATGTGCCTCGCAACAATATGTCCTATTGTCCTCACTCACCAGGATCAGAGAGCTGTAGGAAAGTTATGAATCAACAAGCCAATGCTTTCCTTTCTCCGTCAGGATTTTTAAACCTGTCTGATTAATATCTGGATTTTAGGCCTGATATTGGTTGGCTGCCGATCTTTATGGACTCGTGTATGGCTACCTTTAAAATAGAGATAGGCTAGGGGTGGTGTTAGGGACGTCAATCTGGTGGTGATTGTGTTGCCATGCATTGAAATACAGTCAGTCTGGGTGGTGGACCTTGCCATCCATGCTCTAGTTTAGAATAGGGACAGAGCATGGCATCAAACTGACCCATCAACTTTTTTCCCTAACATACTTGATCAATAAATTCTTTATCTTTCAGCATTCTTTAGATGCTTCAAAAACATTTTTAAGTTGGAGGTTCCCCTGTTCCAATGGTTCAGAGAAGGAGGCACAAGAAAGGCAGTGGCACAGAGTGAAACTATACAGAAGTGTAAGGATACCATGTTGATCATGAATGGGATTTTTCATGCAGAAGCCTAGTGTGATGGAGTTC